>CM062813.1:281505966-281921295 GCA_031772625.1 Pinus tabuliformis
CAATGTAGAAGGAGGTCAAGTTGAGTAGCCTTCATCTCAAGGGAGAGAAGAAGATGACTAAGATCCTCCATATCAATATCTACGTCAAAAATACTAGGGTGGATGTTTTATCTGATTTCAGTTCACATACCAACCTCAAAGCAGAATATATGGTCAACAAGTATGGATTAGAATTTCATGATCATCCCAACACATATCCATTGGGATTCGTAGATATGGGCATACAACTCATGGTCACTAAATAGTCTAAGACCAATTTTTATATAATTGTAACTTATATTGATGAAGTAGTGATAGATGCAGTGCCTTTTAATGTGTGCTTTTTAGTGTTTGGCAGCCCCTACATGTATATGAGGGATGCAATCTTTGCGAGGAGAGAAAACTAGTACCCCTTGGTCAAGGATCATGAGTATTTATCGAGTAAGTGTTAAAAAAGCCAATAAATTTATCAGTTATAGTAAGAAGTTTGTGTTGCTTTTCTCAAGAGAGAGTCAACTAAGTAATGAATTGGTAAAAATAAAAGGCATCTATGGAGGGGTGTACTAAAGAGCATAAACATAAGTTGGAATATTTATTGAAAGCACATAGCGAATTGTTTTAGGAGCTTGATGGATCACCACCTAGGAAGAAAGTGAAGCATGAAATGCAATTGTTGCGAGACTCCCCAGTTTTAGATACAAGCTTTATAGGCAAACTATCATGGAAGTAGATGAATTAAATAAATAGTTACAATAGTTGTTGGAGTAGGGAGTAACTTAAAAAATCACCTCACTTTGTGGGTCATCTATCCTCACAATACCCAAGAAAGATGGGACTTGTTGAATGTGTATCAACTACAGAGCTTTAAATGATATCATCCTCGAGAATTAGTACCCTCTACTTAAGATCAATGATTTATTATATTAGATACAACATGCCAAGTATTTCACCAAGTTAGATCTCAAACCGAGATATTTCCTTATATGAGTTAAAAACGAAGACATTTGGAAGATTGTCTTCAAGACAAGGCAAGGTCTATGTGAATGGTTGGTAATGCCACTTGGTTTATGTAATTGACTAGATATATTTTTGTGCTTGATGAATGATGTATTTGCTTCCATTTATTGTTTCATTTGTGGTAGTGTACTTAGATGATATAATGGTTTATAACTCCATCCAATAAGAGTAAATATCACATATCATGAAGTGTTAGGGACCTTGAAAAAGCATCAATTTCTAGCTAACTCTATGAAGTGTAAGTTTGCTAAGAAATCATTGCCGCATTTTGGGATATGTGATTAATGGATGGGAACTCAAGATATATCCTACAGAGATGGCAGTCATCCTTATGTGCTCAATTCCTACTAATGTTGCTAAAGTTAGGAGCTTCGGTGGGTAACAAAGTAGCCAAGGAAGTTTATAACATCTTGTTTAGCCATAGTTGCACCACTTCATGCCATAACAACCAGTGGTAGGAGTTTTCATTAGGAAAGAATCAATAGAAATCTTTCGATGAGTTGAAATACAAGATCAATCAAGCACCAATTATTGCATTACTCAACTTGTATAGACCTTTTGAAATGGATATTGATGCAAATGGATATGCTATGAGAGTGATCTTGATGCAAGGAGGTAAGTTGACATGTTATCATTATGAAGTGTTTCATGGTGGAGTTTTGAACTACCCGACAAGGAACTCTACACCCCAATTTAGGCTATTAAGAAGTGGATGAACTTTAATGGGAAATGAAACCATTATCCACATTAATCACTAGCCACTGCAATAATTACAAGCCAAAAGTAAGCTTCAACAACCAAAATATTATAAAGCTTCAACAACCAAAATATTATAAGTGGATGAGATTTTTGCAGCAATATAAGAAAGGTGGCATTAATAAATTGCCATACATGCTCTCAATGCCACCCACATCCAAAATTGTGTCTTTGGGAACTCTTATGTGCATGTAGCCTTTTACCTACAATGCATAGAAAGAGGCACACATGAAAAACGAGGAATTTAAATACCATAGCCACCAACCATATTCCTACTGAAGAAATTATTTGTAACCTTAAGGATGGGATGCAAAATCTAAGGGATGAGAATAAAGAACAAATCAGGCAAGATTGTGCGGTCATCTTAAGAAAAGTTAAACCTCCTAAGAGCAATTTGAACCAAGGACAATTAAGGGCCCTAAGAAGCTTAAGGAACAATGAGAACATAGTCATTTTGAAAGCAGACAAAGGAGGGGCAACTGTAGTAATGGATAAAGATGATTATATCTCCAAAATGAGAGACCACTTGTACAATAGTGGCAGCTACAAGAAGCTTAAAGAAAACCCCATTTCCAAGATTACCAGGGTAGTTAGAAAGGCCATCAAGGATTCTAACATTGATGAAATAATGAAGAGCCTTTCTCCTGACAGTGAAATCATCCCTCGAATTTACGGAGCCCCTAAGATTCATAAAGTAGGTGCCCCTTAGACCTATTGTCAACACTATTGGGGCACCCACTTATGAATTAGAAAAATATCTTGCTAGCACCTTAGCCCCTATGATTGGTAAGACCATCTCTTACATTAAAGACTCCAACCATTATATAGATCTCATTAAAAAAGAAAAGTTAGATCCTGATGATAAGATTGTAAGTTTTTACGTTGTCCAACTCTTCACCAAGATCTGTTTAGATGAAGCTATCCAAGTGGTAAAATAGGTCACAGACCTCGAAACTGTGAAGCTTGTAGAAGTATGTTTACATTCTAATTTCTTCACCTTCCAAGGTGAATTATTTGAGCAGACATCTGGAGTAGCTATGGGGTCCCCACTATCCCCTATAGTAGCCAACCTCTTTATGGAGAAATTTGAAAAGAAAGCCCTTGATTCCTTTTCGTTGAAACCAAAATTCTAGATTAGGTTTATTGACGACACTAGTGTTAATTGGCCTCATGGAGACAAGGACTTAAATAACTTTCTAGACCACCTTAACAGTTTATCTAAAGACATTCAATTCACGATGGAAGTTGAAGAAAACAACAACATCCCATTCTTGGACATTCTTCTTCTTAAGAATGATGATGGATCACTTGGGCATAAGGTGTTCAGAAAGAAAGCGCACACTGATAACTACCTTCATGCTGAGTCGCACCATCACGAGACACAAAAGATGGGCATGCTCAAAACCCTCTTTAGAAGGGCTTTAAGAATATCAGATACTAATCATGTTGATGAAGAAATTGAGTATTTAAGAAACGTCTTTGTAAACATTGGGTATAAAAATAAAGACAATATTAAGACCATAAAAAGAGATAAGACCAGAAAGGGAGTAAGACCTCCTACAACAAACTCCCAAGCTTCTTACAATAAGGCTTATCTTCCATACATTCAAAGAGTCATAGATAAACTAGCCAAGGTTCTAAGAAAGAAATACACTGAAACCTCTTTTAAACCCTTGTCAACCATAAGACAAAAGATGAGATTGGTTAAAGACAACCTGGACTGCCTCCAACAGAAAGGTGTTTATAAAATCATATGTTCATGTGGGGAGTGTTACATTGGAGAGATAGGAAGATCCTTCAAGATAAGACTCAAAGAACATAGTGCTGACATTCAAAATGGTAGAACTTAGTCTTCATCACTTGCAAAACACTCAGCAAAGACATGTCACCATATGTGCCTTGAAGACACCAAGATAATCGCTAATGAAAAGCATCAGTACAAACAGAGGATCCATGAAGCCCTTGAAATTATAAAGCATCCTCACAATATTAATAGAGATGGGGATTTGGAGGTAAGCATGAATTGGATTCCCTTACTAACTCAAGACCCCATAGCTCACAACCAAGACTAAACCAGTTTCACTTATCCTCTTTCCTTTTATCCCTATTAATATGCTTCCTTCTTCCTCCTTCCCTCACTTTCATCCCTTCAATAATCTTTTCTCTCCATATCCCTTCCATTTTCCCTTCCTTATCATCCTAGCTAATAACTAAACATGACATAATTCTAAATATCTTATGATAAGATTAAAATTGATAGTTCATTAACAATGACTATTAATTTTATTCTTATACTCTATAATAAAATTTAATAGCAATAATAACTTAACTCATCATTAATAATCAAAACCCTAACTTTATTATTATTAACCCTAATAATTAAAACATTATTATAAAAAAATTAATAAATAATTGTAATATAAATAATCATTCAACTTTATTAATTATTCAACCATAAAATTATCAAGGATATTATTATATTATTAAATAGTTGCATCATTACTACTAATTATTATTATTAAGAGTAATAATTATCATGGATATATATTATTACTAAGATCACCCTTGTTATTAATAAATTCCCTATTATAATTAAAATATATTAATCTCTCCTCTAATTAATTATTAGGTTTTATGGTCGACTCTTTTTCATTTTCTTTTCCTCCATTCCATATTTATTACCCTTCTTACCTACTCTTCTCTGTGGATTTGTCCTAATGATGAGTCTTGTTATAGACTTGAAATGTCGACACACAAAAATTGCTATTGTGGTTAACAATCCAAATATGCAAGATACTAAAGTGTTTCAATGGTTACAAGGCTAAATTTGTGTAGAAGAAGGTGACAATAAGGTTGATTATCATCTTAGTGATGGGATGTTTTATAAGTTAGACAAAATTTGTGGTCTTAAAGGTGAAATATTGTAGCTTATCATAGAGGTTCACACCTCCAAGGTTGTAGGACATTTTGGCGTTGGCAAGATAGTTGACAACTTATAGGGATATGTGTATTGGCCTAGAATGTAAGAAGATGTATCTTAGTTGAAGAGGATGCATGCTTTGTTGTACTAGCAAGCCTAGTAATATAAATCAAGGTTTATTTCATTGTTTATTTGTACTCACTGGACCCCAACATAATGTATCTCCATGGATTTTATGGATTTTTTACCAACAATAAGGAAGGAATATGACTATTTGTTTGAGGTAGTTGACAGATTCATTAAGACATGCAATTGTATACCTTTTAGAGATACTATTAAAGGGCAAGAAGCGAAAAACAAGTCCTTTGAGCAAGTATGTGTGCACTCTGAGATACCATGGATTGTCATCTGATATATAGATACTAGAATGTTTAGTGCCTTTTGGACTACACTTTGGGAGAAGTTTGACACTAATTTAAAGTGATCTACAATATTCCACCCATAAATACTATATTGTTTAGTGCCTTTGGACTACACTTTGGGTGAAGATTGATAATAAGTTGAAGAGATCTATAACTTTCCATGCATAAACAAATCAACAAACAAAAGTAGCCAACAATACATTGGTTTAGCTTTTGAGGGGTTACAATCAAAAGCATCCAAAGACTTGGGATGCAAATTTGATCCATATTCAACACTCTTATAATAGAGCAGTCCATAATTCTACCAGTAAGTCCTTTTTTGAAATTTTCCATGGGTATTTTGTTGCCTTCCCCCTTAGATGTTATATATGCACAATATAGAGGAGTGAGGGAAGATGTCACAAGAGATGCACTAGAAGTGATCCAGAATGTGTCAATCATCTATCTTAATGCTTTCAAAGTGGAAAAATTGGAGGAATTGGCTTGTAAGGTCATTTGACTAGTGGGTCCCAGTTTGAATAATTAGGGTTTGAAACCTTCTGGAGCCATTTTGAGGCATCAAGTGAAGTTTTTTGGGGGTCCAAAAACTCTCACACATGTTAGGATCCCTAACATTTTTCGACACTTAGAAACAATTCCAACAATGTAATAATCACTTCAAATGGAGTTCATATGCAAAAATTATGCCTCTCGTAAGACGACCTACTGCGTTAACAACCATGGTATGAGTAAATGCCATGTTAGCCTCTATTACAATGCATATGGGAGCAACCACATGTGGACCTTGAAGAAGACCCTAGAAGGTTCAAATTTGTAACTCTAGTTGAGGGTTGAGGCAGTTAAATATCCCTAGTTTCCTATTGGAAAATGACCAAACCACTAAGAGGAGTAGGGGGTTCCATTTTATGCTATTATATTTTGTTCCATAGTTGAGCATAACAACTAGGAGTGGGAGATTAGAGAGAAAAATAAAGGGGATTAAGATTTTGTAGCAGCCATAGAGCTCGCAAGTCTTAGCTAACTCCATAAGGAGTACCTCTTTTTTTGTACTTACACATTTTCCGTGCAAAAGAAAAGAGAGTAGAGCACCCTCAACTTCTAGCTAGGTTTTATCTTCTAAGGGTTTCCCAAGACAAATATTTTTGTCTATTGTGAATGGTGTGTATTTCTTTTTGTTTTCTATTTCTCACATTTTAGCTAATTAATTAAGCAAGAAAAATTTTCGTTAATTAAAGAATTTAGAATCTGAGGGAAAATTAACACTAAATATTTCAATAATTTTATCAGATTTGTTGTGACAAATTGTTCTAGTGGAATATCCATGACAATTTACATATCAAAGAGTAGAAAATTAGTTAAGAGGATTAGGTAGATCCATTTGCAAGTACATGAGACATTCAAGAAGTCACAAGAAGGGCGCAAGGCCCAACATGATTAACATAACGTTGAGAAAACATTCAAAGTGAGAGACAAAGTTTAGTTATGTCTAAACAAAGAAGGTTATACAATGTTGGTAAAAATATCAAGGTTCTACAATGTGGTCCTTTAAAGTATTGGTGAAGGTGAGTGACAATGCCTACAGATTCAGTCTACCCCCATATACGTGCATTCACTTAATGGTGAATGTGGAAAATCCAAAACTTCGTGACCTTCCATGTTGGATTAGGAAACCAAGGAGAAAGTCCTACTTACTATAGAGGACTTAACACCATAACCTTGGGTAGAGTGAGTAGAACATATAATTTTGCAAAAGAAGTCTAGAATTATCAGATAGGGGTAGCATGGACTCTAGCAGATAGCGTTTAAATGTCAACTTTTAAGTGAATACAAATGGTACTCCAGGGATAAGGTAGAGGAAAATTTTCTTAACCTCATTCAATAAAAGCTTTTGGGGACCAATAGCCTCTCCAAATGGGGAGGTATGATTTGGAAAATATCATTATATATTTTTTCATCTATCTTGGTACTTTCTAGGTGGAATGATTAGAGGAATTAGCTTACAGGGCCCATTTTAAGGGCATATCCTAGTTTGGGGATTTAGAGTTTGAAATCTTTTAGAGTTAGTTTGAGGCATCAAATGACACTTCTTGGAGTCAAAACTTTTCAAGCATAGATTTCAGACCCTTAATATTATTATACACACTGAAAGCTTTTCAATGGAGTGAAAATCACCTTATATAAAATTTGTATGGGAAAGTGAAGTTCTCTCAAGTTGAGTTACCCTGTCGACCACCATGGTAACTAGTGGATGGCACACCAACCCGTATTACTCACACATATGAGGTCAGTCATACACAAACTTTCAAGAAGACTCTAGATGATCCAAAACCCTAATAAGAATTAAGGATTGAGACATGCAAAAACCTTAACCTTAACCTTAGACAACTATTCAACTATGTTAAATATTGGCCTATTAGGAAGTGAAGAGGTTCCATTATTTTGGTATTTAGTATCAATTTGGGCTAAAGTATCCATGGCAACTCCATACTAAGCATTATCTTTTTTTACTCACATTTCTTAACTAAGAAAAAGAGAGTAGACCATAGAGCTCACCTTTTAGTTGGATTTTCATCTGTATTAGTGTCATTGGGTCGCAACTCATGTTCATTTGTGTGGATGGTGTATTCATTTGCTTGTTTTTCATTTTGATTTCAATTATTTCCATAAATTTAACACTAAGCCAATAATAATACATCCAAGATCTAAGGTAATAAACTACATAATAAAATATTTCAAAATATTCTAAGATATGTTGTTGACAAATTATTCTAATAAAATATCCATCGCAATTTGCAAATCACCTTTCCATTATAGTTTCAACATGTTTCATATCCACATCCTCTCCTAAAGCTAGATGTACATGTTAATGCAATTCTTTCTTCTTTTACTACTCGAAAACATTAAGCTTAATTCTTTGGTTTTTTCTTATCATTTACCACATCTCCTCTTGCGAAATTAACCTAAGTTAAGGCTCTAAACTATCCACTTAGCTTTGCATCATGTTCATAACTTAGTTTACATTAGTTTATATAAATGTTAAAACATTTGCTATATAAAAGTGTTAAAGCTTTCTTCTTTCTTTTTAAAATTTAGTAGGGATAACTCCTCTTTAATAAATCATTCATTAACATCTTTTTAAACATCTAGCTTTCCAAATTTTAAAAAAGTGATGACCAATCCTTTCCTTGCTTTCATTTTCATACAACCTTAAATCTTTGTTCCTACACTTTTATGAACATGTTCCTCTCACGTAGATGGGATCTCCGCTAAGAACAGAACATTTGTAAAGTATTATCTATGATAAGCCAACTTCTTGCCCATTATTCAATGCATCGTTAAACCTCCCATTCCTTTCTAAGCTTCTATTAGCTCCCTTCTTATAATACAATTCAGATTCACTTGACCTTCTTGGATGTCGTGTTCTTCCATTCAAGAATACCCCGTTTGCAATGTCAACCTACATATTTTATATTGTGGACATTCAAAAACAAAATATAATACATGGATGATATATAAATCATATATATATAAACAATGCTTAAATGAGTGAATATATAAAAGCATTATTTATTCAAATAAAAGCAAGCATATATATATATATACATATATATATATATATTTTGCAGGGAACGTTAGCTTGAGCTTGTTTTTGGTAGAAATGATACAGAAACGCAGAAATACGTTTGGTACGGTCTGAAACGTGTTTTTAGGTTGAACAACCATGTTTCAGCAACAAAGTGAATTTTTTTTCAAAATTTTCTTTCGATTTTTCGTTTTTATTTTCGCTCCCTGCCAATTCAGGGGTGATATAGGGAGTTATTGTAGATGGGAAACATTTTTTTTTTTAGTGGGGCAGCCTAATGTTCAAGCCTATGGCCCTAGTGTTGAGATGTAGTTCATAGTAATGTTAAATTCTTAAAGTAAAAGTGGCATTCTCCTTTATTTTTCATTTTCATCTTTTTACTTAAATTTTTAACATTACCCTGAAATGACTCAGGACGTTTGAGAGTGGTTTTGCTCTCATTGCATTTCATATAGATAAAGTAGAATTTTAGATCTCACTCAAAATCCAACAAACTTAGCATTTTTTTTAGGATTTCAGGATTGGGGGGATTGCAATGTTTCCATTGGATTTTGTCATGTACTATGGTATATAACTTGTATTTAACCAAGTGAACCAAGCTCTCTATGTAGGGGAGACTCCCAATAATCAAAAGCACCTAGGGTACTAGGGTATGGAACTTGTATTTAATCAAGAATATTAAGGTCGTTTGACCACTCCTAATCAAGCACGAGACAAGAAATTAGAAATTTCTCATGGTTGATTTTGGATATTGCTATTTTCATTATGTGATCATTCATGAGTAAATGTGATGTAAATTTAGAGACTTATAGTTTATACATTGACATTGGACAATTTAATAAATTATAATGTATCATATATGTTTTATGATTGCACATATTTCTTAAATGTCCACACATTCATATATTGTCTTTCCCCGTTTCCAAAATTGGAAGGGTTACGTTTCATATCCGTACCCATTTCCCCTATCATACAATTTATATATATATATATAAAATAAAATATTAGGAAAATATTTTTTTAATAAAAATTTTATAATGTTTTAATATTTTTTTTGTTAAAAATAAAAAACTAATAATTATTATTTAAAAAAAAATTAAATATAATTCATAACCAAGAATATGTTTGAAAATGTTTATGATCTTAGAACGTTATAGTTTTTAGATATTTTAATTTTGACAAAAACGTATTCTTAACGTTTTATATATATATATATATGAAATTTTTATAATGCTTTAATATTTTTCAAAAAAAAATTAAATAAATAATTATTATTTAAAAAATAAAATAAAAAGGAAATATAATTCGTAATAATGAATATTTTCTAAAATGTTTATGATCTTAGTACATCATAGTTTTAGATATTTCAATTTGACGTTTTTTTTTGCTTTAAGGATAATATATTGAATTGTGTAGTTTGGGAGGTACTTCACAAGTCTAGTGAGATGAGTTTGATCGTAAAGAGTTTATGGTCAAATAATCCAAGTGAAGGGGTTTTAGAGCCAAGTTGGGGTTTAAAATCCAAAGAAGAAATTAAAGAGAAAAAATAATTCCTAAATCTAAGTGGATAAAACCCCTATGTTCTAGAGGGTTCTTAAGAGGCTTAAGGAAGGTTATATAAAGAGCCCTAAGGCTAGGCTGGAAAGCATCAAGTGAAGTGTTCATTTGATCTAGGAGGTTCGTGGAGATGTAGTCCTAAAGGATGTTCTAGTTTGAGGGTCGTGTAGGGCAACTACACGGGGAGGCCGTGAACTATTCCTAAAAGCCATAATATCTCAAGATGGCAACAAAGAAGGACCAAGAAAGAGTCACAACAAAGGAAAAGGGTTTCTATCTGAGGTAGTTTGCTCTCAAGAAGGTCATCTTCAACCCAAGAAGTCATGACACCTTAGTATGTTGTGGAGAGGGAGACATATGCCTTATTGATGAAGGAAAGAAGGGCAGAAAGGCTGCGACTACTTGCAAAATAAGGGTTGCACCTCAAATCTATTGCTCCTTGTAAGGAGAGGGGTCAAATGCCCTAGTTGTCTATATAGTGGTTGCAAGAGGATGTCAAAAGATTAGCATGTAAGGAACAAGCCTAAATGTCAGGATTAGATGTGGCTAGGAGGTTTGATCTTCTTCAGATCACAACGAGGAAGGTTAAGGGCCTATGTGGCCTAGTTCAAGGAGTGACTGGTCTATAAGGTGAGGTCGCATGATTTTTCAGAACAATTTATGCATTTGGACAAGGCAGTAGCATAATTAGGTTTGTTCAAAGTTGGCTAGAAGTTAGGTCAAGTCGTGGAGATTTAGGCTAAGTGGAGAAGTTGTTTTAGGACATGGAGCAATAGTAGTATGGGTGCCTAAGTATAGAGAAAGGTAGGAAGACTGATCACTATTAGAGGCCTAATTTTGATGCCCTAGTAAGGGTTGGTTCCTATGCACACAATCTCTTAAAGGTGAGCTCCTTAAATATGGTGTTGCGGGCTGCAAACAACAATAAATAGGATAGAGGTTAGGGTTGATAATGCAAGGAAGAAAGCCTTTGATGAAGTTTGTTCAAGAGTTTGAACAATAGATTCGTGTGTCCTAAATGCTGTCCTTTAGAGGGGTTGAAAGGATGTTTACAGGGCAAATCTAAAGTCAAGCCCTAGATGAGGGTAAATCTGAAGCCCTAGATCTCGACAATTTGGAGGACAAATTGCATGAAAGACGACAGTGCTTTTGTGGCCCTAAATCAGTCAAGAAATATTGTATGTGGGAAGTGGTATAGGTCTATTCCTAAAGGAGTTGGAGAAATAGCCTTGGTGGCAGCTTAAGAGCATATTAGAGGACTGCAACAATGTTCACATTGAGCCCTAATTGTAGATCTTGTGAAGGACTACAAGACTGCTAGGAGTTGCAGGGTTTAAGGAGCTCGGGGAGCTAAATTTTAAAGTAGGGCAACCAAGAGGGCTTAATATTCATCCCTATTTTGCTGTGTAGAGATGGAATTCTACAGTGAGAGTGGGCAGCCTCCATGTCCTAGACTTGTCTCATTATACCAACATAGGAAGACAAAAGTGGGCAGCCAAAGAGATGTTCACAAATGGAGTTGTGAATAGTTAATCAAAGACCCTAAGTGTTGCAGACCTTGAAGGACAAAGGAGTAGCTAGAGGGCAAATTGACTTGGTTGAGTTCAATGACCTAAAGGAGCAGAGTTCATTGATAGAGGAAAATTGAGGAGTTGCAGGATGTGTTCAGAACATGTGGACTGAAAGGGTTGTGTGTGGCCACCATCAGAAAGTAGGTCAAGTGATGTCTTGTTTAGGGTAGATTGGTTGTCAAAGGACTTACACAAAACCCTAGTTGTATCTTTGTATCAATGTGATTGTAATGGGCCATGATCCCTAGTACGAGAGCCCTTGAATGTTGTATTATAGTTTGTTAATATAACAAAGAAGGGTTGAAAAAGTTAGAAATTGTCATGTGCACTAGTTGATTCATTGATGTGTGTGTTTTTCTGCTATACAAAGTAGTTTGTTGTGGCATTTGAGTTTGTTGTGTAAGATATAGTAAGACCCAAACCTAGATTCTTAGGTGCCATGGAAAATCAACATGGTACCAAAGCTACTTTGAAGGGCCAGTGGATCAAAGTGTGCATAGTGAAAGTATGTGAGCCAATGGAGATTGTGTAGAATCATAGGGAGTCTAGCTTAAGAGGAGAAACCTTATGGAAGTTCGAGATCTTCAGGTTCTGATGAGGCATAGACATTACAAAAACACTTATCCATTCTACAAGGTATGTTGCAGTGTTAAATGCCAAATGGGCTAATGTCATTAGTGATGATGGATACATCCAAGCAGTGGAAGTACCTCCCTCGCGTTGAATTATGTGCCTTGGGAGGTACTCCACAAGCCTAGTGAGATGGGTTTGTGTGAGTTTGGTCACAAAAGGGTTTGTGGACAAAGAACACAAGTGAAGGGGTGTTACACAATATTTTGTCGCGCCTCCTGCACTTCCCTATGACATACCCTGAAGTGCCCGAAACATGACCATTATACAGTATACTCATCCATGTATACAACTCAAATCCCTCCTTTACCTTTGCTTGGAAAATGTCTTGAGCTTTCCCTGAAGAAATAGCTCTTAAAACCCTAAAATGAGGCTCATCGCTCTTATGAAGCTCAAAATTGCGATGGTCCCATATTGCACTGTGTTTGACCCGCGATGGCATCGCTCTGTTCCCTATCATACCCACGATGATCCCAAAAAGGTAATTTTCCCAAAGGAGATGAGAAGCTCTGTGATCTATAAGCTTACAGAGTGGCGAGCTGGAGGTGGTTTCGCATAGATGAGGTTGAATCCTTCCAACTTGGCCTCTTGGTCTTATCCCTATGAGCTACCCCCTTGAGATGAGGGCCTAATCCTATCTTTGGAGAAGTCCTAACTCCCTTTCCCAATATATAAATTCATCCTCTCCCATTCCCAAATGGTTGGTCAGGTTAGCGGCTAGTTGGTTTATGTCCATTTGCACCCCTATGCTGAACTTGTGCTTAGAAGTTATTCATTAGACTTGGAGAAGGAGTGTTTGGAGAGTTTCTTAGCTTGGACTTGGATTACCACTCAAGGAGAGCCTTTCAACATCAAGGCTATGGTTGTAAGCTTCCCTTTATTCTTTAAATAATATACAACTGCTGGTTCATCTTCCCAAAATATATATGTTCATGTATGTATTAGCTTAGCATTCCTTGATCAGCTAAGTAGGTTATTATTGGATTTTCTATTGGTTTTGGCATGCTTGTTGCCTCTTGATCACTTGTGTAGGTACATAACCACTAAGAGAAGCAGGAACAAGTCCGTGACACAAGCGGTTCAAGGCTCTCAACAAAGGAAATCGGAATAGCATCAAAACGAGGTAGGTCATCTCTCTCATTCTACTTTTCAATTATAATATAGGAAGATGTCTAGTTGATTGTCACTTCGCTTGCTAGACCCACTCATTGAGCTAGAGGGATCATCTCTGCCCGCAGAGAGGATTAACCTTGTCAACAAAATGGCGACTCCGCTGGGGAGCCTATGACCCTTTCCTTCCCTTTCTTCACCTTATCTTTTGACTAGTTTGACCAACGTCGATTTTTCGGCTTGTTTGTATCAGTATGGGTTTATACCATCACTGATTACTGCCTTAGAGTGCTAAGTCTGGATTGTTTCTTGGAATCTTTTTAGTTTTTTCCCATATTCCTCGTCCATTGTGAGTTTACCCTTAACAGTCGCGATGGCATCACGGTTTTTACCTTAATAGTCACGATGATCGCGATTTTTACCTTTACAACTGCGATGAAATTTGTTTTTCTTCATTTTTTGGTCGCGCTGAAATCATCACTACTTTTGCTATACAAAGTAGTGATGCCATCGCGGGTTTGCCTATGCAAAGTAGCGATAATCGCGGGTTTGGGTATATAAAGTAGCGATGATCCTTGAATGTGAGAATTTTTTAGGTTTCTTCCTAAGAATCCAGTGTTTCTTGGCCCCTAAGGTCTTTTCCCATCCTGTATGCTTGGATTTGTCAATGTTTTGATTGATTGCCTTGATTAATTTGCAACATTTGTCTTGTTGGCTTCGAAGTGAAATATGACTGAATTGAAGGGTTTCTGGTCAATTGTTCATTGCTTTCTGCTTATTGGTGTCATTAAGATGTTTGTTTTGTTGATTGATTGAGTGTTGTTTTCTGTACAAATCACTGAAAACATCGTTTGGCATCTGTTTTAGCTTGTATTTCAAAATTTACTTTTCATGAAAATGCATTAGAATAGTTGCATTGAGAAGTCATTGTTTGAGATTCATCATTGACAATAGATCACATTTTTCGATGATTGAAAGCTAAAAACTGTATTAGGTGCATCAAATCATTCAACACAAAAAGAAAAGCATAATTCATATAAATGCATCTTAGTAAAGTCAAAATCATTTTGCTTTCGAGATAGTGAAAAGTGAGAATCATTTTTTACTTTTGGCATTGCATTTAGTGAAATGAAAGATAGATTTCGTTTTTACATTTTGCATTTGGAAGGCAGAAGTGAAAGTTAGTGGAAGGCATTTTGCATAATGCATTTTGTTTGATGCATTATTGATTGAAATTTCTTCCCTTGATTAGTCTAGCTTTCATTGAAACAATTTTTTTCCTTTTCTCATATATTTGCATCATAGGTGTCAGGTGACATCGTTTTGAGCCTCAAAGCTGGAAATTAATTGAAGATAAACTTAAAATCTATCAATTAATCTAAGGAGCATTTGAAACATTAACACTTCATACTTAGTGGTCTAGGCTAGAGATGTGTTTCGACGTCTTTAAAACTTAGCAGTTGTCATTCACTCTTACATTAGATAGTGCTAGCACAGTCTTGTGCTCCCCATATCGTCGAGTGTATAAAGAGAAACCCTCATAGGTTGCAAACCTTTATCCATAGGAAGTTGAGTCTGCCACTCTGTAAACGTGATACACCGAACATAGCATTCAAGGAGATCGCCTACACGTACATCAAGTCCTTGGTAAATTTATTTGCTGAGGTGTATATTGCAGTTCACAGTTAGTTGGTAATCCTTTTTGCCTAGAGTATCTTGAGTAGTCATTTCGATCCTTTATGACTCTTTAAGTTTGAAAAGATCATCGAGCAACTTGTCCTTTCAAGCTCGTTAAACCAATGAAAGTGACTAGAGTCACCTTTTCATCCTTTTCTCGACTCTTAAAACATGAAAAGGCAAAGTTTTTGTTTCAAATTCTAAAATTAATTGACCGCGGAACAACATCCTTCCTCTGGAAATACTCCTTAGTATATATTCGGTTGATACTGATGGAAACATTTCCTGAGTTTACTAGTCATGTAAACCCCTTTGACAGGAATCCTAGTCCTTTTCCTTCTTTTGGAAATGTTGGTGCTCCTTATATGGCAATGTTGTCCCTTCCTAGATTGACCATTGGTCTTCCAGTTTGATTATTTTCGACCTCGGTGATTTTGAGTGTCAAAACGACTTTTCAACCAAGTTCTCCTCCACCTGAACAACATCAACCTCATGTTGATCCTAAAGTTGACCCCTTGGCTTCTTCGCCTGGTGAAAGTCTGGATTCTAGTAACCAGGAAGCTAAGAAGAAGAAGAAGAAGCAAAATAAGCAAGGGGGCAACCAAGCAACTATTGTTATCGATGCAACCAATGAAGAAAAATCTTCTAACCAACCTCGGAAAGTAAAATTCCCTTGCATGTTATATAAGGGTGGCCACCTTCTTCGGAATTGTCCTGGTATTCTTAAGGTCTTAGAAGTGTGGTCTACAGGTTCACATCAACCTTTGTCATGAGCCTTTGGCGATCATGCTGGTGATAAACCTTCAACTGGTAAGTCCCATGGGAAAAAGGGAAAAGTCAAATTTCCCTGTAAGTTATGTGAAGGTAATCATCCCATTCACCTTTGTCCTTTAATGGATGAATCTTCCAAAGAGTTGGAAAACCTTACTACTTCCCAGCCTCATCTTCCGGCTGGTTATTGAAAGCTTTCCCCCGATCCTTCACTAGTTGATCTAGTGATTGATCAAAATTCACCTTTTCTCAACCCCACTCTCTCTGAAAATGAGTCTTGTGAGTCCGTTCTCGACCAACCATTGGTTGAGAAAATGGTAGACCTGACTCCACCTTCAGTTAACCATACCTTTCTGGTAGAGAGTGAACCTCATACTGCTCAGGTTCTTCTGGTTTCTTCAGTTTTGAATGAACTGGAGGTAAATCCTCCTGTTCCCGAGGTGCATGAGAGCATTTCTCTTATTCCCATCAAGCAAGAGGGTAGCTCTCACGTTCCTATGACACCCCCTCTGAGTAGTTTTGTCACTTATTTTGATCGGCGTCAACTGGCAGGACATCGCCTTCTGCCTTATGTGCCTTTCCAGATTACAGTACAGGCTTACCATATGGCTGTACATAGCACAATCATAGATGAGGGTGCATCTATTAGCATTAAGTCCTCAACTTCTTGGCATACTTTGAGTTCTCCTCTGCTTGTCCCCGTCGCCCAGAATCTATTAGCTTTTAGTAGAGGAACCAGTCAACTGTTAGGGATCCTTCCTAAGTTTCCTATAACTTTGGGAGGAAAGATTGTTTATATAGACGTGATGGTTGTCCAAGGCCCATTGGATTTTAATCTACTCCTTGGCCATTACTATGTTTACGTCATGGAAGCTCTTGTTTCTTCCCTCTTTCGAGTGATGTGTTTCCCTCATGAAGGAAGCATTATGAACATTAATCAGTTTACATTCATAGGTCTTGAATCAACTCCCACTCAACCATCATCCCCAAATGGTTCTTATGTGCAAGTGGCATCACCCCCGCCACAGGTTAATTACATGGCCACCTGTTCCATGCCCACATCTACTGATGATCTAGTAGGTGATGTAGTACACCATGTACTAGAGGCACTGGAACCCGATTTTTCATTTGGATCCCTGGATATGTATCCCTTCCAAAGCATTGTTCTCCCATCTGATGAGAACCTCTTGGAAGCCATGGCCTCTTTTGGTCCGTGATCAAGACCATGGCGTATAGTTCCTTGTCTTGTGTCAAGCTCCTTAAAAAACGAAATAAGGACCATGAGGATAGTTCTTTTACTATGTCAACCTCGTTAAAAAATGAAATAGGTCTCCATGAGTAGAGTTCTTTTACTTGTGTCAAGCTCGTTAAAAAATGAAACAAGGTGTCATGAGCATGGTTCTTTTCCTGTGTCAATTTCGTTAAAAAATGAAACAATTCCCCTTCCAATTTGAGTGTTTGATTAAATCTCGTAAAATCCCAGTCGAGTCTTTCACTTGATCTCGTAAATGAATCTTCATTCCATCCACTTAGGTGAATGAAATGAAGCTTGGGGGGCATGTACCTCGAATTGAGTCATTATGCTGGGGGTATGCAAACTTATCTCAAGCATAGTTTATCTGTGTTTCAAGCTTGTGTAAAAATGAAACCAAAGCCAAGAATAGTTTGTTTTCGTTTCAAGCTTGTGTAAAAATGAAACCAAATCCAAGCATAGTTTTTTCCCATGTTTCAAGCTTGTGAAAAATGAAACTATCTTCAAGTATACTCAAGCATAGTTTCTCATGTTTCAAGCTTGTGTAAAAATGAAACCATTCCTACTTTACATCTCATGATTATTGTTTTTATCAGCCGATTTTTGTTAGACGAGCCTTGGTCTTTTCATTCCATCGTCACCATCTCTTTAGCCGATCATATGCTTTCACTTGGTTGTTTTACCCGTGCCTGAGGAACATCTGCGATGAGTGGTCTTATTAACCAACCTCTTTACAATTACATGTTTTGAGCAATTCCATCATGACCGGAACCAGTTGCTATCCTTTCATACCACTCATTCCTCGAGGTGGAGTCCTCTTTCTGCCCTTTTCAGACTCCAAAAATATGTTAAAGATTGACAAGTACTTGTCATTTAGAACTCGTTAAAGTAAATGAATTGACGTCTACTCAGTATAAGTTTAACCCTTTTTCGAACTGAGATAGACTATTGTATGAAAAAAGAAACACCTTAGTCAAACATGGCTAGGAGGTTCTCTCGAATATTGTTTTCTACCTTTTCGGATTCGAGAAACAAATTACGAAAAGGGACCTGATGGAGTTTTCTTTTTCGTCTCTTTTTCAAACTCTCTAAATATGAAAAAGACACTGAGTTACTCTTCCGTCGGACTCGTAAAAATTAAAACGACGAAAGACTTGTCACCATGATGAGATCGAGCTTCTCCTTCCTAGGGCTCGTAAAACTTACTAGGATGGATTAATTCGAAGAACGAACTTACATGACAAGCATATGTTATCCCCTTCAAGATTGTGATAAAAATAATTGGGGTACTCGCTAGAAATAGCGGGGAAAAGTGAAGATGAAACATCTTTTTTATTAGTAGCATGTCGCTTTTGAACATGACACTCATCTGTTTCTTGTGTCAGGTTTGGGATATCCTCACTTAGTCACATATCCTTTCGATTTTGGGTGATCCATTTTTCCTCTCATTTGACTATTTCACCTCGTCATTATGACCCTTGGTCCTATGTTGAGTCTAATTCTACCACACTCCCAAGTCATGTCGCCAATATGTTCAAGAGAAGTCCTATCTACAATTTACTACCTATACATTGTCTGATATTTTGTTACAGTCTTGATCATACTCATTTCATTCCACTTTATTCCTTGTTTCGTGTTGATGATAAGGGAATCATTATGACCCCTTCGACGGGTCACTTCCTGTCGACTTTAGCTCATTATCCAGGAATATGACTTAGAAACTCCCTTTCAACACCTTGGAGCTCGCATGCCTTAATGCAAGTTCTTCGCATCCAAGGACATGTCTTCATCATTGGCATTCGATCGGATGATTCCACGAGTGTTTGACTTCAACTTCGCTATCACATTCACAGATTGTATTGTCGTACCTTGAGAGCCATTACCATTATGGGTGGTTCCTCTCGTGTCTGTTAATGGTCTACGTCAATGGCTGGTAATCAGGTGGTTTTCTAGCATGTTCAACTTCGACACGTTCATTCGCATGTTAGAATTCGTACATTGATCGGGTCAGGATGGAGTGCAAGACCCTGAGTCTTGTCTGTTATGACTTAGGTTGCATGGAGTTATATGTCATTCATGATTATACACATGTTTCTACTATAAGGATGGCTGTGACCATACCGTCAGACTCTATATTTATGATGATCCTTGTTATCTGGATGGCTGCGCCCATACCATGGGTCTTTTCATATAGTCTTCATCATTCGAATGGCTACGTCCATGTCGTGGATTCATGTCTTGATCTCAGATATGTATATGTATATGTGTCCTTGATTTGCAGGTCTTCTGACAGTGTGTGTCCTTGTCCTTGCCAAAAGCTCGTAAAGTATCTTAGCCATCACTCCTTGTTATGCCTTCATGCTTTAGGGGGCATTTGTTACACAGTATTTTGTCACGCCTCCTGCACTTCCCTGTGACATACTCTGAAGTGCCCGAAACATGACCATCATACAATATACTCATCCATGTATATAGCCCAGATCCCTCCTTTAACTTTGCTTGGAAAATGTCTTAAGCTTTCCCTGAAGAAATAGCTCTTAAAACCCTAAAATGAGGCTCATCGCTCTTATGAAGCTCAAAACTGTTATGGTCGCCTGTTGCACCGTTTTTGACCTATGATGGCATCACTCTGTTCCTTGTCATACCCGTGATGACCCAAAAAGGTAATTTTCCCAAAGGAGATGAGAAGCTTCGTGATCTAGAAGCTTCCAAAGCGGTTAGCTGGAGGTGGTTTCGCATAGACAAGGTCGAATCCTCATAACTTGGCCTTTTGGTCTTATCCCTATGAGCTACCTCCTTGAGATGAGGGCCTAATCCTATCTTTGGAGAAGTCCTAACTCCCTTTCCCAATCTATAAATTCATCCTCTCCCATTCCCAAATGGTTGGTCAGGTTAGAGGCTGGTTAGTTTATGTCCATTTGCACCCCTATGTTGAACTTGTGCTTAGATGCTATTCATTAGACCTGGAGAAGGAGTGTTTGGAGAGTTTCTTGGCTTGGACTTGGATTACCACTCAAGGAGAGCCTTTTAACATCAAGGCTATGGTTGTAAGCTTCCCTTTATTCTTTAAATAATATACAACAGTTGGTTCATCTTCCCAAAATATATGTTGTTCATGTATGTATTAGCTTGGCATTCCTTGATCAACTAAGTAGGTTATTATTGGAATTGATATTGGTTTTGGCATGCTTTGTTGTCTCTTGATCACTTGTGTAGGTACATAAGCGCTAAGAGAAGCAGGAAAAAGTATGTGACACAAGTGGTTCGAGGCTCTCAACAAAGGAAATCGGAATAGCATCAGAACGAGGTAGGTCATCTCTCTCGTTCTACTTTTTAATTATAATTTAGGAAGATGTCTAGTTGATGGTCACTTCGATTGCTATACCCACTTATTGGGCTAGAGGGATTGTCTCTGTCCGCAAAGAGGATTAACCTTATTAACAAGGGGTTTTAGACCCAAGTTGGGGTTTAAAATCCAAAAGAAAAAATAAAAAAAAAAATTAAAAGGAAAAATTAATTCTTAAGTCTAATTGGATAGAACCCTTAAGTTCTAGAGGGTTCCTAAGAGGCTTAAGGAAGCCTATTTAAAGAGGCCTAAGGCTAAGCTAGAAAGAATCAAGTGAAGTGTTCATTTGATCAAGGAGGCTTGTGGAGATGTAGTCCTAAAGGATGCCCTAGTTCAAGGGTTGTGTAGGGTTGCTACATTGGGAGGTTGTGAACAATTCCTTGAAGCCACAATATCTCAAGATGGCAACAAAGAAGGCCCAAGGAAGAGCCGCAACAAAGGAAAAGGGTTTCTATTTGAGGTAGTTTTCTCTCAAGGAGGTCATATTTAACCTAAGAAGTCGTGACACCTTAGTATGTTGTGGAGAGGGAGCCACATGCCTTATTGAAGAAGGAAAGAAGGGCAGAAAGGGCATGACTAATTGCAAAAGAAGGGCCACTCCTTAGATCTATTACTCCTTGTAAGGAGAGGGGTCGAATGCCCTAGTTGACTGTACAGTGGTTGCAAGAGGATGTTGCAGAACTTAGCATGCAAGGAACATGCCTAGATTCCAGGACTAGATGCGACAAAGAGGGTTGATCTTCATCAAATTACAACGAGGAAGGTTAAGGGCCTTCGTTGCCCAGTTCAAGGAGTGACATGTCTATAAGGTGAGGTCGCATGAATATTCAAACTAGATGATGCATTTAGACAAGGCAACCACACAATTAGGTTTGCTCAAAGTTGGGTCAAGCCGTGGAGATTTGGGCTAAGTGGAGAAGTTGTTTTAGGACATGGAGCAATAGTAGTATGGGTGCCTAAGCATAATGAAAGGTAGGAAGATCGATCTCTGTTAGAGACCTGATTTTGATGCCCTAGTAAGGGATGGTTCTTATGCACAAAGTCTCCTAAAGGTGATCTCCTTAAATATGGCGTTGCAGGTCACAAACAACAATAAAAAGGATAGAGGTTAGGGTTGATAGTGCAAGGAAGAAAATGTTTGATGAAGTTTGTTCAAGTGTTTGAACAAAAAAATTGTGTGTGCCCTAGATGTAATCATTTAGAGGGGTTGAAAGGATGCTTTGAGGGCAGATATTAAGTTAAGCTCTAGATCAGTGTGTTGAGAATCAAACTACTAGTATGGGGGCAGATTTGAAGCCCTAGATCTAGGCAATTTGGAGGAAAAATTGCAAGAAAGAGGGTAGTTTTGTGGCCCCAGATCAATCAAGAAAGACTGTATGTGGGCAGTGGTATAGGTTTGTTCCTAAAGGAGTTGGAGCAACAATCTTGGTGGCAACTTAAGAGCAGATTGGAGGATTGCAATAATTGTCACATTGAGCCCTAAGTGCAAATATTGTGAAGGACTACAAGACTGTTATGAGTGGTAGGGTTTAAGGAGCCTAAGGAGTTTAATCTCGAAGCAAGTTGGGCAGCCAAGAGGGCTTAGTATTCAACCCTAGCTCACTATGTAGAGATGGACTTCTACAGTGAGAGTGGGTAGCCTTCGTGCCCTAGACTTGTCTCATTATAACAACAAAGGAAGACATAAATGGGTATCCAAATAGCTATTCACAAATGAAATTGGGAACAACTAATAAAAGACCCCAAGAGTTGCAAACCTTGAAGGACAAAGGAGCAACTAGAGGGAAGATTGACTTGGCCAAGTTTAGAGACCTAAAGGAGCAGAGTTCATTGATAGAGGCAGATTGAGGAGCTACAGGATGTTTTCAGGACACGTTGACTGAAAGGGCTATATGTGGCCACCATTAACAAGTAGGTCAAGTGTTGTCTTCTTCAGGGTAGATTGGTTGTCAAAGGACTGACACCAAACCCTAGTTGTAACCTTGTATCAATGTGATTGTAAAGGGCCACGATCCCTGGTATGAGAGCCCCAGACGGTTGTATTATAGTTTGTTAACATAATAAAGAAGGGTTGAAAAAGTTAAAAATTGTCATGTGCACTAGTTGATTCACTGATGTGCATTTTTCTTCCGATGTGCAAAGTAGTTTGTTGTGGCATTTGAGTTGGTTGTGTCAGAGATAGTAAGACCCAAACCTAGATTCTCAGGTGCCATGGAAAATCAACATAATATTGAGGGTAAATTGACCAGTTACAGTTTTGATAAGTTAACCTAGTAGAGACATCAAACGAGGCCGAATAATATCTATAGATGTAGCTAGTATAGGGACTTGACCTTGAGACCCCTTGCTTTTAATTCACACCACTCAATTACTTGAGCTAATCCAATGGGCTTAACTTTCAAGGATTGGAGTTCACTTAGGAAATATAACTTGCCCCACTCTCTAGCTCATAAGCGAGAATGGGAGTGTTGGTACCTTCGCAACCCCACACTAATATCGACAAACATAACATGCTCACATGTGCATACCCAACCCCCTCCAAAATTGAACATGTGACCTTTGATGAGAAAACCCATGTTCTTAACCATTAGGCCTACTCGAGCTATACAATTTTTTTGGATATTAGGGTCCTCCCCCAAAACAATATAATTCATCCCCCTCTCTAAATCGTAAGCAATGATGAAAGTGCTGGTACCTTGCTAGCCATACACCAATATCCAAAAACAACATACTCACATGTGCCTGTCCTACCCTCTCTAGAATTAAGCATGTGACTTTTAAAGAGGAAATCCAAATTCTTAATCATTAAACCCACTTAATCTATATTACAACTTTGAGCATTAGAATACACCAAAAAAAATATAATTTATCTCTCTTTAACCCATAAACCAATATAAAAGTGTTGATATCTTGTTAACCCCACATTAATATCCGCAATAACAACTTACTTAAATGTACATACTCCCCTTAAATCTACATACTCCATCCCTTCGAAATTAAATATGTAACCTTCTAAAAAGAAAAACCATTAAACCTATCATTCTTTGCTGATATCTGAATTATGAAAATAAAAATATAAACATGGTTCACAATCATGAATATTTTCCACAATAATTATGAAAATAAAAATATAAACATGGTTCACCCTCATGAATATTTTCCACAATGTTGAGGATGTCGAAAATCACAATTTTTGGCCGAGGCCTTAACAATGAATACGTTCGGTGTTCGTGATGTTTTAAAAAAACGCTTGAATTCGTACAAATTCAGGTATGAATATGTGCTATGATGATAACATAGGATTTTGATACTAAGCATCTACCATTTAAGTACGATATCAATGAACAGGCCGTGGGGGAAAGATTGATTGTATGTATTGCGCCTCCCACCTCCATTGGAGATCACTGCCGTGCATACAAGTATTCAGTAAGACCAATAAGCATCATGGCGGACGAGGAAACCGAAAACATCAGTCCCCTTTTAACAGAAGACGGGCACGCAGAACCCAACTCTGAGGATCCAACCCAACAAGCTTCGAATCTTGCAGAAACGACACCGGAGTAAATTTTCATCTGTTTATTCTGTTATATTGTATGCTATTTTATGTTAGTTTAGGTTAGGATGAAGTAGTCCAAGGTTCATGATTTTTTGCTTCTTTTATGCGATGGCGCAGGCTTAGCTTGGAGAGGCTTAGCTTGGAGGATAAGTTCCAGCTGATACGCAGTGTGGGGGAGGAGTGCATTCAAGAGAGCGAGTTGAGAACCCTCTTGGAAAAGAAGAAGGACCCTGTCTGCTATGATGGGTTTGAACCCTCTGGTCGGATGCACATAGCCCAGGTTAGAAACAAAAAGGGGAACAAAAGGAATTAGAAAATGCCTGAATTTGCTTAAAGACAAATATAACTCTGTGCTCTTATAAATGATGAATTTTTGGTGGTTTGAAACGTAGGAACTTGAACTCAGATCCGCCTAGTGTTATTATCTGTTTTTCCAGTTTTGTAGAGCAACAGGAGCTTTTATTTTCATTTTTTTGGCCACGTGTAAACATAATATCTTACCAGAGAAAAAGTAAAAACGAAGAAACTAATATTTCTGATCTGGAGATTCATAAAATACATGATATTGAATGGATTAAAGGTGTATATTTGAGTTCATTTTCCCCAGCTTCTTCACATCTCTATATGTACCTGTACATTTTATGCTTTTCTCATTAGTATTGCTAGTTTATTAGCTAGGTGTTAGGGAGATGATCATGATGATTTGAACAAGTCTTTGTTTCTAACGAATCCTTTGAATGATTATTTTATCTTCCTGCGATGATTGTTGCATAAAGGAAACTAGTTCCGTTCATATGGGCACATTTGATATTACTAAATGCTCGGCGGTATGAATATGGTATTCTTATCCCTTTTTTTCTTTGGTATATTCCGTTCTTCAATATTTCAAAGTGATTTCCTTAACCCTTATCAGTTTAAAGATAGACATTGAACTCATCAAGCAAAGGATTTATCATACGTGACAGTTGCAAAAACCAATGAATCATTCTGTGCTAGTCTCTTGTTTCTCTTATATAGGGGACACAAGATGAAGAATGGAAGGCTTAATTCACCTATAATTGAGAGTTGCACAGATTCTCTTCTAACACGGATATCTCCAAAAGATATATATAGAATTACTAGTTCAGTTTCTAATGATGGAAAAACCATTTCTCAATTTCAATCGAATTTGACTTAGAGTCGTAATTTTCTTAAGTATGAATTTGGTTATAAATCACTGGACAGCTGGGACTTATTCACTTCAATATTTGGCTTATACTTATAAAAAAATTCAATGAATTATGAGTTTGATGATTGATCAATTTTGTTTAGCAGAAAGATGGGTATTCCTTGCTTTTTGTCAGAAGAATACCTCTTCACAAGTATTGTTTCTAACAAACCCCACATTTCATGGAAACCCTTTCTCACTCTACTCAGGATCATTACTTTCCAAAGGAATTTTACTGATAGGTCCCATGGAACTGGCCAATCATGGAGGGGATGCTTTTGCACTTTCGCATTGCATCTTATATCAATAATTGTACCTTTTAGTCCTGACTCCTATTGACCTACTTTGGCTGCCCTTAATAAAATTATTTTATTTTCTTTTCATCTTATCTTATTTGAGTATAGAATATATGTCAAGTACTTAACATCAATTTTATGGTCATCTCTCGCCCGAGTTTCTAAAATAAATAAAATGTAGATTGGAATATGACCTAGATCATTATTAGGCCAATTCAAGAAGGATTTTCGATTATGCTTATTTGTTTGCCTTTTCAACATCCATTTGATCCTAGTTGGTTTATAGGACCTCATCCCAGAATCAAACTCCAAATCGAGAACAAATTAAATCAGAATTTAAACAGATTAGGCGAAAGAGAGAAAGTTGTGCAGATTTAAATTCTTTGCAGGTCTGAATATGGGCTTAGAATTTTAACGAATTACGATGACTTCTGCAACTACTTTGTATGATTTCTAGTAAGGGTGTCACTCTCTCATGCCTGATATGTTTAATTTTACAGGGAGTCATGAAGGCATTAAATGTGAACAAGTTGACAGATGCTGGCTGCATTGTGAAGTTATGGATTGCAGATTGGTTTGCACAGCTCAATAACAAGATGGGAGGTGATCTGAAAAAGATTCAGACTGTAGGACGTTACATGATTGAAATCTGGAAGGCTGTTGGTATGAAGCTTGACAGAGTGCAGTTCCTGTGGTCGTCAGAGGAAATCAATGCAAGAGCACATGAATATTGGCCACTTGTCATGGAAGTTGCTCGACATAATAAGCTTCCGAGGATTTTAAGGTAATGTTCATGTGCTTTAATTTTTCTATGTTTTAAGACACCCAGTGCCGGAAATGTTAAATCCAGTATTAAGTATTTTATTTGTATTACAAATAAGAATTTATATCTAAGTAAAAAAATTGAGTTAAGTTAGATAATATATTTAGATAAGCAATTAACTTTCAACATGCAAACCTAGTTGATAAAGTGGCCAATCCTGAGGGTGTGTTATGCTGTAGACATTGTATTTCGATTTTTGAGACGCAAGTTGAAAATCCCCCCAACCTCATTTGAAGAGGCTTTGAATCAGAGCTCAGGGACCACAAAGCATAAGTGGCTCACAAAGGAGAAAATTTGTTCCTTTCTGGTTAATAGAGCCCAGATATATTTTTATAAATGGGCCTTAAATCAGAACATGGGATTTGAAGAATGGGAGAAGTTTGTGTATGAGCCTTGTGGAATAGAGCAGTACCATGAAAGCTAAAGAAGAATTAGCATTATCACTTGGCTTCCTTCCAGAGGGTGGGGAAGCAACCTCATATACAAGGTGGTCTGACCATTGAGACATACTACTAACAGATTCAGTGGTATTTACTGGTTTAGGGGCCAAATTAATAAATGCATCTCCAAGGTCATTCAGTTTGTATATCCGAGACATTCAAATTTCAAACCAAAAGCCTAATTAGATCATTTGCTGTTGTACAATTCACACACATCCCCTTTTTGCTCCTTTGCCACAGAGATTTCACTGCCTGTGTCAGCATGTTGTCCATTTTTAATAAAATTTTGAATTGTTCACGACAAATGGAAGAATGAGATTAATCATTATATTCACATAATCTCCTTTTGGTAGTTACAGCTTCTGTACCTTGTTCAATATATGTGTGTTAAAGCTAGCAAGATCTGCTATGACATGTTCGATAAACAAGTGGAGTTGCTTGCTCTGCTGCAGAGCCTGGTATCTTAATAAGCATTAACTGGATCTGACACAGTTGCTCAAGGCATTACTCTGCCCATCTGAAAACCTATCCGACTGAAATATTTCTTGTTTGAGGTTGGAAAGCCAACATGGCTTGCACTTCCAAGATTTACAAACAGGGTTGTCATATTAAGGATGCTATTCCTTTCGTAGGAGCTAGAGAAGAATGTCAAGGGTTGATGTAGTCTACATACCCATTTATAATGCTTGGCAATCATGTGGAAATCCTTTTTTCTTATCTGACCTAACTTTGACCATAGGCCTTCTTGGCCAAGTCACACATATGTCAAGACTCAAATGATATACATCTTCTATTGTTGCTTGATTGATTCAGCATCTTCCTTGGACTTTCAGGTACAATCTGATACTTAGCATCTGCCTTTTAATTCTATCCTCAACCCTTAACTTTCTAAACTCTTCTATTCGATAAATTACATGCTCAATCTTTGCCATTATCAACTATTAGCTTTTGGGTTTACTCAAAAAATGTTTACATCATGCTTGGGGGTGCTTCCTATAAGTGCATGGTGTGATGCCTACTCTTGTTTGTATCTTACTGGATATACATGTTGGAGATAGTTTACTCACGGATTGTGATCCCGATTGGATCATTATATTATTTTTCATATATCTCGATGCTTTTAGAGTGGAAAAAATTGGAGGAATCAGCTTGCAGGTTCATTTTGACGCTGGGTCCTAGTTTGGAGAATTGGGGTTTGAAACTTCATGGAGTCATTTTGAGGCATTAAACGATGTTTTTTGGGGTAAAAAAATTATCGCTTGTGCGAGATCCTCTTGTGTTGTTATAATCTCATAAACCTTTACAATGGTGTGAGAATCACATCAAATGGAGCTCCTATGCAAAAGTTATGCCAACCGCAAGTTGACCTACGGTGTTGACCACCATGGTACGAGAGGATGCCACATTAGCCATTGTCACTCATACACATGGGGCTAGCTACATCTGTTCTTTCAAGAAGACTCTAGAAGGTCCAAAATTGTAACTCTAATTGAGAGTCGAGAGAGTCAAATCTTACCCCTAGTTGGCTATCAAACTATGTTAAAATAATGGACTAGTAGGAAGAGTAGGGTTTTCATTCTATTCTATTGTATTTTGTTCCATAGTTTAGCTGAACAACTGGGAGTGGGAAGTTAGAGAGCATAACAGAGGGTTTGAAGTTTTGTAGTAGCGTTAGGTCTTAGGTAGCTCTATAGAGAGTATCTCTTTCTCTGCACTTGCATATTTCCATACCAGAGAAATGAGAGTAGAGCAATTTTACCTTCTAGCTGGGTTTTTTCCTGTGAGGATTTCCCAGGTCAAAACTTGTTTTATTGTGGATGTTTGTGCATTTCATTCCCTTTATTTTTTGCATTTTAGCTAATTTATTAATTTGAGTATAAAAACAATAAATAAAGAAATTGAGATGTAAATGGAATTAACATTCACAGTAAAGATTTCAGTATTTTATCAGATGTGTTGTGATGAACTGTTCCAGCGGAATATCCATAGTAGTTTACAAATCATATTGGTATCAAAGTAGGTTTTTTTGAGTTACTTTGTGGGAAGTTGTAGGGATTCAGGAATCGGTCAGGAATCGGTTTAAGTAGAAAGTCATAGAAACCTAGCCATGGTTGACGAGTTTGTTCACAATAACCCTTATGATCCGATAGAAGAGGGATTTGTGAGGCTGGAAGCACAAGTCGTTGACATTGGTCACAAGATGAACCTCCTCATGGTAGCTTTGGCAATCAAGCTCGAATCGTTAAGAGGGGATGGAGGTTTTAACTCATAGGTCAGATCGGAAGGGAAATTGGGAGACCATGAAGAACCTAACCTCGAGGGGAGTTGAACTTGTGACCTCCCCAACTTTGGGGAAGAGATTTCACTTCTGCCTCATAAGCACTTGAGCTAACCCTCAAGGCATTTATCATGCTTACAATTAACGCTGACATGCTTACTATTGCTTTTCTTTTTTCATTCTCTCTTGGTGGTGGGCATTAATCAGTCTTTTTCTTGCTGAGAACCTACTCGATGGCATCTTCTTGAATCCAGGTTTGCCCTTCGAACCATCAATAAGTGGCTTATAAAGTTTTATGATTTGCGAGTGAGGCAATGTGTCAAAAGTTGTATTTATTTCTATTAATACAGTTCTAAGGATCATCAGAGATGGAAATTGTTCAACTGTTTCCTAGCTATGGCAATCATCTAATAAGTGTCTGCTTCAAGGACCATTAAAAAAATTCTTGGTCCTTTTCAAGTTTCTTTCCATTAGAATTGCTCAAATTAGCATCTACCAGCTATCCAGGATTAGGAAAATGAAAATAGCCCTTAAGTCGGTCCTGGCACCTCTGCTACAAATCTGGGCCTGAAAGACAGCTTTTCCATTGCACAGTATGGAGCTCATCTCATGTCATATATATCTGTTTCTTCAATATTGATTTCTATATGTGAAGGGAAATTGAACCCCGTGTTTTCTCAAGTTTTGTTCTTAGTTTGAGACTGCGACTTGGATATATTGTTGAGCCTGTCAACAGGCATACAAATGCCAGTTCCATTTGCATGTGTGGTCAGCATTAAGCAATTGATAAGATTGATGCTTTCACTTGGCAGATAAGAGATAGTTGAGCAATTATCAATTTCTGTATGGTTAAAGCTATCTGAATTTCACCAGGTCAAAGACTTAAAAGTGAGCTCCATATTGTCTCTCCAACATCTTGTCAATAAGCTTGATCACATCTATTCTCTTCTAAGAATCTGCAACATCTCAATTTTCTGTCCAAATAAAATTTCCATTCCCATCAATTAAATATCCAGCAAGACCTTTTGCTAGTGGAAAACGTCAACATGCTCACTGATTTCACAGCAAATCAGGATGGGTTATTATTATTATCATTGTAACTATTTTTCTCTGAGCTATAATGTGATTTGTATATCTTTGCTGTAAAGAAGGGTATATCTTGATAAGCATATCATTCTTCATGAGTCAGGAAGGCTTGTCTTGTAGGTACAGCACTTTACCACCAAAGCTTTTCAGTGGCTCATAAATCAAGGCTCAATAGCCAAGGGTCTATACAAATCCAAAAAAATATTACTTGCATTAAGAGTCCAATAATAAAAATCTGTCCCTTTGCTATCTAGAATCTCCATCAAACCTTGAATTAGAGGCATTTAGCAGTAGTGTAGTGAGGTCCAACATAATGCCAGCTCTGGATTCTCGTTATTGTATGGGCATTTCACCTTCAGATACCCTCTAAATTCCCAACTAGACCATAAGGCAGCCTTTAATGAGGTAATGAGGAGCTCTTCTCGAACATCTAAATAGTTCATAACTTCATATCCTTCAAAATATGTCTGGAGCTCAATTCCTTCGTGACTTTTCCTGTTATTTCTATATACCTTTGTACTGCTGTGTCCTCTTTAAAAACTCCCCAAGACATGGCTGGATTAGCCACTGAATTATCTTTGAAAAAAGACCTTTTCCTTCCAGAGGTTGATACTTCATACTCCAAAAGCCAAGGGCAGTGGCAAATTCCCTGGTTGTTAGCCTGCCTCTTCTCAATGCAAATCATTCTTCTAAATGTTGAGAAACATTTGTCGGGTCTGAGGCATTTGCATCCAGCCCTGGAAGTGCTAAGGAGTGGGCGCAATATCCTAGCCTTCAAGCCCCACTAGAATTGCATCTCTACAAATGAGATATGGAACTGCTTTATGTATGCTTCTCTGTCTAGAAAATGTTGTAATTCTTGAGGTCTGCTGTTTTCCACATAAATTTGTTGCTTTGGCATATTTTAGCAAAACAAAACAATAAAATGTAACCCGTAGCATTGCCACAATAAATGGCCATAATTTTTTTTGTTGGTAGTAGCTTCAGTACTGTACATGATGGAATGGCTGCAGTGAAGTATAGTGATGATGCTATTTGAAATTTGAATGAAATGCAACCCAATATGTAAAAAAACGACATGCTCCCACATGAATAAAGATATGGCCATAACTCTTGTCCTGCTATTGGCTTTTAATGGAGGTTAAAATCAATTTTCCACCTAGGTATTTTGTCAAACATTTACCATACAGTCTCTATGGCTTATTATGAAATCATTTTATTATTATTGTTCTCCTCATTCTTTCAGGAATATACACACACTTAAGAGCCTTCATACCTTAAGTCACCCAGAGTTGGACTTGGAGGCACCTTCATACTGCTATGTGGTGTAATCTTCACCCTCCTTGATTTCATCAAGAAGGTGGGGTGTTTTAAACCTTGGTTTTGCTTGCTGTTTATTCATTTATAGACTAGCAGGGTTCCAAACTGAACCATAGCCATTACAAAATTTTAAACTAGGCCACAGTCACTGTAATCAATCAACTGTGCAGTAATAAATAGAAACCATCACAATACAACATTCACAATGTTATTGAATGCAGTGTTACACTTACGACGATAATATTATTGCCAAAAGTCACCTCGATGATAATATCACCGGTATATCACGATAATTTCAGTTTTGGAATTTTTTGTGACATGATGGAATTTATCATGCTGCTCATTTACAGTCTGCTTTAATTCGTGATTTTTGGTTTTAAAACCTCATTTTGTAAAAAATTCTAATGGGGATTGAGCTTTGAGGATATTGTGACCATTTTCCATCAAGCAAACAAGGGTAAATCTACAGTTTTCATTACCATCAACTAAGCAGTTGTGGAGTGGGGATCTACTCTGGTATACCATATTCATATTCCAAGGTATGTAAAAAATTATGCCTTCAGTTTCTTTGTTATTCAAGATTTAGTATATGGTTTGCAATGCCCATTAGATATACCTCTTTTTGCCCTTTAACGGGGGATTTAACTCTTATATAGCTGTGGTATTCTAATTGTAGCATTCTTGAAGGTTTTTGAGCATTTGGATTCTAAATTTCCCCAATTGTCCCATAGGTCTACAAATTTAATTAGTGCCTTTACACATCAAAATGCCAAAGCCATTGGACGCAATGTGGGAGTTTGATCTACCTTATGATGATCATAATAGAATGAGTTTGAATTGCAATTTGTGTTATGGAAATGTTGGTGGAATCAACAACTTGAAGTACCACCTTGCCAAAATCAAAGGGAATGAAGTGGGGAATTTGCCCAGCATCTACACTAGAAATTCTGAAATTGTCCACATTGCAAATCAATGAACTTTTTATATTAATAGGAAGAGAGATTGGGAAGAAATGAGGTTTGAGCTTGCAAATAGAGCTAGACGCATCTCAAGAGTGCGAGAAAATGAATTCTCGAGTTCACATTCGACAATGCCCAACCCCTCAACATCCACACTTTTCTTTGTGCTGAGGTTAGTGCTTAGGGGGAAACCTTCTATTTGGTTGATAGTGAAAACAAAGGAGGAGGAGGCGGCCAACGAGATTGTGGCAAGATGTTTTCTATGGAGTGACATACCATTCAACATTGCCAAGAACATGGGAGATCATAGGATGCACCATTATGTCAGATAGTTGGACAGATGGGAAGGACAAGTCCATTCTCAATTTCTTCGTTAATTGTCTAAGGAGGACAATGTTTATTAAATCTATTGGTGCATTTGCATATGTTAAAGAGGCACAATTACTATGTGAGTGTTAAGCCCTACAAAAGCCCCATGTTAACCCTAAAACCTCTAATTAAGCCCTGGATATTGAGTTATTACATTTCTATTGTTCTACTGTCATGCTAGCCAAAACCTTTCATTGTACTCTGTCTCCTATATGTATACCAAGGAGACTTGGTCTTAGGATCATCAAATCTTGTTTTATACATTATAGTCATTGTAAAAAGAGGTTTCCTCCCTTGACGTGGACTGTAATTATTGATTTCTTATCATTTTTAGGGTGCATGCTTCATGACATTGGTATCATCAAAGCCTATTAACCTAGGGTTTTGCTACTTCAAATGAGTCATCATGGAATTTGTGCTATAACTTTTTTTTGAGGAAGATTTAGACTGAAATTTTGAAACAATTGAGGAGAGATCTCGAAGTACATCAGGGCAAAATTCTAGATTTTGGTTTGCTATAATTTCGGAGATACACATTATGGAAGTTAGTATTTGTGAATGGTCCTAAAATTAGTTTCAAACGAGTGATCTTGTAATTTTTGAATAACTCCTTTTCTCGGACACTTTTGACCGTGAAACTTTTAAGACACTGAGTAGAGATCTCGATATCCATCTGTTCAAAATTTTAGATTTTGTTTTGCTATACTCTGTAGAAGTTAGGGTTTTTGAATGGTCCTAAAATTAGTTTCAAATAGTGATCTTGGAATTTTGTTGTAACTTTCTCCCAGAGCAATTTCGGACTATGAAATTTTCAAGGCTTTGAGAAGACATACTAAGGTACCTCAGGTAAAAATTTTAGAATCATATTTAAAAAATTTGACACGTGACGTGATATACAAGTTTTCACTCTTGGGAAGAGGCCAAAAGTCAACAAGTTTTGGAAAAGCTACCATAACTTTCACTTGACACCATAGTTTTAAAACCAGGCCGGTTCGAAACGGACTCGGCCTAGTCGGCTGAGCCGACTTGGTAGAAAAACCAGTGCGAAGGCCGGTTCGTTACTAAACCGGCCGAGCCAGACACTGACTTGGCCGGTTTGGTAACAGACTGGCCGGCTCGGCTAAGCCCGTCTGCGGTGGAAAAAGGTGGCAAAGTCGGACTTGAAAGTGATTTTTTTTCCTCAATGCATCTAACCCTCTCCCAAGCCTATAGAAGTGACCCAACCCCCTCACATTTCCTCACAGCTATCTCATTGCATTTGTGTGAGCATTTGTGAGGAGTTTGTGAAGAGCTGGAGTTGGTTTTTGGAGCAGTGGTGAGGAGGTTCTTGGGCAATTGTTGGAGCAACATTGAGGAGTTGGTGTTTGGAGTAGCATTGAGGAGGCTAGAGGTTTTTTTTTTTTTTCACTTCTCAAATCTGCTCTTGCTTTTTTGTTGTTGTTGCAAATCTGGAAATTGAAAAGAGTATTTTTTTTAAAAGAAATGAACGTTGAAGAGTTGTTTTCTTTTTGTTTTCATTTTCAGACTTTTGTCCTTTCATTTCCAATTCCAAATATCAGAAAATGGCTCCTAGAATGAAAGACGCTGCTTGGGCATATGTTGAGATGATTGATAATCAAATGTATTTCAAATTTTGTCATAAAAGAATTAAGGGAGGTGGAGGGGCATTTACAAGCTGAAACTAGAGGACAAATTGTTCCATGTGTAGCACCAGTAGAATAGATTGGGGAAATTAGGAAGGTGTTGTTGGAAAAATTTGAGAAGTTTGAGGAAGAAAAAACTAGACAAAAATAAATAGAGGTTGAAATAGGGAGGAAGAGGAGTATAAAACACATGATGGCTGCCAACTCCAATTTTGATTAGGAGGGCTCTTCATTTATCCTGTGCACTGATGCATCTAAGCCCTTTCACTATGTTCCTCCATCTTTAGAGTCTATTGAAGAAAAGGGTAAGGGTAAAATTAAAAAGAAGGATGATATCAAAATTTATTTCACAGTCACAGCCTCCTCTCCCTTTGATAGTGCACATGGTCCTCAAGTTAATAGAGGTCAAATGCAACCTACTTTAGATGACCATTGGAAGAAAGAATTGAGATAATCTGTGTGTGATTACATAGCTAGATGGTGGTATGATTCAATGCTTCTAGTTCACCATATTATGAACCTATGTTTGATGCCATATTTGTTGTTGGAAAGGGCTTCAAAGGCCCTACTATGCATGAATTAAGGGGATCTCTTTTGCAAAAAGAGGTTATGTCCATTGATGAATATTTGAAAGATTTCAAAAGCTCATGGGTGAAAACAGGATGTATCATCATGTCAGATGGATGGACTGTTCAAAGGAACTGTACCATCATAAAATATTTTATCTTTTGCCCACAGGGAACCATGTTTCTAAAATTAATTGATGCATCTGATAAGGTGAAAGATGAACACTTGTTGTTTCAACTTTTGGATGAGGTTGTTGAACAGGTGGGGGTGGCTAATGTTGTTCAGGTCATCATAGATAATGCCTCTAACTATGTTCTTGCTGGTAAAATGTTAGAGGAAAAACACAAAGCCATGTTTTGGACCCCATGTGTTGCACATTGCATAGATCTCATGCTTGAGGATATTGGTAAAATAGATTGGATCAAGAATACTATAGAGCATGCCAAAAGCATAACAAACTATATCTACAGTCACTCATGGATTTTGAACCTGATGAGAAAAAACACAGAGGACAAGGATCTTGTTAGGCCTGCCATCACTAGATTTGCAACTCATTTTTTGACATTGCAATCTATGCTTTCCCAACATAGAAACTTGCAAAGGATGTTTTCTAGTGATGAATGGAATGGATGTCAATGGGCTCGTAAATAGGATGGCAAAGATGTAAGAAAGAAGGTTAATGAAGACATATTTTGGAAAAAGGCAACAAAGATTGTGAAGGTTGTTGAGCCACTAGTTAAGGTGTTGTGGTTGGTGGATGGGGAAATATTGGCTGTGGGTTTCATTTATGAGGCTATGGACCAAGCAAAGGAGCAAATAAAGGCAGCATACAAAGATAGAGTGGCTAAGTATGGGCCAATTTGGGAAATCATTGATCAAGGATGGAACAATCAACTCCATCACCCTATACATGCAGCTGGGTTTTTTCTGAACCCAAGGTATCATTATAAAGCTATGGAAGCAGAAGCTTTCACTGGGGAGGTTAGATGTAATGTTCCTAAGTAGGATGAACAATGATATACAAAGAAATAAACAATTCCAACACTAGGAAACAAGAAACTATCAACAAACACCCATAAAAACACTGTAAATAAGAACCATATGAGCCATATTATTAATTCTTCTGGAAGCAAGTACAATAGTGTTGGAGTGGTGCACCTGGGCTTGTCTCAATGGACAAGCCTGACAAAACCCAGGTGAGTAAACAACAACCCAATGGCTGCACAATTGCTGCTCCAAAGATGCTCTGCGCTGCCCAGAAATTACACTGCCTGCTGGAAAGGATGTGCTGGAAACTCCACTTCCTGTGCTTAGAAAATGTTGCAACTTTAGCTCCTGGTTCCTCAACCAAAACCCACCAAAACCCAGAAAGGGTTTGGCCTAGTTCTGACCCCCAAAATTCGGCCTCCAAGCACCACGTCCTCCTCCTCACGCTGGAAAGTACGACCTACCTGTAGCTGGCTGGAAATGTCCCCCAAATCACCCCCAAGTGCTGAGATGCTCCCCACTAAGGTTTCCCTTACTTCTCCCGACCAACTCCAGCTCTACAACTCCTTCCTCCAACTCCCACGTGTGCTCAGTGATGGTTGTCTGCGCAGGCCTAGGTGATTGTAAATCGAACTGCTCCAATGCAGTCTCCTGCTCCAATGTAGCAATCTCCTGCTCTAAAACTCTCACAAAAGGCTGATCCTCCACTGTAGCTCTAATGCCCAAACTCCCCTCGGCAATTGCTGTCCGGATGAACCCACAAACAACACTTGCATGTTCCCCTTCCGCGTCCTCTAGAAACACGCACTTTCTAAGACCAAGGCTAAGTGATGTGACTGTAAAACTCCATCGGTGCTCCTCCAAGGTAGTATGAATTGCCTTCCTATGGTGGCACTTGAAGTCCCTCAAAGAAAAGTTTGAGTCTCGTGCCTGGAAAACTCGATGCTAAACAGCTGGTAACTCGGCTAAGCAACTTGAGCAACACAAATGAGTTCGATAGGCAAATGATGCCTTGAGTTGGGGAGTTCATTCTCCTTATAACTTCGTGAGCCTTCCTTCCCCATGTGGGCCCCTCTACCTAGCCATTCGATTTCCCCTCCAAGGCAATTCGAAGTGCCCAAGTGCATTTTTCCCCATGTTGGGTGGCCCCCACCTTCCACTTGTGATATAATTCAGCCTCTTTTCTCCTAAGTCCCTAAGTAAAAAATGCATGGGTTCCTCATTCACCAAAAATTATGCAAAGTTATGGGAGACTAAAACTTGTTACAAAAATATTTGGGAAGGGACATTACAGTTCTCCCCTCCCAAATGTTGCTTGCCCTCGAGCAACTTCAGCGCTGGATGCTCCAAAATGTGGTCACCGTCCCATGTGGCATCCTCATCTGGCAGATTCTTCCATCGCACCAAAAACTGCCTGATGGTTTTGCTCCTTAGCTTCCTCTCCCGAGTCTCCAAGATGGCCTCCGGTTCCAAAACCAGATGTTCCTCGTCATCCAAAGGGGGTAACTGTACAACGACTGTTACTTGTTGTCCCAACACCTTCTTGAGGCATGAGACATGGAAGATGTTGTGAATCCTGCTCCCCTGGGGAAGCTCCAGCTCGTAGGCCACCTCTCCAACTCTCTTGACCACCCTGTACGGCCCATAGAAATGCGACTGTAGCTTCTCGACCCCTTTTTGCTTCAAGGTAGACTGTCTATATGGCTGTAGTCGAAGATACACCAAGTCCCCCTCCTCAAAATGTCTCTCAGTCCGGTGCTTGTCAGCGTACATCTTCTGCTGATTTTGTGTTGTCACTAAGTTGTCCTTGAGAGCCTTGAGAATGTCTTGGCTCTCTAGGATCCAATCTTTGGCCTTTGGGGCCCGACTGTCTCCAAAAACAATGTCAGCAAAAGACAATGCATCATAACCATACAAGGCACGGAAAGGGGTCATACCAATAGACATGTGATGGGTGGTGTTGTAGTAGTATTCACCCAAGTGCAGCCATCGAATCCAGGGCCTCTGCTGCCCGGTCACGTAGTTCCCAAGGTACCCCTCCAACCACTAGTTAACCTGCTCGGTCTTGCCATCTGTCTGAGGGTGATATCCCGTGCTCGAGGTGAACTCAGTACCTACCAACCTGAAGAGCTCTTGCCAGAACCCTCCCATAAACCGACTATCTCTGTCGCTCACTATGTTCTTCGGAAGTCCATGCAAATGAAAGACCTCTCTGAAGAACAACTCCGCAACCTGTGAGGCTAAATATCAGGTCAGAATGGCGAAGAAATGAGCATATTTGGTTAGCCGATCAACTACCACATAGATACAATCCTTGCCCTGCACTGAGGGGAGCCCGGTGATGAAGTCCATTGAGATACTCTTCCATTTCCCCTCAAGAATGGGGAGTGGCTGCAACAATCCTGTTGGATAGGTAAACTCCCCTTTGTTCCTCTAGCATGCCTGACACTCCTGTACATGCCTCAACACATCCCCCTTGAGGCCCTTCCATGTGAAACGCTCTCGGACTGCCATGTACATCTTTCTAAACCCCTGATGCCCTGACAATGGTTAGTCATGTGCTGCGTGGAGTACTCTCTCCCTCAACTGTGAGTTGGGCACCAAAAATATGCGCGCCTTATAGTATATGACTTCCTCCATCACCCGGTAGCGCTTGTCTGCATGCACCCCCTCCAAGTTCTCGCAAGCCCCCTGTCTTTGGAACTCTACCAACCACTGGGCCTTCCAATCATAGCAAATTCTCATGAGTGAGAGGCCTGCAGGTCCCTTGGATAGAGCATTGGCCACTACGTTGTGCTTCCCTCGCACATACTCTATGTCAAAGGCATAGGCCTGCACCTTGCTAACCCATCTTTGTTGTCTATCATTGAGGCCCTGCTGCTCCATGAAGTGGCGAAGACTGTTGTGATCGGTCTTCACCCGAAATTGGTTACCCACCAAATATTGCCGGAATTTGGCCAAGGCATGCATGATGGCCAACATCTCTTTGTCATATATAGAATATGACTTCTCATGGGGTAAGAGCTTCTGACTCTTGAAAGCAATGGGATGCCCATCCTGAGATAATACTGCCCCAATCCCCTCTCTTGATGCATCACACTCCACTGTGAATGGTTGAGAGAAGTCCGGAAATGCCAACGCTGGACAACTACCCATCACCTCCTTGAGACGATCAAAAGTCGACTGTGCCCCATCTGTCCATGTGAAAGCCCCTTTCGTGGTCAAATCCGCGAGGGGCGCTGCCAACTGCGAAAACCCTTTGACAAACTTCTGATAATAGGTGTAGATGCCCAAGAATCCCCTCAGCGCTGTCACGTCTCTGGGTACCGGCCAGTCTCGGATAACTCTTATCTTCTCCTCATTCACCCTCACCCCATCTGCGCTAATAATGTGCCCTAAGTAGAGCATCTCAGTCAGGGCAAACTCACATTTGGATAGTTTGGCATAAAACTATTGTTCCTCCAAAATACGCAACAACTCCTCCAGGTGTTGGAGATTCTCCTCCCAAGTCCTGTTGTATATCAGTATGTCATCAAAAAACACCAATACAAACCTCCTCAACTTCCTCTGGAACACATGGTTCATACATGACTAGAAGGTGGCCAGGGCGTTGGTCAAGCCAAAGGGCATGACCAAAAACTCGAAGTGCCCATAATGGCATCAGAAGGTTGTCTTGGGGATGTCCTGATCCCTCACCCTGATCTGATGGTACCTCGAATGCAAATCTATCTTAGAGAAGTACTTGGCTCCTCTAAGCTCATCCATCAACTCATCAATGCGGGGTATGGGGTACCGGTTCTTCAATGTCTTCCTGTTGAGCGCCCGGTAATCGATGCACATGCGCAAGGTTCCATCCTTCTTCTTCACCAACACTACTGAAGAAGCAAAGTGATTGGAACTCAGCCTGATGTGGCCCAACGATAACAACTCTTATAGGCCTAGGGGTGGCTATAAGGGGTGGTAATCACTACCTGCACACTCGACTCCAACTCGATTGTGTGCTCGAATCTCCTATCTGGTGGCTGCCCTAGTGGAATGCCCCCAAATACCATTGAGTATCTGTCTAATAGTGCTTGTATATCTGAGGTTGGTGACTAGGCTTGTCCCCTAGCCTTTGAGATCCTCAGCTCTACTGCCCACGCTATGTCTCCATGCTGCAAATCTGTCTCCATCCTATGCGCTGAGACTGTCTGTGGTGGGTATGAATGCGTGCCTCTAAGGACCACCAGCTTGCCGTCCGACCTGGTGAACTCCATCTCCAACTTCTTCCAATCAGTGGTAACTCGTCCAAGGGAGTATAGCCACTGGACACCCATCACTACGTTGGTGTCTGGCACATCTACCACAAAAAAATGGTTTGTCATTGAGTAGTTCCCCATGGTCACGGTCAAGGCGGGAACATACCGAGTGCACTACATAGTTTGGTCACCCGACACTAGAATTGAAAAGCCCTCAAACTCTGTTGTGGTGATGCCCCTCCTCTAAACCAACTGGGCATCAATGAAGTTGTGGGTAGCCCCACTGTCAACTAAGACGGAGACACGCTGCCCCTGTATTGTACCTCGAATCCTCAATGTCAGAAATTTGGGGACCCCACATAAAGAAGCAAGGACTTGCTACCCCTGTAGAGGTGGTGGTGGTGGTCCCCTCTCTGCCGGACTCTCACCATCTTCCACACCATACTCCAGCTCCACATCATCCTCCTTATCGCTATCTCAGAAGACCTCGATATAGTGGGCTTTGCCAGTTGTGCACTGATGGCCTGGTGCCCAGGGCTCCCGACAGGTAAAACACAACTTCCTCCTCTTTAGGTCCTTCCTGGTCACATCATCCAGCTGCCCACATCCTTGGGTTGCTCTCTGTGGTGGTGGCCTAGTATCACTTCCCTTATGAGGGTAGGGAGTGCGTGCGGGGAAAGGTGCTTGTGTCTTGGAAAACCTCTTGTAAATCTCTAGCACATGTCACGACTTCCTACAACGTAAAGGGTTTGCGTGACTTTACTAGTCCCTGTAATGGCTTGAGCATGCCCTCTATAAAGTTGTACACCCTCCTAGCATTTGATAGGTCCGACACCATCACTGGGACTCTTAGAAACTCTGATATGTACTGCTCTAGGTTACCCGTTTGTCTGAGTTGGGTTAGCTCCCTGAAGTGAGCCTCTGGATCCCTCTGATCAAATTGCTCTACCACCCTCCTGGTGAAATCCTCATAGGAAGTCACATTGGCATGCCCCAAGGTAGCCAAGCCATGAAACCACCAATCGTGGGCTTCCCCTTCCAAGTGCAGCGTGGCCATCTTGATGGCTTCCATCTCTGTCATCCGATTGAGTTGGAAATAAGTGTCCATCTTCTCTACCCAAGCCCGAGCTGTGCACTTGGTAGTGCCATCATATGTGGGGAAGTACATCCTCCCAATAGTATGCTGCAACTCAGTTCTATGTACCTTGTCCTCCATAGTTCTTGCCCTTCTCATTCTGCTTGAGCTTGCAGAAATCTTTGAAAGAGAGTGCCTCCCATGGATTGCCACTCTTTAAAGTGCTCCCCCATAGGTGAAGGATCTTCGACCCCTTCTGGTTCATTCTGTGCCAAAGGCACAAAGGAGGGTAGTGTGGCTCGAGTTGGCCCACTCGTTGTTGGAGGCTGCGCAGTGGGTGAAGGATGGTCGAATTGTTGAGAGGCCCCCGAAGTCTCTCCAAATAGAAACTCTTGATGAGTGCTTCTCTCCCGGTTCTGCATTTTGATCTCCTCTAGCATCTCCTTCTACCCCTTTGCTAAGTCACTCAGAGCCTTCAAGAGACTGTCAAAGGCCATCTCCTCCCTGCTCTTGGGCTCTCCCATGCTTTCTGCTACCACTGCCTTCCCTCGGTCCTCCGTGTCGGGAGTGATCTCCAGTTCCCTTTCTCTGCTTCGGTACCTCTGCCTCCTATACATAATATTCTGCTAGTGCTCCTCACTCATAGGAAATTCCCCCACGGCTGAGCCAAGATTTGGGCTCTGATACCACTGTAATGTTCCTAACTAGGATGAACAATGGTATACAAAGCAATAAACAAATCCAACACCAGGAAACGAGAAACTATTAGCAAACATCCATAAAAACACTGCGAATAAGAACCATCTGAGCCATATTATTAATTCTTCTGGAAGCAAGTATAATAGTGTTGGAGTGGTGCACCTGGGCTTGTCTCAATGGACACACATTGTAAGAACCTGAACTGTAAGCTAATTTCTAAATAGCAGAACCTGAAATAATGAATATAGAATTTTAAAGAAATTTAATCTAATGAATACTAACCTTCTACTTTGCTAAAAAATCTGTCTACTTTGCTGCAGTTCTTGTCCCGCTGTTTGCTCAGCTGAAATTCTACTGAAAATTTATCTGCTCTGCTGCAATTCTTGACTGGCTGTGTCACCAAAATGGCCAAAACCACCCTGCCGAATTGAGTACAACCTAGGTACTTAGTCTCAGAAAGCTTTCAGTTAAGCAATATGATTTCCCCCGTGCCCAAAAACATCAGTGTAATCAAGACTCAAGTTTCCTTCATAACCCATCAGTGTAACAAAGACTCAAGTTTCCTTCATAACCGTACTACAGTGTCCAATTTGTTCTCCTCCCCCCAAAATGATTTTTCCCTTCTCCTTTTATTTCCTCATCCACCGCCTTCTTTTCCTTCTTCGTGTCAATTTTATGGTTACGTGTAACTTTTATGAAATCGAATTTGATTTGATTTCGTTGATTTTTATTTGAATACGTAGTTTGATTTAATAAGGTTTATTTATTTTATTATTTTATAAATTAATTATAAATTAATTAAATTTATAATTTTAATTAATTTATATTATTATTTTATTTATAGGCGGGTCATTACAAGCATGACAAAATCCAGGTGAGTAAACAACAGGCCAATGGCTGCACAATCACTGCTTCAAAGATGCTTTGCACTGCCCAGAACCTGCATTGCTTGCTGGAAAGTATGTGTTGGGAACTCAACTTCCCGTGCTCAGAAAATGCTGCAACTTTAGCTCCTAGTTTCTCAACCAAAACCCAGAAAGGGTTTGGCCTAGTTCTGACCCCCAAAATTTGGCCTCCAAGCACCACGTCCTCCTCCTCATGCTGGAAAGTATGGCCTGCTTGTAGCTGGCTGGAAATGTCCCCCAAATCACCCCCAAGTGCTGAGATGCTCCCCACTAAGGTTTCCCTTACTTCTCCCGGCCAACTCCAGCTCTACAACTCCTTCCTCCAACTCCAACGTGTGCTCAGTGATGGATGTCTGTGCAGGCCCTGGTGACTGTAAATCGAATTGCTCCAATGCAACAATCTCCTGCTCCAAAACTCCCAAAAGGTTAATCCTCCACTGTAGCTCTAATGCCCAAACTCCCCTCGGCAATTGCTACCCGGATGAACCCACAAACAACACCTGCGTGTTACCCTTTTGCATCCTCCAGAAACACGCACTGGCTGAGAACAAGGTTGAGTGATGTGACTGTGAAACTCCATCGACTCTCCTCCAAGGTAGTACAAATTGCCTTCTTGGGGCGGCACTAGAAGTCCCTTGAAGAAAGGTTTGAGTCTCTCGCTTGGCAAACTCGATGCTAAACAACTGGTAACTCGGCTAAGCAGCTCGAGCAACACAAATGAGTTCGATAGACAAATGATGCCTTGAGTTGGGGAGTTCCTCCTCCTTATAACTTCGTGAACCTTCCTTCCCCATGTGGGCTCCTCTCCCTAGCCATTCGATTTCCCCTCCAAGGCAATTCGAATTGCCCAAGTGCCCAAGTGCGTTTTTCCCCACGTGGGTGGCCCCCACCTTCCACTAGTGATATAATTCAACCTCTTTTCTCCTAAGTCCCTAAGTAAAAAATGCATGGGTTCCTCATTCACCAAAAAATATGCAAAATTGTGGGAGACTAAACTCTGTTACCAATATATTTGGGAAGGGACATTATATTAGAGATGGATTGATTGAGTGCCTTGAGCGCATGGTCCTTAATGAGAGTGAGTAGTTGGAGATACACCGATAGATCACTTCTTTCAGTAGGAGCCACAGGTACCTTTGCAAGAACCTACCAAGGATTGCAAGGGAAGTAGATGAGCTGGGTAAACAATTTCAATTTTCAAATTCTTATTTTGTTAAATTGTTTATAATTTGAAAGTTGGATATAATTTGTTGAGCTAAGTCATTACACAACTATGTTTTTTGCAACACAATGGTGGGAGGCATTTGCTAGCCGTTGTCCTCAATTGCAAAAGTTTGCAATCTGTATTTTGAGTCAAACTTGTAGTGCTTTTGGGTGTGAACGCAATTGGTTTGTCTTTGAGAGGATTCACACGAATAAGAGAAACCGTTTGGAATAAAAACGGTTAAATAATCTAGTCTACGTCCAATACAACCTCTAGCTAAGACGCAACCAATTGTTGAACAAAATACCTGATACAGATCCCATTATGTTGGAAGATATTGATCCATCATCAGATTGGGTAATGGAGAGTCAACCAACAGAGTTTGACCCTGATGAGGATATTGGTGTTGATTTGGATTTATAGGTGAAGGCATTACAGACTGTTCAGCTAAATGCAGATCCACTAGTACCAACCCCAAGTCCTCCAATTGCAGGCACTTCCTCTACTCAGCCATGACGCAGGCACATAGCTCGTCTATCTTAGCGTGCAACTGTTGCTAGTGCTACTACTTCTACAGTTGCAGTTGGAGATCTTGATGAAGAGGAGGTTCCATGGGTTTCTTCGCCCGACTCTGATTTAGGGTCTGAGCCAGATGATGTTGGCTTTTCTAGCAGTAGTGTCTAGTGATGTTTTATTGTAGAGGCCATTTAGAGCCTCCTTGGTTATGTGTTTTTGTTCCGATCTCTATATATTACATGTATTGGACAGTGCACTGGGTGCCATTTTGATATAATAGATATATCCATGAGCATACTTTGATCATATGTTGTCTTCTCTCTATATTCTAATGCTTTGAGTTTGGAAACATGAATGAAAATCTTTAGAAATATGTTCTCATAAAAAAATAAATATTTAATGTATTTTTTACAAAGACTGAGCCATTGAAATCAATTATGCCGAGTTGATACCGAGTTAGAATCGGAGTTGATCCTCGGCTGGTTCTGAATCCGAGTTGGAGTTTTAAAACTATGCTTGACCACATCAAATTTTGGTTAGACCTGTAGAATTGCAAAGAAGACATATTAGACTATTTTTGGGTTGAAATTTCAGATTTAGGATTCAAATTTCAAAGATATATTAGGACAAAGGTTAACCATCCAGATAGTCTACAAATTAGGGTTTTGAAAGGTACATAACTTACAATTGGCATAACTTTTGATTAGAAGATCTATTTTTGGTGATTCAAAATTTGTGATAAAGAGGAAAAAAACAAGAGCCTTATTATTTACTCAAGTGGCTCCTAAGGGTGCTTCAAAAGTTATTTCACCACTTAAACCTCCAGAAAGCTCATCCATGACTCATGAAGAAATAGAAGGTTTCTAGTACCGAGCATCCAACTTGGAAGGTCAGTTGTCACATATGGAACAAAAGATGAAGGAAAATAAGGAAGAAATGCAAAATGTCAAGGAATAAATACAAAAACCCATCAAGGATGAAATACAAAATTCCATGACTAGAAATAATGAAAAAATAAAAAAGTTACAAACCATTCTATTAAATGATCTCCTAAAAGGGATATGGAGATCCAAGGAAATCATGAACATAAGGAGAAGCACGAGGTTGAGACACAATCACATATGGGGAGTATCTTCTCACAATTGGAGAGTACAAATATTGAATCATAGAACCATAATCATGACTTTTCAATCCCAGATCCACATCATCAGGGCATAAAGTTAGCACCGAAGATCTTCTCACAATTGGAAAGTACAAATATTGAATCATAGAACCATAATCATGACTTTTCAATCCAAGATCCACATCATCAGGGTGTCAAGTTAGCACCAAAGATCTATATGAGGAAATTTGATGTAATGATCCTATAACATGGATATTCTAGATGGAGCAATGCTTTGATCTACACCAAGTGACAACTGTACAAAATGTAAATACGGCATCCATGTATTTAGAACAAGATCAATTTGTATGGTGTCAATGACTTTGTGAAAAGAAAAATGATTCTATTATATCTTGGTCTGTTTTAACGAAGGAATTGATGACACATTATGGGGATATAAGAGAAATACATTCTTTAGTCATTTGGTAAATCTTTGGCAAAAAGGTCCACTTGTAGAACACATTCAACAATTCCAAAAGTTGTGTCTCAGGGTAATTTGTTAAACCTCTTAAAGGGAACTTTAAAGGAAAACATCCAAAACGAGGTGTGTCTCTTTGAACGTAAATACCTAGAGCATGTTTTTAGTTTAGCTAGGAAAGTTGAAAGTAAAAATATGGCTAATAAAAAATTAATCACTAACAATTATAGAGAACATCATGCTCCCTCTCCTAAATTGACAAGGTTGACATCTTCACAAATGGATGAAAGAAGAGCAAAGGGACTATGTTTCAATTGTGACAAGAAGTACAATAAGGGGCATAAATGTCGTGAGAAAAAAATATTGTACATAGGCTGTGAAGATGAAGAAGATCATTGTTTTTTCAATTGTTAGTTTTTAGTCCCTAAGAAAAATAGCGAACATTGTATGTAGGGTTTAGGTTGCAGGTTTCAACGGATCCATCGATTCGATCCTAAAGAATTGGTTGCCAATGAGGAGAAAGTCTCTCGCCCCTCATAAACCTCTGCCTATGGCGTGGTTATGGCAGATTATGCGGAGATTAACAACCTAGGTGGAGAAGCTTGCATTGATGCGATCAGAGGAATTTTTGGTACATGTCTGGTTAGGCTGTCCTCTTTTGGTCTTAATGGGAGCTTGAAGCTTGATGAGGTTCAAGGATTCGACGTCTTCTTTTCAACGTGCCTGACTTCTCAAGCGCTATATGTGTTTCTGAGTGCACCTGGACTAATCAAACGTATAGGCAAGATGGTTTCTTGCAATATGTTTGTCAAAATTCCTGGAAGGGATTCTTATTGCAGATTATGGATAAACTGCAGTGTTTTTGGAATATTGCTTCTACCAGTCATTGACATATTGCTTCTTAGACTAGTGATGGCTGGATTGCTGAGTAAATCTTTAGAATGCGGGAAGGAAAGTGTTTTCCGAATCTTTAAACAGATAAGTCTATTTGGGTTTTGGTTAGGTCTATAATCTGTTGACCGAAAGCCTCCAACCAGAGAGTTCGCCAAGGGGTTTGGGGGTCGAGGATCTTCAAATGTACTACATCTTTGTTAGATCCCTAACCGAAGATTGTCTGTGTTTTAAGGTAAAAGCGAAGGATCTGGTAGCTTCTGTTGCCGTCCACATTCAACAACATATAGGCACACCCATGGGAGTGTTCAAACTCCTCTTCGAAGGGAGGATTTTGAAGTTGGAAAGTGATCTAAAAGCCTCGGGTATTAAACAGGATGCAATTATCTCCATTGTTGTAGGTCTGCAAGGAGGCACTAGGGGCGGCGGGGCCTCTTCTTCTTCACAGCCCATGTCTTTCAAAGAAGCCCCAAAGTCAGAACCATATCCTCAGATTGCAAAGAAATTTTTTGAACTGACTTCTGTGGTGGAACATTTGTTGAATATCCCAACATTAGAGGTGAACGAGAGCATTAATAAGAAAAGATCAACAAATTTTGAAAGTTGGGCCATTATATGTCGTTTTAATGGCTTCTGGCCTTCATCATTTGCCCTTAGAGAATGGGTTTACTAGAATTGGACCCAGAACATAGATATGCTTTTTTGCTCGAAGGGTTACTTCATGGTTTACTTTAAAGATTTGGAGGATCGGAAGAAGGTCTTTGATCTGGGGCCCTGGTTTTGGGGCCGGGCAGGTCTTTCAATTCAACCATGGTTCTTGGATTTTAATCCTCTAACTATGAAGTCCTTGCCTGTTCCAGTTTGGGTTAGGCTCCCAAACTTGCCTCTTCATTGGATCATGCCAGAGATCCTAGAGGACATTGGTGACTCTATTGGCAGCTATATCAAAGTAGATAGTGATAGATTGGCGAAGGGTTTTGTAAGTTATGTCCATATATGCGTGGAAGTGGACCTTAGCGAGGGTTTACCAGACAAAATCTTCCTAACGTAGGAGGGAAAGGAGTATATCCATCCATTGGATTACAAAAATACTGCCTTCAGATGCAAAATTTGCCAAAAGCTTGGGCACCTCCAAAACGCGTGCCCCTCCTCAAAAGGGGTTTTTTGTAATAAGGTACCGTAGAGAAGCTACCATGGTTGGAGAGATTTGAAGGTAGTAAGAGTCTAAAACTCCTGCAGGTCAAAAGATGAACAACTCAGAGTCAACAACAATCTCCCAACCCCTCAGCCTCTCAAGACAATAGACATTTCCTAGCTGCATCGACGCAACCCCTAGCAGAGGATGTTATCCCAACAAAGGACAACGAGAAAAAAAATGCCATAATTGTTCCAACTATCTGTGGGCAAAAGCGCAATCATGAGTCAGATCATTCTGATAGCGAAAAAGACATTCCAGGTTTCGCTGAACCGGATGCAATGGTACTCTCTCAACAATCTGAAGAAGCAACATCATTCTCCACTATGTTGGATGGCCCGAGTGGGTGGATTGATGTTCGTAGGAGGAAGGGTAAGAAAAAAAACCTATGAATCACCTTGGTTTTTAAATCTAGGTTTATAGAAGATGTAATTTGGAGTAGCTGATATCACAATGTAATATGATTTTCTAGAATTAATAGATTTAAATTTTCAAAAAAGAAGAAGATCAAGAATTGGAATTGTCACAAGATCTTGCCTTGCATTGGTCGCCATCAATACTCTGCAAACCCTCAAGATAGAAGGGTATATAAAAAAGAAAGAGGTAACAATGTTGATTGATTAAGGTAGTACTCGTAACTTCATCAATTACAATTTGACAAAACTTCTTAATTGCTTTCTATATCTAGCACTAGAATTTCAAGAAATGAATCCAGATGGAGATACCATAAATTGTTCAAGGAAGTGTCATAGTAGTAAGCTAAATATGGAAGAGTATTTATTAGATAGTCTTGTGATTGCAATCCAAATGGGTGGTGGTGATGTTGTATTAGGGGTCCAATGTTATAATCGTTGGAAATAGTGGCCCTTAGTTTTCAAAATTTTTTCATGAGATTTCCTTAGGAGGCAAGGAAATTGAGCTTAGAGGTATCCAAGGGAAACCCTCTAAAGTAATAAGCTTTAATAACATGACAAAATTACTAAAAAAGGGACACCATGGTGTAATTGCACAATTGCATTCATTAGATGTTCAAACATCTATATCGTTTGCTCTGGTGGATCTCTAAAAAGTTATCAACAATCTTTCCAAGTTATTTGGACAAATGCCTAAGGGTCTTCCACCTGCTCAAGATCATGGCCATGCTATTCATTTGCAAATTGGAACTAAATGTGTTAGTACACTATTTAAAATCAAAGGATCACTCGCAGGAAGAGATATTATAATCTCTATCAGTCTTATTGAAGATAGTAATTATGTTAGTACTAAATGTGCTAATCAATTAGCGATTCTTGAATCAAATATAATTGAAACGAATTTTGTTGAAACAAGTGACAAACGATACGACATAAACAATTTACAACTAAGTATTGGGATTATACTTTTATCTCGCAATTCATCGTGAAAACCTTATTTTTTGACAATAGTGACATTATTTTGGGCTCACGCTCGATGGAAATTCTAGGGTCCTTCATCCTAAATACAAAAAATAAGCTTTTGACATTTTCATACAAAAAGAAAAAAAGAACATTACCGGATGTTACATTGAAGCCAAATTCAGTAACACCAGAACACATACAAGATATTTTAAAAGTAATTTTTCAAGAAGGTAAAAAAGTACTACAAAATATGCAAAGAGAAGTTGACAAGACCACTGCTGACAAATTTAATGAAGAAGTTTATTGGTTTAAAGACCATAGTGAAAAATTATTGACGCAAATTAAGAAGCTTGAGAAGGGCAAGAAGTAATTGGAAAACAAGGTACAACAACTTATCGAGATGGAAGCATCGAGTGTAGAAGTCCAAGTTGAAGAGAAAGGAATAAATACCAATCCAGTGAATATCACAATTCAAGAAGAAGACAAGTCAGTTGAAGAATAGACACACTTAGATGTTGCAGTTCATATGTTGAACATCCCAAGTGAAGGTTCTGTAACCAACTCAACAACATCGTCGCCTGAAGTAAATCAGAATATTGCCACACACATGATAAATGAAAGAAAAACCAAAAGAACTCCTTATCTACATCTGAATCACAAGAACAAACATCTCAATCAATCTATGAATCTATATCACTTAGAACATAAACAACAAACTTATGTTCCACAGAACGCTGAAGTTTGCACAATTTAGTCCAGTGATAACAGTTCATCACAAGTTTCTAGTAACCAAAAGATTCCACAGAAGATTGATTTAGGATGGTCAGATACATTCTCAGTGTGATAATTTTGTTTATCACTTAGAGGATCATGTCGTTTTGTATCAATGAAGATGAAAGTTCTAAGACAAGAAGATACCCGAAACAGGAAAAGAGATCAAGCCCTTTCATCAATAAGCTTTGAGGACAAAGCTTTTTGAAGAGGAAGGCAATGTTATGAATATAATTTATATAAAAATAATAAAATTAATGTAAACAATAATAATCATAATAAGGTTAACTAAATAGTCATTAGTAATGAAAAGACATGTCTTAAAGACATGACCATTCATGAAGAGGCACCTGCCTAGGTATATAAGCATGCCTCATTTGTAACATTCACATCATCTCATCAATTCTTTATATAATATTCAATATACAATTACTTGTCCTACAATGGATGTCTTTTTCTTCGAAGTATTTTGAAGATTATTGCTGCGTATATGAACCTTGTTCGTTACAAGTGGGGCTCTACCTCAACCTCACATATTGTTATGCATGTGAATTAAGGTTTGATGCAAATGTTGTGGATGGAATTTTCCAATGTGTTTAGAGGATGGTGTTGATTCCTATTGAATGTTTAGAGATTTCCAAACAATCTGAGATATATAAGTTCAGTGTCGAGATCTTTCAGTATGATATGACTATTGAAGACAAGATCTTAGGATGCCAGGTAAGCTACAAGTAAAATTTGTTTCGAACTTTCAAATTTCAATGTGCATCATGATTAGCCTTGTAGTATCTAGATGCCTCATGATGATCATCTCCTGAGATACATTTATTTTTGGTTTGATGTGATTTTCTATTATCCTATTAGGACATGTGACGTAGGACAAATATCATATTTGATGTATGATGCACCGCTTGACATCGTATACATTTTATTTTGTAGTTTTATTTTCATATTTATGTGACAATGTGCTTGTTTTATGTTTGATGTTGCTTTAGAAGTTTAAAAATTTGAAAAAAATGATTATTTGTATACTTTAAAGTTTATTGATAATTTATGATAATTTCCAATATTTTCCCCAAAATTACCTGTAAAATTTGGGAGCCTTGGTGATAATTTCTCGATAACAGTAAATGTAACACAACACATTTTACCTAAGTCACATAACATGATGACATAGGACACGGAAATATGAGTGTCCAACATGTGACATGGTGACCCTGAAAACTCGACACGAAGGACACGCTTTATATATCTGTGTGTGTGGACATGAAGGACACACTTTATATATCTGTGTGTGTGTGCGTGTGAGCGCATATATGTTTGTATGTATGTATGTATCAAAAGAAAATAACACATTACACATATAAAAATAAAATACAGACATAAAGATTGAAATTTTGTTAGTATTTAGAAACTAGAACATTTATGTGATGCAAATTCGATCATACAACTAGTTACTACTTTACTTACTAGTACTACATCAATGATGATCAAATGACAAACACATGAGAAATTAGAACCATAAATTGTAGTTTTCTTACTAAGTCAACAAAATCAAATTGTACTACATAGATACTAAGTCACTGCTACTATAGGTGGGAATGCTAATGGAAAATACAAAATATGGTAGATACTAGAATCGTAGATGGAAGAATATCATCTTTTGTGACTTTTGGTAGTGCTCCATGTCAGAATCATCAAAATCAGCATCACTGCCATTGCTCTCTCCTTGCTAGTGTGGAGGGTGACCCCTTAAGAGGATCACCATCATCAAAAGTCATTGGCTCTAACATTGGTTTAGTGAGATCCAAGTTGGCTAATGCGAACTCATTACTATTGTCTAAGGTCCAAACCGATATCTTTAGGAAACACATCCCAAATCATTGTCTTTCCCTTCAACCACACCTCTCTCTACCTAGAAATAAGATGGAGGTTGGTGTGCATATGCACAATACACCATTATTTAGCACTTGGAATCCCTTCAAAGTTGCAATATTTTTTTTTGTCGGTAAAAAAAAATTGCATTATATTTTCATGACAATACAATGTACATCGTTCATCTTACCAGTCTCCCTCTCTCAGTCCAACCAAATTTTTTGAGAGTGGGGGCTAGAACTAGCCAAAATGAGCTTGTAACAACTATTATTTCTGAAGTACATACATACATAAGCATATCCGAAATAAACAAAAAGGAAACCAAAACTATCAACTGCATATCAGGGGGGCTGGTGAGGAGGCAACATAGGAGGAGTAGCAAAGAGGCCACTACGACCATGAAGATGAAAATCAATGTGCTCCACCCTCGCTTCCAGACTGTGAAGGTGGTCAATCATACGGCAGTGTTGACGTCTCACCCTCTCCAGTTGCTCTAAAATCTCACTCTGACTGAACTGGATATCTTGGAAGTATGCCATGGTCTCATTTTTGTCTTCATGCCTGTGGTCGTGAAGGATGTCCATGTTGAGCTGTAGTTGACGTAATTGACCAGCAATGGAGTCAAGGGAAGCTGGAGCTTCAACTTGACCTTGAGACTGGACTGGGGAGACCGTCTTAGTTTCCTTGGTCTCTCGACTTTCTGAGCTGGACGACAAGGCACTGTGGCCGGGCTCATGATGCCACACCTGCTGCTGTTGCCCCCCACTGCATCTGGCCTGCCCTCTTTGTTGAGGCATTGAGAGGAAATAACAATTAACCAGAAATAGGGGTGATGTCCCCTCGAACAGAATTCCTTGTAAAAACAACTAACAATAATATGACAAAGAGACGCCACCTAGAAGGGTGAAGCACTTGACTGGGTGCGTCCCTCCAACTGAACTGAGGTGCGCACGCCACTCCCCAAGAGACAAGACCTTCCTCCTGTTTGCAACACGCTTCTTGGGTCATCTCGTGGTCTGATTGCCACATTACGGCTTAAAACAAGCTTCGCCCCAACTGCACTGACCACTTTCCAAGCACTATCCGAAAGGAATAGGAGGAGGCAGACCAAGAGGCGAAACTAGAGGGCCTCCATGCCAATTCCCTCTCGGCACCCCCAACCTATGAATTTTCTTTTCCCCCACGACTAAGAAGCACTACAACCTAGCTTCACCCCTTCTGCCGAGATCCCTTCTAACATAATTTGACCTCAAGGTGCACCCAGGCTGCCCTGCAGAGTCCCCAACACCCTTCTTCCCCCAAGTGATGGTAGAAAGCAGCCATACAAGGCTCAACTCGTACAATCCAAATCCCTCCGGAGGAGCCAAAGACACCAAGAGCCACCGGACTGAGAAACCCAACTGCTACTCTTCCCAAATAAAAACAATGAGGCCCGTCGCCTCGTCTTCCAAGTCCACAACCCACCAGAGAACCAAAGCGTGGAGACAACTTGGTTTGACTGCCCGTAGCGACCCTGAGTCCTAGGGACAGAGCAGAGGAATCACCCCCGACCACACCAGAGAGATGAAAGAACATGCAACACTTCGCAACCAAGGCCGCAACCTCGAGGAGTCACCATGAAAATAGAACCAGTTGCCCTGCCTACCCACATTCATTTCCCAATTCACCTTATTGAATTGCCTCTGCAGCCACCTTGCTATATTAATCTCGAGCAATACCTCTGACAATCCGCAGTAAATGCAGTTCTGTATAGCCATAAGTGGAGTAATTATCCGTGTGGAGCTACCGACGGTCCCAAGCACCAATCCTTTGCCACTTGGTTTTCTGTCAAATCACCCCCATCGGGGACTTCAAAGTGCACTATTACTCTCAAATACACTCCAAAATGCCTTAGAGCTCCAACTTGCTAAATGAAATGAGGAAAAAAGACGGACAAGGCACCTTTTTTAGACCCACAGGCCACTTTTTGATAGGACATGTGTCCTAAAATTGGGACACACATGGGACACACATAGACACAAATTTGGCATGTGCCTTGTGAATATGACACGTGCCAAAGTCATGTCATATACATGTCCTCACGAATTTGTGTCCAACACTTGGGATTTGTGACATGTGACCCCCTAGGGTTGTATCCTATGACTTAGCATTTATATGATAACTGGGATGAACCACATGGAAAGGTTATCATGGAGCAATTTTATTCCCATCCACAAGAAATGAAATGGGAGTCATTGGATTGCCACCTGTGAGATGTGGCCATGAAATCACACAATCAATGAGCTTCCCACCAACATTCTCAACAACCACAACTTTCTAGCATAACAAACTGCATTTTTTTTAATACCATGGTGAATTTGTAATTCATTGGAGTAATCTGAGCAAGGCCCGGGATCAAACCTTTTGGCTTAACACCGGGGGTATATCCAACAGTCCGCAAACCAGATATACCAATGACTAATGACTTAGCAAGAGCTTAGATGTTTAGACCCCATCGGAGTGGGACCTGTCTTGACTCCTAGGGGTCACCTACTCTTCAAGCCTTATCACAACAGGCCAAACATGTCCCTTGGAATGTAATGGACCTGCATTCTTAGCAACAAAAGGTGGCCACTATGTAGGAGAGCACATCCTAGAGATGAGAACCAAGTGATGGAAGAGAAAAAAGACTCCCTTTCCTATGAAAGGTAACCTTTTATATCCCCCTTTTGGGAGGCTAGGTGTGAGCTGATAGAAACCCCTTTTGCATAGATAGTTAGCTATCCTTTTATTAATTTTAGACATTTTGTATTTTAGAAGTTTCTTTTTCTAATATAGAATTTCCTATAGGGGTATATTGTTTGAGTCACTAGGGAATACTCATGTCCTCTTCTCTCTAGCACTTCGCCTTGTGTCAACCCATAGCCCCTCCTTGTCTTTCCTTTGGAGATTTCATAATGTTGTGTGCATTAACTTTTGTTAGGAATGCAATCCCATCACTGTCATAGGCCTTGCCAAGCCATTTTAATTATCATAGTTCATATACTATTTTCAAATTTGGTAGTGGGGTCTTGACCTTGAATCTTTGTTAGGAATCTTTTTATATGTCACTTAGATTTTTACATATACACTATTCACATGTATAATGTCACCAATGCCATTGACTTTGATTGTATGACAAGGATTACACATGTACATTAGATTACACACATATTTTGTACACTCTCGCATGTTCCATATCCAAACACAAGGAGATGGACCCCTTACACAGCTTGGAAAAATGGAGGTTCACCAAATAGAAGTCAACACTGTATGTGCCATGGTATAATGGAGTTGCACATAGTGAAAACAAAACTATTCAAGAAAAGCATAATTGCGTGATGGCATTTGCAGGTCTTAACAATTCATCTTGGTTAGTGATTGTTAAAGCAATGACATACGGTATACCTCAATAATTAGTTGCCAACATCTGTTTTGAAGGATATGACGTTTGAAGAAGCTTCGTTAGGTAATAAAACTCACGTTTTTCATCTAGTGACATTTTGTTGCAATGCACGCATGTTGATCACTAGCTTGACAAAGTTACAAATTTGATGACAAGTCTAAGAAGTGTGTGTTTATTAGATATGGTAGTGGATTGATTGGATACAAATTATTTCACCGAAGGAAATGGTAAGCCCCTTGAAAGTAGAGATGCAACCACTAATGAATATCTAGTCAAGTTTGGTGAAGAGCACTTGGACACTAAGTTGAGAAGCAGGTTGACAACCACTCAATTGGTTGGTGGAATCAACATAAATTGATTGAGAATTGAGGAGACATGTTGAACAAGTAAAAAGTCTATGATGTTGATGAAGAAGATAGGATTGTCAGTACTAGTAAAGAATTTGACATACTAATGATTAGAAAATATTGGAGCATAAGAGGGCAACTGATGTGTTATCATATTTTTCTTGTTGACTTGGACAAATGAGTTGAGGGTTGTATAGGAGGCATTGGACAGCGAGGATTCTAATAACTGGTATGATGCTTTGGAGGAATGTATTGTCATTAAATAATAATTAGAATTGTCAATTGGTGGATCTTCCCAAAGCATAGAGGCTTGTCAAATGTGTATGGGTTTTTAAGAAGATTATACAAGATAGGTCTATGGAAAAATACAAAGTTGTGGTTGCTAAAGGATATATATAGGTCAATGGAATCAATTTTTGGGAAACCTTTTCACTTGTCACAAAGTTGTCTTTGATAAGGTTGCTATGGGCATTTGCAGCATGTGATGTCAAGGTCAAGCAAATGGATGTGAATACTGTGTTTTGGCATGAAGAGTCAAAAGAAGAGATCTAAATGGAATGAATTGAAAGGATCAAGGTCAAGGGAAAAGAGGACTTGGTATGCTGACTATAAAAGTCTAAATATGGCTTGAAGTAGTCATTGACAATCTTGTATCAAAAGTTTGATGCTTTGTAGATTGGTGCGTCTACTTAAGTAGAGTAATGGACATGTCATAATTGGTATGTTGATCTCGTCCTAATGATTGGCAACTACAAGGATTTGGTCTATTTGATAAAGCTTCAATTGTTGTCGTAGTTTGAGATGAATGATATGGGTGATCGAAGTTGAGACTTGGCAAGGAAAAGGAAGAAACTCTTTCTTAGGTTGAGAATATACTGAACTTATTATGAAAATGTTTAGAATGTTGGATTGTAAGACAGTTAGGACACCTGTAAGAACATGTTTTATGTCTCGCCCATTGAGACCAATGCCACATGGTTCACGTGGTTGAGTTTTAACTAACATGGTGACGAGAGGAAATGCATGTGGAATGCCCTGCTGTTGTGAAAGACATGACATTGTTAAGATCAATGGAGTTGAGGATAGTGTTGTCCTTGTTGTCAAACCATTGCTAGAACTCTCAACAAGATAAATTGCATTGGGACTCTTCCTGCACAGAGATAGTGGGAACACTAGACTCTATGAAGGATTATATAGCAAAGAAGGGGGGTTTCTGTGTGGTGTTGTTTTGGTAAGAGGAGGTGTTTAGAATGTTAGAAAGTTGGTTGAGGTGCCTAGAGTGCATATTTCACATTGTTAGTCCAATCATGTTACAAATTGCATTGGGAAATATGAGTGCATGTTCAAGTTGTCAATTTGCCCTTGTTGCTTCATTGCTTGTTTATGGGTGGCACCTACACAAGCTGAGAGGAAAATTTCTCCTATGCAGTTAATTTCCCCAATTTTTCATTTCCAGATAAGTAACTCTGCCATTATTTTTTCCATGTTGAGAATTAATTCTTTTAGTTGTTGTCATGAGTGAAGGTTGAATCTTATAATTGGAAAATGTCAATACGGTGATGATTTTGCTCCGTGAACATTTAGACTTATCTCTTCCATAACACGGCTTTTTTGTAAACGCCAAATCTCTTAAGCATCATCCCATGGTTTTTTTGTGAAGGCTAAATCTCTTAAGCATCATTTTGGTTCCACAATAAGACCAATGCAACCAAGTATTGAGTTGATACTCTTGTTGATATTTACACAATCTCAAGGGGCTTGGAAAGTTTCCCTATTGAGTGACAAGCAAATTGGGACAATTGAAGTTGAGTTGGATTGGTAGGCACTTGTTTAGGGTGGAGATCCTTTTTCATTTGTGGAGGACCCCAAGTGAAATCATGTTCATATAAGTAGGGAAGGACCAAACATTTTCACGGTTTGACAGAGTTACCACGATGGTTAATCTATCTATTCAAATATAAGCCCAAGTGGAAAAGTGCTCACTTGGTTTGGAGCTCCTTTAGTACCCTCTGGAATCTTATGGAAAGGCTCCATATATGATGAAATGATTTTGTCAAAGTACTCCTAGTCTAGATTGCATGTGCCTTTAGAGTGCCACATCAAGGTTCAGTGAAACAGACCTTGTTTTCAAGTTGGTTGGCAAGTTCAGGAGTGACGAGAGTGTAGACAAAGTTCACCACACAATCAACATGATGAGACACATCCTCTTGCAAATGATAAGTTTCCATGCATTTAGGGGGCAAAAGACAGTTGGGGGCTGTGGGCCTTGGATGAAACCTCAATGATGATAAGTTGGCTCTCAATTCCTAAGGATGATGCCTCTCTAGCACCTACAACAATGATGACTCCATGTGCCTCAGTTTTAATGGTTTCTTTATGATTTTGCTATTCACTTTGAGGCAGATGTCAAAACTTTGGATGAGTGGACCTTTTTGTGACCCAAAGCTAATGATTAGGTAATCGCTTTTTTCATAGGTAATATCCATAATGGATATATTGTTATACTATTAGAAATTTAAAACCTTATCTCAAAGAATAAATAAGGACCACACAGTAGAAGATGAACACCATTCTACCAGAAGATAGAGAGAGTTCTGCATCGAAGAAGAAAGTTCCATCAAGCAATCGTTGCAAAGTTCAAACATATAGGAGATTCAAAGGAAGATTACTGGTGATTGCATTTGGATAAGCACTACACAAAAGAGAAGTGCTACCCCCATATTGTCATTCCCAACCTGCCATCTCTGAAAATTTTGCAGATGTGCTCTAGCCATCACAGGGCCATGTCTCCCCCTTGTTGCTGTTCCGCCATCCCGAATACCGATGCAACATAGTATGTGACATGTGTATCTTAATTTGGTATTAAATGATGATAAGTTGATAACTGTTTTTCTGGTCCTTTATGGATCACTTGGTCGCTGTAGCTGTGAAGCAAAAGTAATAGAGCTCTTTATCAATGTTGTTTTGCTTATTTTCAAATTGTTTCTCTGATATGATGTACTAAAAGTGTTCTCAAACATTAATATCCTTCCTAGCTTCGGAATTTTCACATTTCTAATCTGTGCAAAAAAATGAATGATTATTTATTTTATTTTTTTAGAATTCTTTGTCTTAGAATTTGCTCGTGACTTCTTGCTGGCTACATTGTATAGAAAGCTCCTAATCAAAGAAAGGAGGCATTATGTTGCCTATCCCTTTGGCTTCATTAGGTGAAGAAAAATTAATAAATCTATTTATGCTTTTTCCACCTCAGTTGATGATATTTTCTTGATATTCAGGTGTTGCCAAATAATGGGTCGAAGTGAGCAAGATGAATTAACTGCTGCTCAGATATTTTATCCATGCATGCAATGCGCAGATATATTCTTTTTGAAGGTTTTCCTTTCATCCTGGAATTCTCTCGTAGAGTTTCTCTTTAAGGACATGTGTAAGGAAGTTGGTAACCTTAATGTATGAAATGTAACTGCTATTGTCTGGATTACAACTGTTGTTGTTGTCTCGTGTGTGGTTTCAGGCTGATATCTGTCAGCTAGGCATGGATCAACGTAAAGTAAACATGCTAGCAAGGGAGTTTTGCGATGATACAAAAAGAAAGTTCAAGCCAATTATATTATCTCATCGTATCCTATTATGTCCTGTTCTTATTTTTGTTTGAATTTTTCTAGGCTTGGTTTCCAATAGGTTTTTCTTTTAACCAATCTTGTAGACATGCTATCTGGATTACAACAAGGACAAGAGAAGATGTCAAAGAGTGATCCTACGTCTGCTATTTTCATGGAGGATGAAGAGGTGGTGTAAATTCTTTTCTTCTGGCAAATTCATGGAGCATATATTTTAGGTTTCAAAATTTTCCTTTTATTTAATTTTCAATAAGGAAAAGAATGTGGCCAACTAATGTTCACCAAGGTTAAAAGCACACGTCAATAGACAATATTTTAAGAAATTGAATGTCATTATACAGTTCACTGCTGGGTCTTCAATGCATTCTTTTTGACAGGCAGAAGTGAATTTGAAGATAAAGAAAGCATTTTGCCCTCCAAAGATTGTTGAAGGAAATCCGTGCTTGGAGTACATTAAATACATTAGTTTTCCATGGTTTGGAAAGTTTGAGGTGCTCCGCAATGAAAAAAATGGTGGAAACAAGTAAGCATATTTGCTGTCTGACTTGTTTAGTTTTTAAAGTCTGCTTTTTATTTTGGTCTATCTTTTTCTGTATGCTGATTATGTTCCTGCTTGTTCTTTTAGCTGTTGCGCATGTCTTTTTATTTTGTTTCTGGACAGATTTCTGTGTATGGTCCCTATATAGTTCATTGTTGTTTCCTGAGCAACAACCTACCCTCTTATATGCCTTGTTGAAGTATACATAAATATGATAAACCCCGTCTTTCTTACCAGGACCTACTCTACTATGGAAGAGTTGGTTATAGACTATGAAGCAGAAGCATTGCATCCAGCTGATGTCAAACCTGCTCTCTCAAAGTCTTTGAACCGAATATTGCAGGTAGATGCTTCAAGTTCATGAGCTCCTATATTACCACTTGTTGCAGTAATTGTAGTGTTGATATTGTTTAACTGCTTTGCAGCCGGTGCGAGATCATTTCAAAAATAATGCAGAAGCTAAAGAATTGCTCAAGAAAGTGAAGGTGAGCATTTGAGGCAACAGTATCCATAAGACACAATACTGTTTTACTGATATCTTGTGTCTAGGTTTCTAGGACATGAAATAACGAGGTCAGATTTTCCAGAGATTGTGTAACTCAGACATTTTCATCTTGAACTCAACCTTTATATTTCACTTTTGCAGGCATACAGAGTAACAAGGTGACAAGACAGATAAAACAAGTCCTCGAGACACCATTTTGTGTTGTGATCTGAGGTTTTCTGCAAGTCTCTGACCAGCTGACTTGTCTGTTTGAGTGGCATTATTTTTAATGTTTGCCACATTCTATTTAACAACACCTGGAAATTTATTTTTGTCATTTTATTTGCCACCGATACTAGAAATTGTTTTCTGTGTAACCATTTGATTCCTACAAGTCTTTTGATAGTTTGATTATCTGCTACAAACTGTCAAAACTTATTGAATAATTTGTCGAGAACAATTTTTATAGTGTTATTATGTTTAGCTAATATCTTTCACCTCATCAATAATTGCAAATCTGCTATATTATATATCTTTTTTGACTTTGTTTAGCACAAAATGTTGGTGCTATTCTACAGTATGTATTTTGAGATTTGGATCTGTAATTGAAAAGATTAGGAAACTCAAGAAGCTTCTTTATGACTTTGAAGTGTTGAATATCTTCCACCAATCAAGAGGTTGGACACTGTTTTTACACCTACAAGTCATGTGACCACCCGGCCTGAGTTAAAAGCCATGATGGCTCAACCACTAATTGATGCCCCCTTGGTGGGAGCATGCTGGCAATATTGTTGAGGAACTGAACCTTGGTGTGGCAATAACATCACTCCACTTTCACTGACCCGGTTGAGCTCTCATGGCTAAATATTGCAAGGATTGCCTTTAAGTTCATCCTTAAGTGTATTTCATCGACTCATTAGGTATTTGTTTTGTTCGACATTTTCTAACGGCTGGTCCAGATTCTGATCAGATGCAACTCATTCTAAAATGAAGTCAGTGTCGTTCTTTATTGGGTAGTTGCTGCCAAGATTTGATTCAAATGTCTTGGAGATTGAATTAAGCCTAGGTTAAAAATGAACTTAGATCAGAATGGTTTATTACCAAATATGTGACTTAAAGCCCAAGAAAATACTGTTTTGTGGCTTATAGAGGGTTGCACAATTTCAGTTCTGTAATAGAGGTATATATGTCTTCAAAACAGGTGTAGTCTGTTTTAGCGGATAATATAACCAGCCGCTGACAATTTCCAAGGAAATCCGAGGACTTGCCATTTTCTATTTTTGGCATCATCAGTATGTTGCCTTTCTTTTTGAAATCATCATTCGTTCATGCCAATTTTGCACTTCTCAAATGCAAGTGTCGTTTCTTAATCTCTGTATATGTGTAATCAGTGGGAGCTGGTAATCATATGTATTCTTCTTTCAATGTGTAATTTATTATATAATGTTGAAAAAATAAACTCTGATTTCAAAAATGTATTTGAAAAGATGGTCTTTAAGTTCATTTGATAAGTCCCTTCGAGTGAAATACTAATCAGATGTGTGCTTGGTTAGACACAACCGGTGGTTCAGATTCTGATTAGATGGAACTCATTCTTACATGAGGTCAGAGTTGTTCTGTACTGGGTACATGTTGCCAAGATTTGTGATTCAAATGACTTGGAATTGTAAAACCTAGGTAAAAAATGAGCTTAGATTGTAATATTTTAATACCAAATACATGACTTTGAATGGTTTGTGGCATATAGAGGGTTACAGAATTTCGATGCTAATTGATATAGAGGTATATATGTTCTTAACAAGAGATCGTGGCATATGGAGGATTGCAAAATTTCAGTGCCAACTGCTTTAGAGGTGTTTTGTTGTTTAACAAGAGTGGCCTATAGAGGATTGCAATATTTAACTGCTAACTGATATAGAGGTATACTTGTCTTTAATCAGAGATTGTGCCGCATAGAGGGTTACTAAATTTCTAAATTTCAGTGCTAACTATTATAGGGACATTAATTCTCTTTAATCGAGGGTTGCAAATCTCAACGATACGTGTTTTAGAGCCATATTTATCTTTAATAATAGAATGTGCTTTGTATAAAGAAGGTTGTGAAATTCAGTGCTAAGTATTATAGAGATATACAGTATTTACTCGTCTTTAATAGAGAATGGGATATAAAGATCGTTGAAGTCTCAGCGGTAAGTGTTTTAGAGGTATATTTATCTTGAATACTAAAATGTGCCAATATATGTTAAGGCTCTTTTTTCACGAATTCCCACGAGCTGTGTCGACTCTAATTGGAATTTGTAATGGAATACAGCGAGGGTTACAAATCTAAGTGGTAAGTGGTAGGTGTTTTAGAGGTATATTTATTATTATATTGCTTTTGATTTTGGTACAAATCTAAGTGGTAAGTGGTAGGTGTTTTAGAGGTATATTTATTATTATATTGTTTTTGATTTTGGTAAATTTATTTTATTTTATTTTTATTTTCTGAATTTCAATTAGTTTTGAATTTTTTAAAGAGGCTGTAAAAAAATAAATATTACACTGAATAATTTGAAAAAAAAATAATTTCAAATTTTTAAGGAATTTAGACTTCTGTGATCCATAACATTGTTTAGAAAACCTTCGGCAAAATCACATAATCAAACTTTTGTCGACGCGTTTCGAACCAACTAGTGTGGTTCATCGTCAGGACAAGTTGAAGAACCAAACTGGCAAAGCTTGAATAAATAGAGCGTGCAGAGACTCCAACAGCTATTAAGGTAACGGCTAGTTTGACCTAATGCTCCTGGTCAAACCACTAAATTAATAAATTAATATTCCTATAATAGCTAAATAGGTAAATAAGGGAATTCGATTGTTAATTAAAAATAAATAGATATATTAATATTAATATCTCAAAAATAATATTAATATTTTAATTAATATATCTCATGATATATATTAAATACATTATTTCAATATTATATAAATACAAGAGAAAGGTAATAAATCACTATTATTTTAATAATTTAGTTACACTAGGTAAATGAGTAATAATTATTTAATGGTCTTTTTACTATTTAGTCCTTTAAAATATAAATTGTTTTTTTTTTTCTAATTGGTTGATGATTATTTTTATGTAGCTTTAAATTGAATTGTCAAGTATAAAAATGATATTAAAAAATAAAAAATCTAAAAAAAGTGTCTATTCGCCAAGTGTCAATGTCATAAAAATTTAGATTTTGTTATAATACCACGGCTTATCAATACCACATGTCTAAAAACCATAACTCCTTTCAAAATCAAAATATTTTATTTTAATTTAATGTTATAACATTTTAAAAAAATTAAAAATTTGATATACATAAATTCTTAATTCAATTGTAGATTATTATATTAGTTTTTAATATTCTAATAATTTAAAATTATATATCTATATATATATATTATTTAAAATTATAAATTAATTTTTGTATAAGACCATTTACTAAGCAACAAAGTGGCCTATTATATTTCTTTTTAATAATAAAATGTGATGGTATATGTTTTAGGGATTTTTTTTTTCGCACAGGTATATTTATTATTATATTGTTTTTGATTTTAACATTTGATATATATACATTTAAATCCAAAATAAAGTTGTAGATTTATTATATTAGTTTTTAAATATTATAATTCAATTGTGGAGTGGACTCTTGTTGGAATTTGTTTATATTAAACTTTATGGTAAATTTGAACATGTGTAATGTGTAAATTTTTATTGCATTGAATATAATTTTTGAGAATTTTTGTTTTAGAAATATAATTGTAAATACATAAAATAGGAAAAGAGCAAAATTGTAAATAAATATAAAATAGGAGATGCCCATCCCGGCCTGATATGAATTTTAAGCACATTTGCCCAATAGTGTTAACTTCTCTGCCTCAGCATTAAGTAGCGTTTCATGCCTCTGCTATCGCCTATTGTCAAAATTCCAAAATTGGAATCTTATTGCAGCAATTGGTATTATTTCTTCTAACTAATAAATTAATTATTCAGTTTATTTCTACGACCACATCGAAATAAACACACTGCAATCTTCACCAATAAAAACCGCAGAAATAAAATAGCGTTGGAAACTGAGAAATTCTAGCACACACATAAACATTAACACTGTTATTTTTGGACAAAAGTCCTCGGGAAAACCCAATGTGGGAAAACCAATGCAGTAGATGAGGGTTTTTATTATTTGAGTACAATTTGGATGCACAAACTGACAATCTACTACAAGAAAAACTAACCACAAAAATTAGTGAGACAAATTTTGTCTCATCTCACATTGATCCAGCGCCAAAATTGACTCTGCTTCTTCACTGAAGCTCAAACTCTCCGACAACTGATTGTTGCTACTCTAAAAAAATTGAATTCTCCAAGTGTTTGGTGTGTTCTCTAAGTGCCCATTGACAACTTCTTATAATCTTTTGTTGGAGCACTAACGACTAAGATTAAAACTTAATCAAGTGCTAGGATCAACGTGAAGTCGATCCTTGTGAGTTTCTAGACTATTCTCACCTTGGTTTAATTAATTCTGATTAATTAACCATTTTTCCTAAGTTCAGACTTAGGAAACATTAAAAAATAGGTTAATAATCTAATTAAGCCATCTCTAGGTGGAATTTCCAAAAACGATTTTTGGGTTATGGAGATCTCATGTATTCTAGCCACTCTACCAAATTTCATGGCTAGAATACATATGATGCTACAGAAACTAACACTCTCTCTTAGCAATGACTGTGTTCTCTCTATTGTTGCACATCCTGCTACAACACCTTGTCTCTGTGTCAACTCCTATTACGTCGCTGATGTTTGGCCGCTGCCGCCCACCAACTACTGCGCAACTCTAATGTTGCTGTTGACACTGCTATACTACTGCGAATTCTGCATCTGCACTACAACTCCCTCTCATTTGTTGTTGTTGCAACTACAACAACTACAATTGAGAAGCATCCAAAATACTGAATCAAATGTGTTCAATATGATGCATCTGTCTCTCGAGTCTTTGACTGCTACTAACATCTGCACTATTACTAAAGAATTTGCATTATTGCCAACTCTACATTGAGCTACCTGCTTTGTTGTCAACACTGCAATGTGCTCCTCAACATATGGTTGCTACTGGTCTGCAACTATCACTCTGGTACTGACTACAACTGCCATTAATCCATCCCGCTACTAAATATTGTGGGCCCCCATAGCCAGGAAATGATCCATGAGGTGGACTCCTCAAGGACCCTACCCATCTGGCACACTAGAGTCTCATACTCCTCCTGGATCTAGGGCCCCATTATCTCCTTTTGAGCCTTATTTCTTACTAGGACCTTTCTTCGCTTTGCAACCCACACTAGGCAACTCACACTTCCGCTGGTACCTGTCTTTGACAACTGGAAGTCGATCTGCTGCCCATATTTGCATTCTAGCTAACTCGCATGACCATCTCTGGCAATCTTGTATGGCCATCTCTGCAAAGCTGTGAAATTTGTGAAACTCAAGCTGGGAAAGTAAACTTGAAAATATCCCTCGTTCCTGTCGCTCAGCGGCTGGATCTGCTACTCGCACTCCCTTCTAGAGTGAGAAGATATGCTCACAACTACTAACAAAATGCAATTGGAAAAATTAGATCTCTAAAACTCGAGATCCCCCGAGAGAATTTTTCCCTCTATGTGTGCTTTTCTCTTCCACTCGACATAGATTTTGCTCTAGCAACTGCTGCAAAACCCTTTGTGCCCAACCAAGGAATCTACTCAGTGAAAATATGAGTTGTTGCTGCTCTGTCTACTTGCTGGAATCATTATGCTGGGCAAATCAATTTTTCTACAACTCTGCAACTGAAAATTGAACCCTTGCCCAACAATTCATATTCCCTGGCTAGGTATTGCGCAACACTAGAAAATTTCAGCTTGCTGCTCCATTGAACATCAAAATATTCCTCCTTCTGCTTTTGAGCTTCCCGATTGATCAATCACGCTCTGATACCATGTGAAAATTTCAATCTATCACAACAACTGGAAATCATTTTCCGAATTGTTAATTTATTTAAGAAATTATTTGCAGTTTGCTACGGAAAATACCAAATAATTCTCACTGTTATTTTTTGCAAATAAACTGTGGAAGAAAATAGCGCTAGAAACTAAGAAATGCTAGCGCACACATAAAAACTAGCACTGTTATTTTCGGACAAAAGTCCCTGGAAAAACCCAATGCAGGAAAACTGGTGCAATAGATGAGGGTTTTATTATTATGCAACAGTGAAAATTTGAGTACAATCCGGATGCACAAGCTGGTAATCCACAACAGGAGAAATTGACCACAAAAATTAGTGAGACAAATTTTGTCTCGCTTGACATTGATCCAGCTCCAAAACTGACTCTCCTTCCTCACTCAAGCTCGAATTCTTTGGTAACTGACTACTATTACTTTGGAAAATCGAATTCTACAAGTGTCTCTGGTTTGTTCTCCAAGTGCCCACTGACTTATTATAATTCTCGGTTGGAGAATTCCCTCATTATGTTGGTGCGAACTAGGGTTTGCGCCCATTTTCCTGTTTGTAGTCCACAAGTACATTAGGAAATTCTCATGGTCATCAGATATGTCTCTCGAAGCTTTGAGTACTTGTTTCTTTTCTCATTGTGCTCGTAACCTTTGCATTTCCACACCGTTCGAAACCCTATGCACGCTCTCTCTCTCTCTCTCTCTCTCATCCCACGATTTTTTCCCTGGATGTGAGAGTTTACATAATTCGGTGTAGGATGACCTACAATAGCCAACAAATCTTTGTGTATGTGGAGGACTGCAAGGATACCATTGTTTCCATCACATTGTTGTATATGTGAAGGATCGTAAGACTAACATTGTGCCACTATGTATCCAGAGGACTATAAGGCTACCATAATTGCCATGGCACTGTTGCGTATGCGGAGGATTGTAAGGCCAACATTATTGCCATCGTGCCTTTGTGTATGTAGCGGACCTTAATCTGATCCTCTGTGAATAAGAGGATCACAGACAACAATCGACACGGTGATGCTGTAATTGGCACCATCTATGGGGATTGTAGATTTCAATCGACCTAACGAAGTTGTGACCCAGAGAAGAGGATTGAATCACAAATAGCAATGGATGATAAAGTTGCAACCTAGAGAAGAGAATTTGATGGGGATTAATTTTTTTTTGTTTTTTGTTTGGTAAAACACTCTTGTATCAATAAGTGTGATTAAAATTCTCAACAAATTTTCAATGAAACTTTAAAGAGTAACCCTTGACATTTTCAATGCAAAAGTATGGGATGATATCACAAGCCTATGTCTATAGTATATGTGAGTTTGAGGACTACTGAATCTTATTACAATCACAATGACATGTTTTAAAATTTATGTCTTTGTGACCAATGGTTTTTTATTAAGTTGTAAGAATTATATGACTATTATGAAGCACTTAGAGATTCCAAGGGGATATTACTAATGAATATTTACTGTCATCTTCATTGTTGGTGTAGTGCTGACTAGCAATGAGAATTATAGAGAGTGGTCTAGAAAGATTAAGCACAATCTCATGTTAAGGACTTTTAATAAGGCATTTGTGAAGGAAAAGAGGACAAGACACCTACCAAGCCCACATTAGAAAAGGAGTTATCCATTTGGGAGAACAAGGACAACAAGGCATATGTCTTGATTGTTGCATCTATGAGTGAAGAGGTGACCCGTCATTTAGTTTCCATTACAAATTCTTATGGTGCATTAAAGAAGTTGAAATATTTGTATGACTCACTCTGAATTAGAGCTTGTCCATTTGTGGTCAAATTCTTCAACTTAGTTGAAAGATGACGATCCCCTAGCCCTAGCCTTTGAAATTAGAGCCATCATGCATGATGTAGGTGCCACTAGAGTTAAGATGGAATTTTTCTCTCATAGCCTTTGTTAAGTCCCTCTACCACACATACTCTCATTATCTTGAATCCCTATAAGCTAGTGAACAAATCAAGTCCATTACTTTCGACTCTGGTGGAGAAGATTGCATAATGAGAGAAATATTTTGGTAAGAGGAAGATAATAGTTTAGTTCCTTAAAGAAGCAGTGTGCCTTTGCTTAGAAGGAAGAATCAATCATATGATTCTCCTAGGGGAAGTAGAAAAACAAGATGTGGAAGAAGGAATTTTAGAGGCAAGGGGGTAAACACCATCAAGGAGAAAAAGTTGATATTCACTGTGTTCATTGCGGTAGAGATGGACATGATGCATCAACATGCATAATCCCCTGGGAGAAAATCAATGGCAAATGAAACCAGAAAGAAGACAGGTAATACACCAGATCTAGCTAAAGGCAAAACACCTAAATTTGCTCATTATATTGTCGCTTATTGCAATTTTAAAGTAATTGGATATTTATTTCACACTTCATTTGCTTCTTGGAGATATGCACTACTGCGTGATACAAGTGCAACATGCCACATGATCTTCCAAAGATACTTCTTCGAAAGTCTTTAGTGACAATGTAGAAGGAATAATGTATTTTGCAACTAAATCAAGTTTAAAGCCTCGCGAATTGGCACCATTAGGCTCAAACATCTTGGATTTCTAGATTTTCTTTTGCATGTACTTTACCTTCTAGAGCTGCAAAGAAAGTTCACACTCACACTCTAGTAAGGCCACTCTTCATATCTTTGATGGCAAAGTATAAATAAGGAAAGCATATAACAACATGGTTGTCATGATTGGAGTAGAAGATGAAAAATTGTTGAAGAGCTGAAAGGGATATCTGCTCATACATAGAATTATGCATACATCTCTCATGATGAGGAAGGTACATTTCCATCTAGTCTTCTATGGCATGCTAAATTTGGATAATTAATTATGAGAACTTTCACTTATTGAAAAATAATGGAGTTTTTGGTTTTCCCACTCTTCCTTGGAAACTAAAGTGCTGTGATGTTTGTATTCTTGGAAAGCATAGCAAATAACCCTTTCATGATTCTACTTCTAGAGCATGTAGAGAACTTGGATAGATATATTCTAATTTGTTGGCCCTATGCTTGTTCCTCTTGTTATAGAAAATAAATATATGAGACTTTTGTTGATGATTACACTAGAATGCATTGGGTATACTTGTTGAAAAGTAAGTCTCAAGCTTTTGAAACATTCAAAACTATTCGTATATTGATTAAAAATAAAGTACAATCATATACTGACTCTCTTAATGATAATGGAAGAGAATACACGTCTAATGAATTTGAAAACTTTTCTCGCCAACATGGGATTCAAGATCAAACCACAATTCCATACAATCCTCAACAAAATAGTGTAGGAAAAAGAATGAACATGACTATCTTGAATATGGTTCGCTTAATGATGTTTTTCAAGAATGTAAATTTGATGTTATGGGATGATGTGATTCTATATGTAGTGTGGGAAAAACAAATAAGACTTCGGTAAGGCATCTAAAGGTCTTTGGTTCCACCTATTATGCCTTGATTCTTGAGAAACAAAGAAGCAAACTTGATAGGAGTCGAAAGTGCATCTTCATGGGGTATTCAAATACCACCAAGGCATATCATATTTACAACAAGGTAAACAAGAAGTTTAATCTTTCTTAAGATGTAATTTTTCTTGAATTTTCCAAGACTAACAACATTGTTGAGTAACAGCTTGATCTTTTGGATTAGATTCAATCATGCAAAGACATATCATGAATTTGATATGAGATTATACATCTTGAAGGGGGGATCTCTATCTTGGATTAATCTATGGAATCTCCTTCCCCCCCTCATGGAGTTCCAATCACTTCTTCAGATCAGGAAGATCCTTTGAGTGATGTGGTTGAGAGGATTGGAAGGCTAAATATTGGTGCAACCCCATCTCAATCAATGGAACAACCTAGACCATCTCATAAAGGTCCCCCAAAATGGCTCACCAAAACGCTTGAAAGTGTTCATCCCAATGAGGTTGGAAATATAGGAACCAAAGGTTCCACTAGACAAGATGGAGGTGATGTAGATAATCTTAATTTAGTTGATGTTGATGATATTGATGTTTCATATTATTATGAATTGAATTTATCTACAAACTTTGAACCAACTTTCTTTAAAGAAGTTGCTTCTCATGATGAATGAAAAAAAATAATATGGGGGTAGTATGATGCTCTCATAAAGAATGGGGCATGGAAGTTAGTGGACCCTCCATTCAGAACCAAATCAATTGGCTAGAAGTGGACCTCTAAGAACAATACATATGGCTCACTTGAAAAACACAAAACAAGCTCATGGAAAAGTGATTTACACAAAAAGGGGATGCTGATTATGAAGAGACTTTTGCCTCCTCAACAAAATGGGCCACCATCTGGACTCTCTTTGTCTTGGTAGCTTAGATTGGATAGAAAGTTAATTAAATGGATGTGAAGACTACTTCCTTCAATGGAGACTTGAAAGAGAATGTCTTCATGGCTCAACCAAAAGGTTTTATTGTGAAGGGAAAAAATAGGAAGTATGTAAGATCATAAAATCCTTATATGGCCTAAATCAAGCATTAGAAGCTTGCTATGAAAAGCTAAATGGACATCTTTTGAAATTAAATTTCAAACACTTTAATCTTGATGATACAACTCTTTTTGTTAATAAAGTTGACAAAATTATTGTATATCTTGTGATATAGGTAGATGATTTGTTGATAATAGGGGAACAATGAAAACTATATACTATCCATAAAGAAGGATTTGGAGGACTTTGAGATGACATACCTTAGACTGTTTGGAGTAGGAGTCCCAACAATGGGTAGTACGGTGCCACCTTGACTGCAGTTGCACGCAAAGGTAAGTAAGATGTCCTTGTTGCTAGCAAGGGTGTGACCTTGCAGCAAGTCAAGGAAGGTGCATGAAAGGCTTTGAAACACAGAAGGGGGAGTGAGTGCGCCCCTTAGAAACCTGTGATAGCACACATCTTGAAAGGGAACACACAATCAATAAGACATTACGATATGGAAGGCATGATAGCTGACAATCCAAAGTGATGGATTATATCAACAACACGCTTCGATAAGATTCATACAAACACATACGGAATAGTCCATACATACATGCGTAAATAACAACTACGTATATCATTAAAGTAACCAAGATAAACGAACTACGATAACAACATTTGCATGAGTGCTGGCTCTGTTATATTAAAAGAGTGAAAGATCCAATCATACATACAACCATGACTTCCACTAGCCCTGATAGAGGAACATTACAGTCACTGTCGCCTGCTCCAAAGAGATGTACTAGCTCTGCATTGTGGAGAAGCCAAGGTTCGTTACAATACACTCCAATCTTTCTCTAAGTTACACCTATAGGAATCTTGGCTCCCAAAAACCTTTACAATGAGTTATGAGGTTCTATAAATAGCAAAGGGTGGGGTGACCTTTGACATTCCCCTTTGTGACTCTTCACCTACCCTCATGACTTTTCAACTACTACATGACTGTTACATTCTACTATTGACACTTGGTCTTTCACTTTTACATGTTTACATTACAATCTGCACATGTACCCATGTGAGACAAAAGCTTTAGTAAGCCATGCAAGACATCACTAAGACTCGGACAGCTGTGGGAAGAATAACTCTTCGACTTCCCCGCGATGATCGATGGTGGCGAATTGATACCAAGATTAGTAGTCTATCATGGTGTCCGCGTGCTCTTTGGTGACATCCTTCTGAAGGCGAACTATTGCCTCCGTTGCATCCAGGTACACTGATTTGGCACCTCTGTCCAACTCGTCGGATAACATGCACATCATAGTCTTGAGTGAAACTAGACCAGTAACATACTGGTGCATAGTGTCTACGCTCATCTGCAAGTCTGCACTGGTGGCTATGCGCATCAACTAATCAAAGTACATGTCCAGCTCCAGTCGGACTTGGTTCTTTGACTTCACCTCGGTGAGTGTGCCAATGAATGGGATCACATGCGTGCACACAATGACAACCCTTCTCCAGAACACCCGTGCATGTAAAGCCTGTAAGTTGGTGACGAGCCGCGGGAGTTCCTCATAGTTCTAGATCCGACTCCAGATGCGTGCCTTCAACTCTACTGCCTTTGGCTTCATCATCTTTGGCAAGTGCAATGGGGATCCCTTGTACCTCATTGTCCATTTTTGCATGTGATCGACAACATTGTGTAAGTCTAACAAGATGCCTACTCTCCTAGCACAACGCTACTGCCAACCGTTGAGATGGACAACTGACTTATGCATGATGACCAATATGAAGTACAACTTCCATGATTGTCTCGAGAGATGATACTTCATCCATTATCTCTCTCCTCAACTCTGCTATGGTGGATGCTGTAGCCTGCTCTCCTCCTTTCTTGGCCACTTGTAACTCCTTAGCCATGTGCTCATTCTCAGCTATCAAGAATCTAACACTCGAGCTAGTGGCTTCAACATATGATTTGGTAGAATCGACCAATGCAGCTGGATGTCTGCGCACATCAGACACGATCACTCGCTCTTCAAACTCCGCAGGAGATACATAGACATCCGGAGTAGGCACTTTGCGCGATTGCACAACCCAGTGTTGTGACTCATCGAAAGATATGTTGTGCATTTCCGCCTCCGGATTGTCTTCAAGGATTTCAGTGTCTCCTTAATCACTTATGACTTGCTCTACTTTCGGATGTGGTGAAGTCGGTGGAGTGACCTCTTGGTTTTGAGGCATGAGGTCAATGTCCTAATCTGAATTAGGCTGAACCATATCCATGTCCATCTACTCTAGAATCTGTTCAATCTCTTAAGCAAAGCCTTGCTCCTGCGATTGCTCACCTTGTCTACTCTGTGACAGCTACTCGGATGAGTCAATAACCTGCATGGGCGCAATTTCCTCAATGTGTGCATGCTATGCCTCCTGCTGTTCCTGTTCCTGTTGTGCTTCCTTCTCTCTTTTGCGCAGCTCCTATTCTTCCCTGAGTTGCTGCTTCAACTCCTATAACTCCTTTTCTGCTTCCTCTAGCTTCTGCTTCTCCCTTTGCCTTTGTGCGATCCTTTTGTCTCGCTGTCGCCTCTTAGCCTCAATCTCCAAAGCTTCTTTCAACACCAATGGATCTACTTTGAACTTGTAGCTTTTCTCTACCTTTGTGCTGTCAATAACCTTCCTCTTGCCTTTGTCACGCGTAGGTCTGCTACCCTCTGTTGCTGCTGATGATGCTGCTCTCTGAGATGCTGTTGCCTCCTGCTTTTCTAAGCACTCTACAACTATTTTGGCTGGTTCATTGAGCCTTGAAAAGTGATAAAAGTATCTCCATGGGTCTTCCTTAAGCCAATGACACGCCTCATGGATCCAAGGATGTTGCACTCTCGCATAGTGGTCCTTCACTAAGCAATGCATGTCATTCGGATTGAAACTTCTGGTGCCGAAGGTGAATCTCTTGAATTACACTGCCTTGGCCTCAACATGCTTGAAATTATGTATCTCATACAACCCGATCCACAGAGGAGGAGCGGGCCAAGGTGCCTTATTCTTCCTGTGCAGTCTCGCTAACAACCCTGTTGAGATGTGATATGACACTTCTTGCATGACCAACTTATCCATGGCAAAATTTGATAAAACATGTTGAGCCTTCTCCGCACTGTACATCCGTATGAAGGTGCCACGGGGTGAAGCATACCAATCTTCTATGTCAATCAATGCCTCCATCATTGCTTGCGACATGCAAGGTGGATCCTGCTCAAAGATCATCTTATACATCAGGGTGATCCAAAACAATCACCCAACTCTGCGGGAGGGTTTATGTGCTCTCTTGGCCATATAAGCAACATGCAAAGATGACCAAGAGATGATATTCCTTCCGCAATATCTTTGTCTTGTAGACTTGGCTGGATGTTGTCCTGAACTTGGATTGCTCTTTCACCAAGTTCTTCAAGATGTCTTTTGAGTTTCACTGTTGTTGGTTTGGTGAAGGGTGTATCCATCGTGATCACTGACCGTGGCAAGTGATACACTTCTTGAAAGTCCTTTTTCCTGAAGGTGGCAAGTTCTGTTCCATTGACACTGCTCAACACCATTGTCTCTGGATCAGTATGTGAGACAAATCCTGTGGATCATGTTCGCGCATGGAAACGCGGGATACTTGCATTCAATCCGTTACAATCCATACTTGTGTATGTTGACATAGACACCATGGTCTTCCAAATTCTCTTCAAATGTGTCATTGGTGTCCTGCCATTTCATCTTGATATCCTTGTCTATGAACAACTTAGTGTCTTCATAGATATGCAAGCTCATAGACACTTGCTCCACTGCATCTCGAGTTGCGCTCTTGACGGTGTCCTTTGAACCTTCTCCCTTGGAGGCCATTGTACCTGTACTGCTGAGAGACAGACAAACACTTGTGATACCTAGAGACAGAGCAACACGTATGGCAAGGAATCTTTCAGTTTAAAATCAAAACAACTTGAGTATTGTCATGCAACACACCTGGGTGACTGACTCGAAAGATTGCGCAATTTTCATCGGGAGGCTGGGAGATTGACTGCCAAAATTGCGCAAAGCATAGTCCAGACTGTCAGCGGGCTGATTGACTACTGAAACTGCGCAATGCACAATATAGCTTGGCCTACTTGTTATAGACATTTTTGTGCCTTACAGCATGGAGCATGAAATGTCAATAATCTAAGGGATCCAAAGTCCCTAAACATGTTGTTCTTACCCTTAGAGGAACAAGGTCAGCAAACCACAGCACTGCAAATCAGTTCTCCACTGAAAAACACTCAAAAACAGGTCAATTTTGGATAAAAGCAGCTGCTCCAAAGGCTACCTGCGCTGCATAGCAAGTGCAACAAGGGCTACCTGCGCTGCATAGCAGGTGCAACAAAGGCTACCTGCGTTGGGCGTACTTGGACATGTGGAGGAATCTTTTTCTCAATGTGCCAGGGCCCAGGAAGCTTCCAAAAAGACACTTGATCATAAGATTCGCCTAATGATGAGTTAAGAGCTTCTAAAACTCCAAGTGGAAGACAGAAACTCCAAGTGAAGAACTGAAGAACAACTGGAGTTGAAGAGGACAAAAAGTCACACATCAAGCTGACTTATCTTCACTCCAAAACTCTATATAAGGATCTCATCCCATGGGATCTAGGAGGCCGGAATTTTGTGCAAAGAATTGCTGTTGGTTTACAGTCGAGAGTATTGGGTGATTGCTTGAGGGAGGTGAAGAAGAGATTTCTCTCCGTCGGGAAGGTGATGCTGGATTGGACCTTTCATGGTTGTATCACCGCCTGAACCTTACTTCCATATATTAATAAAGCATTTGAGGTTCTTCTATTCGCATGTGTTTCAATGATGTGTTGTCTTACTTGCGTATTTGATTTATGCTAATCCTTAAATCGATTATGAATGCATGCTGCTTGTAGTTTCCTTTCTTTGTCTTGTTTGCAGGATCTCGTGTAGCTGGGCCCGTGAAAAGACTTGGAGCTGGGAGCAAGCGGCGAATAGAGGAGATTGGATCGACCATTTGCGCAAGACATCGGTAAGTGGATCTCTTCCTTCTATCTCTTGCATGTCATATAGAAGAAACTTTAGATAGCTTTGCTTTCAGCTGTTGCTAAGGAACTGTCACCCTTAGAGTGGGTTAGGGTCATTCCGAGTTGGATACTTTCCCCCACAACAGACTGGCGACTCCGCTGGGGACCGTGTCTTGTTGATAGCTTGTGTTTCTTTCTATTCATTTCTTGAACAAAGAGAGTACCGAATCGAACTGCATTCGAGTCCTTCGAATGCAAAGTAGAGGGCAGCTACTCTAGCCCAGTGCTGGGCATGTTTATGATTTGAAGAGCTGATCCACAAGGACTCTTTTTAGCTCTTTGTGATAGTGTTCATCTTCCTTTAATCATCCTCTAGTGTATACTTGACTGACAGCCTCTGATTTGGCCAAAAACCATTGATTTTTGAGCAAACTGTGAGCCGAAATCTGAGAGAGACGAGAGTTGTCTCATCAGTGCAGCTGCAACAAAGGCTACCTGCACTGCAACGCAGGTCCCGAAGGGGCTACCTGCGCTGCATCTCAGATTGACAGTGCAGCACCTGCGCTGATCTAGTTTTGCCTTGTGCAACTGGGATTCCCCACTGTCTGTTGCTCAGTTTTCAGTATTGTTTTTTGCAGCCTGTTGTCAACCTGTATACCCAACTGAAACCACTTCTCTTTGCCTTCATTCCGCCTTAGTTGTATGAAGAAACCGTGATTGTTCTTATTGTATTTCTTGCTGTCATTCACAGTTTCCCATAGCGAAAGTGAACTAGTCTTGCTATGACCTCTTGGATCTAGACCTATGAGAAAGTGTCGTTGTGATTCTAAGAGTTAGTTTATTGCTGTTCATAGCTGCTTGAGCATTTGATTTCGTTATATGGTTCGAATTTCAGTATTTCTTGTGTTGAAACGAGTGAATCTTAAGGTGTTCTTTTGATTATTGGACAGACACTTGTTTGCTTTCGCTTGAAATTGAATTCGAAATTATACAACAGCTTTCTTTTTGTAATACATCAACATTAAGGAAGAAGAAAAGAAATACTTGCATTGTGCATGTGCATTTTGACAGCTTGCATGTCGATTTAGGAAAAGTGCATCAGTGTGTGCTCTATGATCTGTTTGAAAAGATGATGTCTTTCTTTTCCTTCAGTAGTTAAGGTTTTCATAAGTTGAAAGAATTGAAAAAAGCTTGCTTATCATTCTTAGACTGCATTTAGGAGTTGTATCATACATCACGTGGTGATCCATAAAGGAAAACTGCTAAGCAAGATCAACCTAAAAATAAATGAATTTATCTAACAACGCTTTGAAACATAACGAAACACAGTAGAGGTCTAGGTAGAGACGTGAACCGGCGTCGTTAAACATAGTGACTGTTGATCTCTACGAAGGTGGGTGATTCCTCCTGAGGGACGATAGCACTAATACAGACTTGTGCCCCCGCGTACCGTCGCGTATATTGGGGGACCCCTATAGGAACAAAGCCTTTATCCATAGGAAGCCGTGTCGGCCGCCCTACTGATCGCGATGCAGTGAACACAGCATTCACGAAGATCGACCACTCGTACCGTAAAACGTATTCTGTGGTTTCGCGAAAGGTTTGGCACACCCTTGCCTAGAACTCTAGAGTAGTTTCTTTTGGCCTTTTTCAAACTCTATAACTGAAAAAGTCCATCCAAGCATTTGTCACTTCGGGCTCGTTAATACATCGAAGGAGACTAGAGTCATCTTTAGCTTTTTCTCGACTCTTAAAAAGTGAAAAAGCAAGTTGTGTCTAAAGCGTCGTCATATAAAATTCATCTTAAATGGAACATAATTACCCCTGATTCCTGCGTTGATCTTAAGGTTGAGAACATGGAACACACCAACAAAGGGATTCCACATGATGGGACCCCTAGCCTTTTCTCCTCTTGGGGAGAAGTTGGTGCGCCCCACATGGCCACATTGTCGCTTCCAGGGCTGACAATTGGCCTGCCAGTTTGGCTATTCTCAACCGCTGTAGTTCAGACCACCACGGTTCCTGAACAGTCGAGTCAACAGTTAGACCAGTCTAGAGCTACCCTCCAGCCTTCCACTTCTTATACGCCTTCCTCCGATCCTTCTTCTTCGAAAGGTCAAGCCGCCAAAAGCGCGGCTTCCATAGAAAAGAAGAAGGAAAAGAAGAAGAAAGAAAAGAAGCAGAAGGAGCCAAAGGTGCCTGGGGGCAAGCAAAAGGTATCTAACGAAAACCCACACACAGCACGGACCGGGCCCAAATCGCCATGTGTCATATGTAGAGGGAACCACCTCCACCGTGATTGTCCCAGTATTCCCCGGATACTAAGGGACTGGTCCCCTCGTTTGCACAGTTCGGAAGCGTCAACCTCTAACAACCAGGTTGAATGCTTACCGTCGACCAGCGAAAGTGAAGGTTCCAGACGACGAAGGGGAATGAGATTCCCCTGCGAACTGTGTGAAGGCAATCACACCCTTCGCCGTTGTCCCTTTTTAGACGAAGCAAAGAGAGTTTTGGAAGATCAACCGGTTGCACCGTTTCTACTTCCTCCTGGATACCAAAAACTCGCGCCAAGTCCTTCGTTGGTCGAAAATACAGCTGCCCCGCTCATAGGGACAGCTGAAGTGTCAGTCACTGAAAGTGAACCTACTGAATCCGGACCGGACGAAAGTCCAGAGGTCGAAACGGCAGTTGACCCGGTTCTCCCTTCAGAAGTTTCATCTTCAAATACCACAGTCACTGAGGATTCATCTTCAGTTGACACCCTCACCGAAGAGAGTAAGGATGACACCGTCCAGGTTCTCTTCATCAACACCGATTCTGATGAACATCAGGGCAATGTGCCCACTCCTTTATCGCAGGAAGGAGCGTCGTCAGGATCATATCCGGCCGTATATTCGGTCCCACCACCAAGCAACCTAGTTGTGTCCTTTGATTGGAACCAACTAGGCAGACCCCGGTTACCAGCCAGTATACCATTTAGAATTATAGTCCAAATATACAAAATGGTGATGGCTGGAACTATCATTGATGAAGGGGCATCTGTGAGTATCCTGTCCTCTATTGCTTGGAAAGCACTGGGTTGCCCGGCGCTTTTGCCCGAGACAAGGCATCTCTCGGGTTTTGACAAAGGAACCAGTCGACCATTAGGGATTCTACCTAATGTGCCTATTACACTGAAAGGGAAGGCTGTCAAGATGAGTTTGATGGTCGTCCAAGGACCCTTGGATTATAACCTACTCCTTGGACGAGACTACATATATTGCATGGAAGCAATAGTCTCCTCGCTCTTTCGAATAATGTGTTTTCCATACGAAGGAAGGATGGTCAAGCTCGTAGACCAACTTTCACTTCCGGGATCACGCATCGCAAGTAGTCACGTACCTATCCTCAATGGTCTATTTGATCAAGAAAGGTCTCTACCTCCGGTTCTTCTTCCTGATGAGCGCGAGTGATTCGGGAAAGTAGGGCCGGAACCCAGGGGGCATGCATCCTGGTCTGCTCTGGAGGCAGAAAAAACCTTGGGTGTAGAGTAGAATTTCCGCGGGAGAATATGACTAGTCCGTACCCCGTCCCCTCTTTCTTCTTCGTAAAACAGAAGGGCCGAGAAGAGCTCTCATGCGGAAGAAAGGGCTGTTAGGAATGGGGTTGTTCTGGAAAAAGATTCTTTTGTTAAAGTTATGTGGGAGGACAGGGGCCCGTTACTCACCTTTGTCTAAATAAGTAGGCTCTGCCAAAGAAGGGGATCCGTTTGCAGCAGCAAGTAGTAACCATCTTTGGATAAAAGGCAAGCCTCACCCATTAAAACAAATGTTTTAGAGGATAAGTAGGGGCAGCCTCCAAAGAAAGGGATTCAATTGCTGCAACAAATTGTAACCATATTTGTGTATCCTAATGATAGACATCGCCGAAGAAAGTTTCTGTTTGAAAGAATTAGCAGAACAATCTTTGGGTAACCTGAAAGAGGTAAGCCTCACCTGTTGAAAACAAAGGTTTTTGACGGAAAAAGTAGGGGCAGCCTTGAAATTAGACTTACACCTGGGGGCATGCAAACCTCTTGGAATGCAAGCGCAGGCAGCTTTTTAGTTTAAGTAGGACTAACCCCTCTAACCCGTAGGATAGGCCGATACCCAGCTTGCATGAAGAGAGGATATGGAGCAAAGCGTAGGGAGATGAAGCTCCTTAAAAAATAGGAATCTTCCATGAGACCTTACTACTTTATGACTGGTAAAAACGAGCAGTTTTGGCAAAGTTCATGCTCGTTAAAAAAATAAACGCAAGATCCGAGCAGTTTTAATGCGGAAATTCATGCTCGTTAAAAAATAAACATAAGCTTGTGAGCAGGCTTCCCCCAGAGTTCAAGCTCATGCAGAAAAAATGAACCGGTAAATAACCATTTGAGACCGTAAATTCATTAGCCATAAAAGCCTTGGTCGTGTTTGTGCACCGTCACCTCCACTTTTCATTTGGCCGATCATTCACATCCACTTGATTGTTTACCTGTTTTGAGGAACAGCTGCGAAGAGTGATCCCACTTAGCCATCCTTGTAATACTGCCGTGATTGGAAAATTCCAACCTATACCTGGAATCTGCTGCTATCCCTGTTTATCACTCGTTCCTCAAAAGACGAGTCTTCTTTGAGCTCTTTTCACTGACTCGTAAAAAATGAAAAGTTTGCCGAGTTTTGGCCTTCCAGCTCGTTAAAAGGACCGGAAGAGCTATCCCTCCTCTAGATTTTAATCTTTTGGACCTGAGGGATTATTGCACAAAAAGATCGAGCGCTTGTCTAGTTCGGCTCGATAAAGATATCGAACATTCATCCCTTCTGTATTGTTTTATACTTTTTCGGACTTAAGGGATTAGATGACGAAAAAGGACCCCTGGAGTCCACTTTATGTACCCTTTTCAGACTCTCTAAAAATGAAAAGGACCGAGTTGTCTTTGTCGCTGGGCTCGTTAAAAATATTAGATAGCGACAAACTTGTCTTTAGACGAGAACGAGTTTCCCTATCGCTAGGCTCGTTAAAACATAGCGATGGGCTTGCCCGAAGGGCAGGTTATAGAACAAGCATATGTTATCCTCCTCAAGCTTGACAAAAATAAAGAGGTACTGGTCAGAAATGACTGGGGAAAAATTGGGAGAACCTCAAAGCTTAATGGTAGCAAGTCGCTCTTGAACATGACACTTTTGCCTCCGTAAATATCGGGTTGGGTTATTATCATTCACCGGTCCCTTCACCATGGTCTCGCCATACCATCCATACATGGGGTAATGCTACCAATCCATCACATCAGTGTCGTTATATGTTCAAGAGATGTCATTCAGAAAGTGTCAACCGGGTCCCATCCACTACCATACATCATCTTTCATCCTTCCATGACCGCCACCCTGAATCATATTTCACAGATCGTTTTCACCATCATCACTAGCTCCGTTCCGTGTCACTGATGTGGGATTCATTAAGGCCCGCCTTTGACGGATCACTTCTTGTCGACATCAGCTCATTATCCAAGAAGTTGGTCTAGGAACACCCCCCTCAGTACTTTGAAGCTTGCATGCCTCAATGGCAAGTTTCTCACTCCCGGCGATAGGTATACATTAATGACCTTCGACCAGGAGACTTTGCGTGGTGTTCGACGTCAGATCCTATATTCACGCCACGTGAATTGTGCTGCAGTACCTTGAGGGTCATCATCATTATCGGTGATTCCTCTCGCGCTTGTTAACAGTTTACATTATTGACTGGTAATCAAGCGATGTCTTTCCATGTTCGACTTCAAGAAATTCTCACATGGATCGACTTGTACTAGAGTGAAGGTTGGACAAGTTTGAAGACCCCGGATCTAGTTTCATCCATCCGGGCTGCGATATATATTCAGGAGATAAAAACATAGACATGTGCAGCAGATGATCATCCTACTAAAAGGATGATAATTAAAAGCAGAGAATTATCAGTCTATTATCAGACGATCATCTGTTTATGTACAACAAATGTATTTATAAAGCTGAGCATGGGAAATGCCCGCATCAGCTAGATCATGAAAAGAAAGTATGAAAAGATAATGTATTGTATTGTATTTTGTTACAGGTCACCTCCCGACGATTAAATGAACTTCGGATCCTCCTAATAAAGCATTTCACCCGATAAACGACCTCATACTTTAGGGGGCAACTGTTATAGACATTTTTGTGCCTTACAGCATGGAGCATGAAATGTCAATAATCTAAGGGATCCAAAGTCCCTAAACATGTTGTTCTTACCCTTAGAGGAACAAGGTCAGCAAACCACAGCACTGCAAATCAGTTCTCCACTGAAAAACACTCAAAAACAGGTCAATTTTGGATCAAAGCAGCTGTTCCAAAGGCTACCTGCGCTGCATAGCAAGTGCAACAAGGGCTACCTGCGCTGCATAGCAGGTGCAACAAAGGCTACCTGTGTTGGGCGTACTTGGACATGTGGAGGAATCTTTTTCTCAATGTGCCAGGGCCCAGGAAGCTTCCAAAAAGACACTTGATCATAAGATTCGCCTAATGATGAGTTAAGAGCTTCTAAAACTCCAAGTGGAAGACAGAAACTCCAAGTGAAGAACTGAAGAACAACTGGAGTTGAAGAGGACAACAAGTCACACATCAAGCTGACTTATCTTCACTCCAAAACTCTATATAAGGATCTCATCCCATGGGATCTAGGAGGCCGGAATTTTGTGCAAAGAATTGCTGTTGGTTTACAGTCGAGAGTATTGGGTGATTGCTTGAGGGAGGTGAAGAAGAGATTTCTCTCCGTCGGGAAGGTGATGCTAGATTGGACCTTTCATGGTTGTATCACCGCCTGAACCTTACTTCCATATATTAATAAAGCATTTGAGGTTCTTCTATTCGCATGTGTTTCAATGATGTGTTGTCTTACTTGCGTATTTGATTTATGCTAATCCTTAAATCGATTATGAATGCATGCTGCTTGTAGTTTCCTTTCTTTGTCTTGTTTGCAGGATCTCGTGTAGCTGGGCCCGTGAAAAGACTTGGAGCTGGGAGCAAGCGGCGAATAGAGGAGATTGGATCGACCATTTGCGCAAGACATCGGTAAGTGGATCTCTTCCTTCTATCTCTTGCATGTCATAAAGAAGAAACTTTAGATAGCTTTGCTTTCAGCTGTTGCTAAGGAACTGTCACCCTTAGAGTGGGTTAGGGTCATTCCGAGTTGGATACTTTCCCCCACAACACTACTGAGGGCTGAAACTGCGTAATGCACAGTTTTAGTCAACAATGACTGCAACCCAGAAAATTCATTTGCACAATGCTTGGGGCCAGCAAGGCACTGCCTCTCAGAATTGTGTCGAGAAAGCCTAGAGGCTAGTGTTGGTCCAACTTTGCACAATTCCTGGGAGGAAGGCAGAGCTTTCTCTCTTATAAATGCGCAGTGCAAGCCGGGTAAGGCAAGGTCCGGGCCAAAGCAGCCCAAACCCGTTGACGGGCGACTAAAAACATGAAAAGGTTGAATGTATGGAAAAGCTGAGTGCAAACAGGAGTGAATGATGATGCATACAAACAATGAATGCATGATTCAGAAAATAAGAAAATAAGTAAGTGTGTGAAGCGAGTCGACACAACGATGACTGTCAGTGCAGAAACAATGTCATGCATGCGACAACAGTGAGATGCAATGAAAATCTTGAAACAATGCTTTTACAAGCGAACATGCATTAAAACGACAACAAACGTTCAACAAAACCAAGCAAACAACACTCACAAAAACTGAAATACAAAAAGTGAAAGAAAAACAACAAAAGACATGAAAGGCGGACTTGCTTGAAAAAATTTGAGCTGAATGTGCCGAATGCTCCTAGATGAGATGTGGATGTCAAAGCTCCAAGATTGATGTGAGGAATGAGCTCTGAAGCATAAAATAAATAAGTTTTAAGATTGAGGTTTATGACACGCATGTCACAAATCTAGGAAAAAGTGACACTTGGCGGGAGGTTTCTAAAACAAATTTTGCATGTAACGTCTAGCTGATAAAAATGGATCCCTAAAATCTAGGGATGCTTTTTGTTTTTTGCTTTTTTTCTTTTCAGAAGCCCATGCATGCAACTCAATATTTCTCAGTCCTAGAGGGAACTGGTCAACTTGGGAGCACATGAAACAACCAGCAAGCCTTGGAGTGACTTTTGTGCAGTTTCTGTGCTGAGCAAGTCTGGCTGTCCTAGAGGCTTTGCACAATTTCTGGACTGAAGCCCTGGATGTCAGTCAGAATTGTGCAATTTTTGAGAGCAAGCCTAGTGATGGGCTGCATTCACAATTTCCAGAGGGAAGGTTGCCTGGCTTTTCTGCGCATTTCTGGAGAGCAGCAAGCAACCTAGATGGATTGCACAGTTTTGGAGAGGAAGGATGGTTCCCCTCTAGAATTGCGCAATTTTCCAGGTGAACATAACAACCAGAAACTGACCAAGTTCTGGAATGTCAGCCTGTGGGTGGGAGGTAGACAAGCTATCAAGCACATGATGGTAAGCTATTAAAACTCGACTGAATCATATGTACTTTGACAGTGCAGGACATGCTGCTAAGGGTGGTTGGTAGGGAGGCTCCAAAACGAAGCTAAGGCAAAATTTTGGAAGGTGGTTGTAGCCGCTACACCACTTACTTGAGGTGGTTTTTTTTTGGGGGGGGGTGGGGTGGGGAGAGGGGGTTGCAACCCTCTCTTGATGTTGAAGCTTATGCATTATAGGCCATGAATATATCATTGTATGCTAGAACCTCAAAATATCAGTTGATTCATTTTGTGAAAAGATTGGAGAAAATTTCAGAAGCAACATTGCCTCGAACATCAACTAGATGCAAAGGCCTAACCTTTGTAGATTGTGGCTTGATTAGGAAGTTTATGAGGATTTGGCCTTCCCCTAAATGATGGTGACTTGGTTGCAAAAACTTGGAAGCCTTAAATTTGAGGACTATTGCATCACTTCTTCAGTGTCAGGGGGTTTTATGCCTTGATATTTGAATATAAGAATGATCAAGATCTAGTTTTTCGAAATGGATTGTATTGTCTGGGATTGAAGGAATGCATATTAAATAGTGGTATCCATATTTCATTGCCGAGAATGAACTTCCTCTTTCCGTTCTTTTTTAAGTAATACTTTCTCATCTTCCACTTATTGTGGAAGTGATGATGCACTTAAATGTATTGAGAATACAGTGGGATGGTACACAAAGAGCATAAAAAATAGGGAGATTATGTTCTCTCGTGCCAAGATTTGTGTTAAAAGTTGATGTTAAGAAATGTTTTTTGGAAACAATCCTTATTTGCTTAGATGACTGGTAGCCCATTCAACAATTAGATTATGAGTAGTGGCCCTTTAAAATATGTCTTTCCATGATTATGGCCACTTTTCCAATGATTGCAAGGAGGATGATACTCAACGATCCTAGATCCCAAGAAAAGAAGAGAAATGGAAAACTATAAGCTGAAAACAAGGATCCAATGTCAATCTTGGGGCTTGGTTATAGGCTGTTATTAGAAAATCCCCATTTTTGTCGGCATCAAAAACCCATGGGGTCAAAATTTCTCCGAAGGAAATATGGAGGTTGCAACTAGGTTCAAACATGTTTGAAATTATATCAAGAAGATTTATATCCATACCCTAAAATTCAATATATATATATATTTTAACAAGGTCGGGTAGTTGATATATTACCAAAAGCTTTGATGGAACAAGCTGCTATTACAATTGACTGTAACATGATAAACATCTAAGCCATGAGATAGGAACGCAGTCTTTTCTCCTAAGCTTGTGTTCAAAACTTCATGTATTTTTATGAGTATTCTAGTATACTGCCTAACAAACTGACCTACTAGAAAGAGAAATTTACATGTCATGGATTCTCTGATAGATTTTCATGGCTTGTAGATTGATTGCTCCTGAGTTGGCTGGTTCTTCTTGTCATAATTGACCAAGTTCTCTCCTTCATTGCTCGTAGTGTTGTTTTTGTAATATGCCACTGATTCTTCTAGATGTTTGCATTTGGTTTTCAGTTCCATGATTTCTTCTTTTTGCATTGCCATGTTTCTTTTCTGGAAACTATACTCCATTTTCATTTCGTTTCTGACATCCTTGAGTGACTCTTGCAGGCATTGGATCACGAATTTATTCGCTTTGCATGCTGGGCATGCATCATTCCTTGCTGCCTTTTCAATGGGGTTGAATTCCATTTGATTTGTTTGCTTTTTCTTCCTTTGGCTCTGCTTACTGCTCCTTGTTTTGCTGTGCTTCCTTGATTTTGTATTGCCTGAGATACTTCTTCTTCTGCTGATGTTGAGTGCTTTCCTTTTGTCGTACACAGGAACCATTGGATATCGGAGATCAATGGACGAGGTTGTCAGATGAATAGCGGCCAAGATTAAATCGTGTAGATTGGAATCAAGGGATGAACGGTGGAGATTAACCAGAAGCGCTGGTGGAAGAGGAATATGGAGGAGCCATCGCAACCGTCGATGGTTGAAATCTACAGTCATCAGGCACGAACAAGTCCGGACGTTAACTAAGAATCAAAGCGGATTTATATGTGGAAGTGGCATTTTAGGCGGGGTAGAAATCATAAGTGGTAAAAAGGAGTGGTCGCCTGACTCCACTAACCGAGCGACACGTAGTAGTGGAGGAGAGAGAGAGAACCGCTTCTTGGGCGGGTATTCTCCGTGCTTTATATCTACTCGAAATCGATGTGAACCGTCAGATCCATTGAGTACAGATCGACGGTGGAGGATTGTCGCACAAGTTTGATTGATCAGGCTAAGTGACAACCATCAGATCAAGCGCTAGATCAATGGTCTTGATTTGATTGAAGGTCAGAGAAAGGAAGGAGCAGTGTTGCGGAAATGGCTTGGGAGTGCAGACCTGTCGATAATTATAGTTGCGGGTGAATATTTTTTTGAAGTCTGGTTTAAGCGCTCGGTTGGGTTTTTCCCGTGTATTTCGATAGAGTTGAAGTTCCTGCGAACGACATAATTTAAAGAAGACCAATATCTTGTTATAATAGTCAGGGAGGAGGGCTGGGATAATGGGAGGGGTAGATGGAGGGCATGGATGCTCCGAAGGGCTTTGCATTGCAATGGATCGCTGAGTGGAGGGAGTGAAGGGAGGGAAGGGATACGGGGTGAGCAAGCTGGGTAAGAAGAAGGATGGGGGCTTAAGATGAAGTTTGCGCGTTGAACAGAGGAAACACTACGGGCTATTAGAGAAGACAGGGAGGGGCTTTGAAATGAAAGTAACACTATACTAACATGGAAAATGAAGATTTCTTCGCTGAGATTGCTGCTGCGATTTTTGTGAATGCATCCTCTATTCTTATAGTGCTTTAATGCAGCCCAAGACCTGCCTTCAATGAGATAGATTGCAACGTGGTTCTTGTGACCAGGATGGCAATCATCCTTCCTGCTGTTTCTCGTACGAGAGTCTGAAGTTTCATGATTTTTCCTTTGCATTCCCATGATTTCCTGGTTGTTACTGCATTGCTATGTCCTTTGTTGTTTTTTGACTGTTGTTTTTTGCTTTATTGCTTTTATCATTGTGATTTTCCCCCTGTTTTTGGTGAGCTTTATACTTGTGATTTTTTGCTGATTATTAAGGAACAAAGTTATGATATTCCTCTTGGTTTTCATGAACATGCCCTTCATTTTTTTCCATTGCTTGGTTTGCAAAATAATCCACCTGTTGATTGTGAATTCTCAAGACATGTCTAAAGATTACATCGCCAAAGCCTTCCAAGTTCTTCTTGATTCTTCTAAAAATTCTGTTCATGAACTCATTGCTTGGATTTTTGTTTCTTGTCATTACCTCTATTATTATGGCTGAGTCTCCTATTATGATAGGATTTTGAATTTCTCATTTTTTGATTATTCTTGTTCCCATAAACAAGCTGTATGCTTCTGCCTTATTATTTGATATTTGTCCCAATCCCCATTCATATGTGACATTTTCTTTCCCATCAGGATCGAGGATTATTCCCCTTGCCCCTGCCTTTCCCGGATTATGCTTTGAGGCCCCATCAAAGTATAGACAATATCTATTCTGATTTTTCCTCCAGTTTGTCAGTTCCTCTTCACTCATTCTTATTTTCCATATATTTCCTGAGTTTATCTTCCTTTGTCCTTTTTGTCCATTATTATTTATTATGGCTTTGCTGAGCCAATCTCGCTCTTCCTGTTGAAGAGTGTTATAATCTGTTGGTGCTGTTACTTTGACGTTGAGGATTTCAGAAGTTAATCCTAACGTTTTTGAGAGGGTCTTCCCTATCCTTGGAATTTGATTTTTGAAAATGCACTTGTTTCGTGTCAACCAAATTTTCCACAATAGAACTACTGTAATGCACTTCCATATTCTCTGAATTGTGACTTTCTTCTTTGTTGTGTATGGGTAGGCCTTCTCAAAGGTCTGAAGAAAATCCGGCAAGGGATTTTCAAAATTTATTCTTATTTATAATGGACTTATCAGCTGCTGCCAACATTCTTTGGCAAACGTGCATTCATGGAATAAATGATGTATATTTTCTTCAGCCTGCATACATAATGGGCATCGTGTTGGGCCTTGAAATCCTTTTTTTAAAGTTTTCACTGGTCAATATTCTCCCTTTTAAAAGAGTCCAGATGAACATTTTGATCTTAGGCAAACTTTATGATTTCCATGCTATTTTCCAAGAATCCTAGTCTTGTTGATTTGGTTGTTCTTGAAGGATTTTATATCTAGTCCTAACTATGTAATGTCCACCACTTGGGTCCCAAAGATAATCATCTTCCTCATCATGGTGGATTGGTGCTGCCCCTTTTAGGAGCTGCCTGATTTTGCTCCATTGCCCTTCCAGATCTGCCAGAATTGCTGAGATTTTCCAGTCTTGCCACTCCTTTTGGTTCCATTGAGAGATTGAGTGTAAAGTATTGAAACCTTTACCTTTCATCCACTCTTGTATGTCTTCAATTTCTGGATGAATCTGTAGTGGTTCTTTTCCCATGATTCTGTCCTCCCAAATTGAAATTGTTTTTCCATTGTCTGGGATTTTAGAGATGTATTTACTCATTAATGGAATTGTTTTTTTAACCAGCTTCCATACTTGGGTGCATTGTCTTATTGGGATAATCCCATTAAGCAGTCTTTTCCTGGTGCCATCCATGTATTTTGAAACAAGAGTCTTTTTCCACCAGCTCTCTTTTCTTGTAATTAGTCTCCATACTATTTTCATTCCCAGTGCTGCATTCATGAGCCTAGGTATCCGTATTGATAGGCCTCCTTGTTCATAAGGTAGTACTACTTGCTCCCACCTGACCGGGCTAAATTTTTTTATTTTCTTGCTTCCTCCCTTGCCACAAAAAGCTTCTTAAGATTAACTCCATTTGTTTGTGGGCACTTGCTGGGGCCATGATTATTGCATGTTGGTAGATAGGTAGTGCTGCAAAGAGTGCTTTGATTAGTATTACCCTTCCTGCCATATTCGGCCACATCATACCCTAGCTTTGTATTTTGTTTTTCATTTTTTCAATTTGTTTAGTCCATATTTCTGTCTTCATGTTCTCTTTTGAGATTGGAAGTCCCAGGTAAAAGAAATGTGTCCATTTTTCCTGTACAGGTATGTCTAAGATTTGTGAGATCCTTTGCATAGTTCTGGGAGGGGTATTCCATCCATATATCGTACATTTGGAATTGTTTAATAGCCCACTTGAAACTTGTAAAAAATCATCTAGGACTTTTTTGAACCTCCTTGCTATTATTGTTGATGCCCCTCCCAACAGCAATGTGTCATCAACAAAGAGTGAGTGGTTTATTGTTTTTACTCCTTTTGCTATTCTGATCCCTGTGATATTTATTTCCTTTGTTTTTCTAGAGCCCTGCTTAATGTTTTTTCCATTATAATATATAGGAAGGGAGAGAGAGGACAACCTTGCCTAAGGCCTCTTGTGCTTTGAAATAAGTCACTGGGCCTTCCATTTATGAGGGGGGCAATCCATGGAGTAGAAATGCATGCCTGTATGAATTCCATTATTTCTCTTGAGAACTCAAGTTTCTAAAGGAAAACCATTAGATATGGATGGCTGACCCTGTCAAATGCATTTGCCATATCTATTTTGATTATGAGGCCTTTTTCTTGCCTTAGCATACTAGAGTGTACAACTTCCTGTACAATAATTACATTATCTATGATTTGCCTGTTGGGCATGAATCCTCCTTGATTTTAAGATATGATTATTGGAAGCACTTCCTTGATTCTATTTGCAATTAATTTTGTTATTATCTTATATGATGAATTGCAAAGAGAGATAGGGCGAAACTTATTGAAAGTTGAGGGGTTTTCTTCCTTTGGGATTAGAGCAAGATAGGAGGATTTTGTGTTGCCTCCTATTTTTTTTTTTGAAGACATTCTTCACCATTCTTAAGAAATCCTTTCTGATGGTATACCAATGAAATCTGTAGAATGCTATTGTGAAACCATCTGGCCCTGGGGCTTTGTCCGGATGCAGGCTCCATATGGCCACCACTACCTCTTCTTCTGTGGGATCCTTGCACATTGCTACATTTTGATCTTTTTAAAATTTCTTTTTGTGTGCTTTAAGAAATCTTCACTTTTAGCCATTTCTTCGTTGGCTGAAAGTAAGTTTTTAAAGTGCTGATAGGCTGCTTTTTTTAGTTCCTCTGCACCTTTGACCTCTTGGCTGTCGACTTGTATTTTTTCTATTTGGTTTCTTGCTCTTCTTATCTTCATTGTGTTGTGGAAAAATGATGTGTTTTTGTCCCCTGCCTTGAGCCACAAACTTCTGGATTTCAATCTTGCCTCTTCTTCTTCTTTCCTGTTTTCCCTATATATTTCCCAAAAGATTTCCTTTTCTCTTAGATAATCTTGCTTGCCTTCTTCTTTGCTTTCTTTTTCAATTTGCATGCTGTCCATTTTCTGTTGTAAATCTTTTTTTTTTCATTTGCTCTTGCCCATTCCTTTAATTTGGTTCTTGCAGTTTTTAATTTTGTTTCCCAAATATACTGTGGTGATCCTGTTACTCTTGGCTCCCATGCTTCCTTGACTAATTCGCTGATTTCTATGTTGCTGTCCCAAATTGAGCTGTATCTAAATGGGAGCGGTCCCTGGTTTTCCATTTTTCCCATGAATATTGTCACCGGTTTATGGTCAGATGCTATGGTGTGTAAATTTTTTGATTTTATGGAGCTGTGCACTGCTACTATGTTTTCTTGTATCAGAATTCTACCCATCCTTTTTTTTATGTTGCTTTTGCCCACTCTTTTATTACTCCAGGTGTATTTCCCATTGCTTGGTGGGATGTCTATTAAATTGTGTTGTTCCATTATTTCTTCTAGAATATCCCTGGATGGGTCTGTGTGGTATGTTCCTCCAAGCTTTTCTTCTATACTTCTTACCAAATTTAAATTTCCTCCTAATATTATTTTCCCAGCTTGCATTTATTTTAGTGCTTCTTTTATGGTGGCCCAACAATGCTCTTTTTCCTTGTAGTGGTTTGGAGCGTATATATTTATGATAATGTACTTATCTTTTGTACTTATGTGCATTAGATCTGTTTGGATCTAGTGTTGATGTTTTTTGTATTTTATTATTTCCCAGGTTTCTTTTTTCCATATTGTGCAAATACCTCCTGACGCTCCTGTTGCCTGTATTGCTTCCCCTTCATAATTTCTGATATTTTATTTTATTTTATTTTATTTTGTTTCTTGGCTGTTTTTTTTCTCCTGAATCATAAGGATGTCTGGGTTTACTTTTTCCAGAATGTCTCTTGTGGCATTTTCTTTGACAGATGATTCCATTCCTCTGCAATTCCAGGAGACCACTATCATTATTTGATTGTTGGGTGGTGCAGGGCTCCTTTCCCTCTTTGCTGGATTTTTTCGTTTTTTCCTGTACTCCTTCCTAAGAAGGTTTCCATAGGTTTTTGCATTCCTAATGCCATTTCCTTTGCTGCTGCTTCATCCCTGAGTTCTTTGTTTGTCTTTATTCTTGCTTTTTTTTGATATTCTACATTTGGGGGTGCTTCCTTTGACTGATTTCTGGTTAGGATTCTGTCTATTGAGAGGGGGGAGGGGTATGGGTGTTTGACACTAGAGGGGATGCAGGGGGGTTGGGGGTATGTTGTGGGGATCTGGATCTTGGTCCAGGGGATGGGGGGGTTGAAGGATCCAGAGGCTCAAAAGGATTAAGGCTAGCAAGAGGATTATTATCTTCTTTTGGTGATGGAGGGTGGAGATCAAAGGATGTGGAGGGCTGCGAGGAAGATATATTTGGTTGTTTGTGGACTGTATTCTTTCTTTTAACCTGTTCCCATTTGTTTTCGGATCTTCACTCTTTTCATTTTCATTTTTTTTTTGTACATCTATTTGCAAAATGACCATATTCGTGACATACCTTGCATTTCAAGGGGATTTTTTCATAATCCAGCTGTTGTATGTGCGTCCATTGGTCCACTTTGATTTTGATGGCTTCTAGTAGCCCTTTCCCAAGATCCACTTCTACACAGTTTCTGGCGCATGCATGCATATTTTCCTTTGGTTCGCACCTGTATATATATTTCTCAACTGCATTTCCTATGGCTTTGACCAAATCATCCCCCCAACAGTGAAGGGGAAGGTGTGTCAGTTTGACCCAAACGGGGACGACATTGGGTACATCCATTTCTGGATCGAAATCCGACGTCCATCTGTTTAGATACAATCCCCTTGTATCCATAAAATAAGGTCCATTCCTAAATATCAGATCTTGATCCTCCTTGGTTTCAAAGTGAAAGGTGTAGTAACCTCTTCCACAAAAACTAATTGAGATTTTCCCATCTATTGACGCCGTCCATTTCCTTTCTACCCAATTTTGCACAGTTTTGGGTGATGGACATAACCCAGTGAACTGCCCCACTAATCCACGCTCCGCTAGAGAAAGTGTTTCTCTACGGGGAAGGGCAGGAGGGAGTGAGATTTCAGGAATGTCTTCCAACATTTTAACAAACTTAGTGACTGATGGTCTGTTCTTTGCCGGGCCCATTGCAAAAATGAGAGAGGCGAAAGCTTTTTCCGTTCCTTCATTTTCTTGCTGTTGATATGAGAGAGGCTCTCCATCCTCTGATGCATCCATGGTGCTCAGTTCCCAGTAGCAGAAGGCCGCTAAGGGGCAGCTGCGTGCTGCTATGTGCTTCTTTCTGCGTTTGATGGCTAGGGCTGCACAACTCCTTCAGCAAGCAGCGTGATATTCCTAAAATTCAATATATTAGTGCTCATTATCCTTATGAATTCTTTTTGGGAAGCTACTTTAGTCCAAATTCCAGAAAAGATCCATTTAGAACGAGAGTTCCACCCCACCATCCCTCGACCCCCTACAACCAACAATGTATCCCACAACTATTGTCCATCCCTCTTACTCCCACACTTTTCCTTCACCGTCCCTTGCTCCAACGCCCCTCCCCTACTTCGTTCGCTTGCAAACTGCCAACAAGCGGTGGGTACCTAACCCAAGGGGAAAAGGGGTGGGGGATTATTAGAATTGTGCCCCATGATCCATTGGGACCCCTCATGCCTAATGATTGTAGCTCATGCCTATTTCCCAGCCCTCTCCCTCCCTTGTTCCTACCCCGATCTCACCCCTTACCTCTCTCCACCCATGGCCCGTGAACAAGCAACGAGTTTGGAAAAATATGTTTTCTCCACTCATTAATTTTCTAATTTACACTAAAAAAGTGAAAAAGAAAAATATTTTAAAGAGGGAAAAATAAAATATGTGTTAAAAAATCCAAAAAACCTCTCTCCCTTTATCTCTCTCTCTCTCTCTCTCTCACACACACACACACACACACATACACACACACACAAACACGCGCGTGCACACACACAAACATGCGCGCGCACACACACACACACATTGATATATTGAACCGTAATAAATTTCTTTTGTATTAAAAACATGCGTAAGACATTCAACAATACTTCATCTGTACATCAAAGAGAATAATGAGCCATCAAGGGAGAGAGTTTGGATTTGAATGAAAATGAGTTTGGGTTTGGGTTTCTTCTTTATACAATTCAAATTTATCGACTGGTCTATAAGTATAAATCTTCTAGTAACTTCCTAACAAAAAAATAAAATTTACATTTCATTGGGTACTAGTCCGTTTTTTAGGTTTTACTGTTGATAAGTCCTTGTCCTCTTGGACATTCTCCTCCTCTGCTGGAATTTTGAGGACTGAGAGTTCAAAGGAAATTCTACGTGGCCAACCAATTACTCCACTTGTTTTCATATTTCGAAAGGCCTCTTGTGCTTTTGGGTATGATGATATTCCAATTATTTAAGGAGTCAAACCTTTTTTATTGTTATTAACCACCAAATCCCCTTCTCCTAATTTGACTCCATGATTGCCAACAAGTCAATGCATATGTTTTTATGCCTTAGAATATGAAAGAATTCATATTGTTCAAATTTATGAAGCTGTTGAGGCCTCAGAAATTTGTGGCAGCAACAAGGGGGATAACCACCTGGTCCGGACCTTAGAGTAGCTCCTTTTCCGTTTGGGATAGTGGCTCCGACTGGATATGATGGGACCAATTTCCCAATGTTTTGGGTCTAAATTATTTTCCTATGATCATGATAAACAAGCTTGTGATGAGACTCATTATCTTTCAAGTTTTTTGAACATTTTTAATTATATTGTGAAAAAAGAAAATTTTATCAGATGGGATGAATCATTGGCTCATTTAAGAGTTATGGATGATAATTATAGAGTTGGTAAATACCTTTTTGCAGAGAACCCTTGCTAAGTTACTAGTTCTTTTCTTGACTGGTACAAAAACATCTATACTTTATAAAATCAAGAGTCTTTTTAAAAACTAAATGCCTTTAGTAAATTCAAAATTTTCCCAAAGAAATAAGGTTTATTTAAATATCATAGTTGTAATTATCTTTTTACTCTTCTTATTTATAAAAGTGAGAAAAATCAAGTAAATTATCAGAAATTTGAAATTTTGAACAGCCAAAAGAGATACTATTCAATATATATTTTCTAAAACTTAAAATTTTAAAACTAATGTTTAACTTATAAGAAAAGTATTTTTTAAGAATTTTCACATTTACAGGTAAAGAGTCTTTTCTACCAGACAAATATTGTAACAAAAAGGTGGATGGGCCTAATTTCTCTATGATTTGAAATGGACCAAGCCACAATCTTTGGAATTTGGTATGTTTACCTTTTTCCTCATGTGCCTTATCCCATTTCAAAACAAGATCTCCAATTTCAAAAGTTCTTTGGCTGGTGGATGTTGTATCAAATGAAGCTTTAACTATCTGTTGATGATGAGCATGTGTTGCTTTGGATTTCTCCCTCTGTTCTTCTAATTTAAGGATTTGACCATGTCTAAGTTGAAGAGAAGAAGAAGGGTTTTCATCAATAAACTGAACTAAAGCAAGAGATGGTATTGTTATGTTTGTGGGTAGAATTGCTTCTTTCCCATAAACTAATACAAATGGAGAAGTACCTATTGAGGCCTTCTGAGTGATTCTATCTGCCTAGAGAGCAAATATTAGTGCTTTATTCTAGTTCTTATGATTTTGCTCTATAGTTCGTTTGATAATTATAATCAGGTTCTTGTTTGTATATTTAGCTAATCCGTTACCTTGCGGATAATAGTTAGCTGAGTACTTCAGTTTAAAACCTCTTTTCAAAGCAAACTCTACCATGGCATTTTCGGAAAAGTAAGATGCATTATCAAACATTAAAGTTGACGGGAGACCAAACCTAGTAATTATAAATTGATCAATGAAATCCGTAATGTTTTGGGTGTTAACTACCTTTAATGGGATAACTTCTACCCACCTTGTAAAATAACCAGTTGCAGTTAGAATATACTTATGCTATTTGGAGGAGGTAGGAATTATTTCACCAATAATATCTAACCCCCATTGTTCAAATGGTTGCTGTATATTTACTGGCTACAATGGGGGTGCTGCTTTCCTTTCTCTTCCTGTCGCGGTTTGACATACTTTGCATTTCCTCGCAGATTCATGTGCATCTTTAAAAATGGTTGGCCAATAGTACCTGGCATGCAGAATTTTATGTGTTGTGGTATTTCCTCCGAAATGACCTCCAGCTGGCCCGTCGTGTAATTCTTGCATTACCTTTTCAGCTTCATGTTTCTCTAAACATCTTAATAATACAACATCATAGTTTTTTTCTAAATAACACATTATCAATTAATTGATATTGATTTTCTTTAAGCCTTAGAGCATGCTTAGCTGTATAATTGAGATATAATGGAGCATGTCCATTTTCCAAGAAAAAATTTAGATCAACATATTGTGATTCAGAATCATTGAGGCTTACCTCAGATAATTGCACTTTAGTAGATTGATCGTCCTCTGTTGGTAAATGAGAGGCTTCGGTTAGCATTCTGCAAAAACATTGACCTCTAATAATTTTAGCAGGATGTATTTCTAAATCATATTCCTGAAGTGCAGTAACCCAATTTGCTCTCTTCTCTCCTACTTCTTGTTGGATTAACAGAAGCTGCCTTATAGTGGGGTAGGGGACTATTATCTTAGTATGTGTTTTTAGGAGGAAAGGTCTGAAATGTTTTAAATTTTTAAATACAACAAAGGCCTGTTTCTCCACAGCTGAATAATTTAACTCAACACCTTGTAAGTTAGAACTAAAGAATGAATTGGAGCTTCAACGTTTTGATCATTTAGCTGTGTCAAAACTGCCCCATAAGAGGTATCATGAGAGAATGTGGATAATACAAATGGGTTTAGGAAATTGGGAGTTGTTAAGGAAGGAGCATCAATGATGGCTTTATTCATTAACTCAAAAGAATCTTTCTCACCTTTTCCCCATTTAAAAGTTGCATTTTTTCAGATCATTGACTGTAGGGGTAAGATGATTTGAGAAAAATCAGGAATAAATCTTTTTACAAAATTAATTTGTCCTAAAAATGATTGCATTGTTTTTTTGTTATGTGGCAGGGGAATGTTTTCAATTTCATGAATCCAATTGGGATCGATATAGATTCCTTTCATAGATACCACAAATCCTAATAATTTACCTTCTCCCAAGGCGAAATAAGATTTTTTAGGATTCAAAGAAATGCCGAATTTCTCACATGTCTCAAAGATTTTTTCAAGGTGACTGATATGGTTGTTTCTATTTTTAGAATAGACAGTGATGTCATCTAAATATATTACAACTGAATTGTTGATTAGTCCTTTAAAAGCTATGTCCATGGCACGTTGAAATGTAGCACCGACATTAATAAATCCAAATGGCATTTTTTGATATGCATATGTTCCCCACTTGGTTCTAAATGTACTCTTTAATCTATCATTTGGATGAACCATAATCTGATTGTAACTTGAAAATCCATCAAGAAAAGACATCAATTCAGAACCTGCAATTGATTGCAGAACCTGCTCCATAATAGGCAAAGGAAAATTATATTTTTTCCAAGCTTTATTCAAATTTCTAAAATCCATGCAAATCCTAATGTCTCCATTCTTTTTTCTCACAGGAACCATGTTTGACACCCATTTTAAATGCCTAACAGGGAAAATGATTTTGGCTTTGAGTATTTTATTGAGTTCAAACTTAATTTCACTTTCTAAGTTTGGGTGGATCTTCCTAAGCTTCTGTTGGACAGGTTTGTCATTTGAAATCATGGGTATAGTATGCTGCATTATAGAAGTATCATATGTTTTGAGATATGAATAATCCCAGGCAAAGACACTTTTATATTTTCTTAGCAATTTAATGAATGACATCCTTTCATCGGGCAGTAAGCCCAAACCTAGGTTTATGTTTTGAGGCTTATCGGGTGTACCAAGATTAATCAACTCAAATCTTAGAGTAGAACTCTGTGTTTTTGAATTGGTAGTCTTTTTAAACCTATCTTTTAAATCATAGAGATCTTCCATCTTGACTACAGATTTGGGAATTGGATTTGCATCCTGTTTATTTTGAATTTGTAGGTCATGTTCATGTTCGTCTACAATTTGACCTTCATAAGATCCATTTGATGAAAGAAAGTCAATTATATCTGTATCATCATTAAACACTCTCCAATTTTTTATGTTATCTAGAATAGAAGGCCTAAAAATCAACTCAATCGAAAATCTATCTAGACTAAGTTCTTCTGACTGTATCAATTTAGATGCTACATTGGCAAGTAAATCAACACTTGCGTTTTGTAACATAGGGATTGTCAAAATATTAAATGCAATGAAATGAGAAGTGAGGTTCTGAGCTAATGATTGATAATGTTTCAGGTGTCTAGAAATACAATGGATTGCGTTCCTGACTTGCTTAAAAATTATTTTAGAGTCCCCATATACCTGCAAATAATTAACGTTTAATCCAATGTCTTTGTAGAGGCCTTGAATCAATGCTTCATATTCGGTAGTATTGTTCGTGCATTGAAATTCAAGTCTGCAAGCTAACATTTTTTTCTCACCTTGTGGATTGATTAAAAGGAAACCTGCTCCTGCACCATCGTCTAATTTTGAACAGTCAAAGTATAGAGTCCAGAATAAAGAATGATCTAAAGTTTTATTACTAAAATCAATACATTTAGAAATGTCTGTTTGAGAAAAAATTTTAACCTGAGAAGTAGCAGTGTTTTTCTGGGAAAGGTGAGATTTGGGCATTGAACGAGCCAAGTAATGATTCAGCAGAATAATTTCCAATAATATTATTAGTAAAAATCACAGGATCGTTTGGTCCTTCTAATTTAGTGACTGTATGTTTCATAAATTTTTCGCAATCAAATCTAATTTGATTTGGTTTACCATTATATGGTAACCACATGTGTGACCGGTCAGTTGCGAAATGTCCATGTAGTTTCTCAGACCAATCCCTGCTTAAAATAAGACCATAAAATTCAGGGATGTTTTCCACTAAGACATCAATCACTTGCAACAACATTGGGTTGGATGATAATCTAATTGATTGTTGGCATTATGACATTGGTGTTGTCCTTGATGGCAACTCTCTCAGATGATAGATCATAATACAACAGGTTAATAGCTCAGAGTTACAGATCAGAAGGTATACACAGGTTCACCATTGGCCAAACTGTGTATACACGCAGGTTCACTGTATACAAGTCGCATATACGTACACATGCACTTTCACAAAAGGAAAAGTGCGTATACCTTGGAAAACTAAGTTTTTGGTCCAAACTATTTAGTCCATGGTATTTTGATCCATGGTATTGGTCCAAGGTATTAGGTCCAAGGTATTGACCCTAGGTGTTTGATCCAAGGTATTGGTCCTAAGTGGTTTTGGTCCATGGTATTGAGAAAGGCCTAAAACTATAAAAGGAGGAGAAGATCATTAGGCCAAGGCACTCAAGCATTGAATATATGATGAAGAGTGAGATCTAGTATGCAGGTTACTGGGTTATGGTGCATTGCTGGATCTGAATCAAGTAGGAACCTTAGCGGTTGATGGAGGATAAGATCTAATGATGGATCGGGATCTTAAGGCGTAAACTGAACTATCAATATGTGTTTTTTCTCATGAATATTCTAGATTTGAATACTGATGCATATATTATTCTGTAAATTATATGATCTGGGTACAATTGAAGTCTGGTATAGCTACAGAATTATGAATTAATATTTGTAGATGTATACGCTGGTTGGCTTTGAGGAAAGCGCGTATACACGTAGGTTCGGCACAAGAAAGTAGCGTATACCTTATAATATATGTTTTAGTTGCTACTGTTTGTTGTTGCAGTATTCTGGGTTCTAGCTTGGGTTCTGGTTACTGTATTCTGGTGACAACATTATGAAAGATCAGATTGATGGGTTGTCAAAGTGATTGATTGATTTGGTTGTGGTTGGTTCAATAGGAGATTGGTTGATGTAGATATATTTGATGATTGAATGATGTTGTTGATGGATCCAGTCTGAAAATTTATGAAACGTGGTCCCTGGAAGAAAGGAGAAGGTTGTAGCCTTCTGTAGGCCAACACCTACGTATTAGTAAACATATCAGCTAGTACAAGAGCTAGGGGGTTGTATCTCCCTTCCAGTAGAAGCTGGAAAATGAGAGAAGGTTGTTTCCTTCTGCAAGTAGAAGCCTGCGTACTGGTATAAGGCTGCACCAGTACAAAAATTGTAAACATAATTTTCTTATTATTAAAAGAAGACAGGGACGATTGCAGCAGGTGGCTTTCACCCACATTGGGTTTCCACCTTATATCTTGGTGTTTATGTGTGTTGCTTCTGTGTGATGCTTTATTATGCTTTTATTGCACTGTTTAATGAATTGTTGATATACTGATTAAAAGATCACTACATGATAATTTGGGTAAATCAAAAGATCTCTACATATACGCTGGTTTCATTAAGTATAGTTGCGTATACCCGCTAGTTCACTAAGCTGAAGTAGCGTATACAAATCAGTTTTGAAAATTAAATTATTGATCTGATAATACTGATTCACCCCCCCTCTTAGTATTATTTCCGACAATTGGTATCAGAGCAGGTCCTTCAGAAGAAGCTTGATCACTTGAAGGTAGATACATCATCATGAGCAATCAAGAAAGTGGGGGATCCATCAGACCGCCAATATTTGATGGGAGAAACTTCGTTTATTGGAAGGTAAGAACCACAACCTATCTTCAATCTCTTGGAATAGATGTCTGGGAAATCGTGGAAGGAGGTTATACATTTCCATCAACGATTCCTATAGATACGATAGGTAAAAAGCAATATGAAACCGATGCCAAGGCTGTCAATACATTATTAGGAAGTCTGTCACAATCAGAGTTTGTCAAAGTTATGCAGATCAAATCAGCCAAAGAAATATGGGACAAAATCGTTCTAAGCTACGAAGGAGACTCTCAGGTAAAACGTGCTAAATTGCAAGCTCTCAGAATTCAATATGAAACTCTCAAGATGCACAATGATGAAAGTATAGCTAGTTACTTCTTGCGTATAGATGAGGTTGTTAATTGCATGAAGAATTTGGGTGAAGAAATAAAGGAATTTACCTTAGTTGAAAAAGTTTTAAGATCCTTATTTGCTAAATTTGAATCAAAAGTATATGCCATAGAAGAAAAGTAGGATCTATAGACTATTACTATGACACAGCTTCACAGAATCTTAACTGCCTTTGAGATGAGAAAAGGAGGTCCATTAGATATGAGAGAAGGCGCATTTAAAGCTTCAACAAAAGGAAAAGAAGACCTCAATGAATCAGGACATATTTCAGAAGAAGAAGAGGAAGTAAACTTTGTCAAAAAGCTTCAACGGGGTTTTGGATGATTCAGAGGTAAACTACCTTTCAAATGTTTTACGTGTGGTAGAGTCAGTCATTATGCTTCCAAATGTCCTCATAAAGATAAATATGATAAAGGGAAGGAATCTGCAAAATGGAATAGAAAACAAAGTGTAACTAAAAAGAGCTACTATACTCATGAAGATAACGATGGTCTATCAAATAGTGATGAAGATGAAAATAATAATGACTATAGACTTCTGATGGCTTATGAAGATGATGACTTTTTGGATGCTTTAGATGAATATGACCTTTACGAAGAAATCTCCAAACTCAAAATCTGTTTAGAAGAAAAGAATATGATTATAGATACCTTGACACACCAACTTGCTGAAAGAGAAAAACACAATGAAAAACTAGAATGTGAAATTGTGGGTCTAGGAAAGGATCTTGAGAAAACAAAAGCTCTCAATATTAGATTTGCTAAAGGATCAGAAACCTTAAATGAAATTATCGAAGTGCAACGTTCTCCTCTGATAAAGACAGGTCTTGGATATACTGAAGAAGCATCTCAATCACAAAAGCCGTCAACCTCCACTAAAAGCTGTCTTGATGCAACAAAGAGCAATGAACAATTTGACAATCGTCAGCAAAGGCATAAAGTAGATCACCAGGTAGATTAGGCTCAATTTACTGCAAGGATGAATAGAAGCCACAATCAACCACAGGTAAATCGTACTCAATTTGCTTCAAAGACAAATATCAATAGAAACTACAATCACCAGGTCAGTAGATTTGATAATCGCTGGAACTTCTTTAATGGTAAATGTTTCTCATGTCATAATTTTGGACACAAAGATTCTCAATGTGTTGCTTACAAAACCATCATGACTAGAGAAGCACGAAATCAAAGGAATGTGACAGGGATCAAGAAAAGTTCCTATAATAACTTTTCTCTTCTTGAAAATGAAATAGAATGCTCAATCTGTAACAACTTTGGCCATGAAGAATCTGAACGCAGGAGTAAATTTCGGCAAATATATCAAAAGGAGAAAACTCCATTAAATCCCAAAATATGGAGAAAAAAAGAACCGCGAAAAGAAAGATGTGGTATAGCCTTGTATGCAGAAGGACAAGAAAACCAGTGGTACATCGATAGTGGATGCTCAAAACACATGACAGGTGACAAAGAAAAACTACACTCATATAATGCCTTAGAAAAGGAAAAGAGTGTCTCATTTGGAAACGACACTCCTGCTATCATAAAAGGTAAAGGCTTTGTTTTCTTGAAAGAAAAAGTTAAAGCTGGGAATGTTATGTATGTTGATGGATTAAAGAATAACCTGTTGAGTGTGAGTCAAATGTGTGATCAAGGAAATGAAGTAGTGTTTCAAAAAAATGGATGTGTTGTTCGTGAGCTTGATACAGGAGAAACCATGATCAAAGGTACAAGAACTCCAAACAACCTATACATACTCAAGGGAGGACAACAACAGTGCTATCTAAGCAAAAATGATGAAAACTAGCTATGGCACAAAAGATTGGGGCATCTAAGCTTTTCTCAAATAAGAAAAGCATGCAGATTCTAGGCTGTTCGTGATCTTCCAGATATCAAAATTCTTGAAAATAATATATGCAAATCATGTCAATTCGGTAAGAAAACCAGATCTCACTTCATCGAAAAGGAAGGGTCAGCTAGTAAGCCTCTTGAACTTGTTCATACTGATTTATGTGGACCATCAAGGAAAAAGTCACCTTGTGGAGAAGAATACTTTATATTATTCATTGATGATTTTTCCAGAATGTGTTGGATAGGTCTTCTAAAGCATAAAGATGAAGCATTTGAAAAGTTCAAAGCCTTCAAAGCTTTGGTTGAAAATGAATCAGATCGCAAAATCAAATGCCTCAGATCTGATCGAGGAGGGGAATTTACCTCGGATGAATTCTTTGACTTTTGTGAACAACATGGAATAAAAAGGCAGTTCTCCACTGCAAAGACTCCTAAGCAAAATGGAGTGGTAGAACGGATGAACAGAACTTTTCAACAAATGGATCATGCTATGCTAGATGAATCTGGAACTCCTGCAACCTTCTGGGGTGAAGCTGCATTCATCGCTGTCACTATTCTCAACCAACCAAATGTTCGGGTAAACAACACTCAAACTCCACATGAACTTTGGTATGGTAAGACTCCCACTATAAAATACTTCAACGTTTTTGGAAGCAAATGTTATATCAAAAGGACTGATGAAAAACTTGGTAAGTTTGAACCCAAAGCAGATGAAGGTATTCTTCTGGGCTACTCATCCCGAAGTAAAGGATATAAATGTTATAATAAAAGACTCGGGAAAATTATTGAAAGTATTGATGTTGTGGTTGATGAAGCATGCAAAAATCCAAAACAGGTAAAAACCAAAGGTTATGACAATGAAGAAGATGAGGAACATTTTACCACATCAAATCACACTAATTTTGAAGAAGAAACCAATGAAGCACTAGAAGAAGAGATAACGATAGAAGAAAAGACTTCATCCAGGTATGTTCAGAAAAATCATCCGAAAACTCAAATTTTAGGGGAAAAAGGGGCAGGTGTGTAGACAAGAAGAACCATTGCCGAAGCCTCAAGCTATCTAGCATTACTATCTTCCACCGAACCTCAAAATGTAAATGAAGCATGCAAAGATAATTGTTGGGTCAAGGCCATGAATGAAGAAATTGAGCAAATTGAAAAGAATAATACTTGGGAATTAGTTCCTAGACCTCATGATAAGAATATCATAGGAACTAAATGGATATTCAAAAACAAGTTGAACGAAAAATGGAGAAGTTATTAGAAACAAGGCCAGACTTGTTTGTAAAGGGTATGCTCAACAAGAAGGTATAGATTTTGAAGAAACTTTTGCACTTGTTGCTAGACTTGAAGCCATAAGAATATTTCTTGCCCTTTCTAGTTTTCAGAAATTCAAAGTATACCAAATGGATGTAAAATATGCCTTTCTTAATGGAGACTTGGAAGAATAAGTCTATATTGAACAACCAGAAGGATTCATACTTGGAAATGATGCAAAACTTGTATGCAAACTCAGAAAATCTCTCTACGGTCTAAAACAAGCTCCAAGGGCATGGTATTACCGTCTTGAAAAATATCTCTACCAACAGAGTTTTTCAAAGGGGTCAGCAGATAACAATCTATATACAAAGATGGACACTGATAAATTGCTAATAATTGTTGTGTATGTTGATGATATCATTTTTGGTAGCAATGAAGAATCCATAAGTCAGAATTTTGCCTCAGTAATGCAGCAAGAATTTGAAATGTCCTTGCTTGGTGTGCTTACCTACTTTCTTGGTCTACAAGTTCAACAAAATAAAGATGGTATTTTTCTCTCACAAACCATATATCTCAAACAGATCCTGAAAAAGTACGGCATGGAAGATTCTAAACTAGTATGTACCCCAATGGTAACAGGATACAATCTTAGCTCAAATGATGAATCAACAACAGTACATCAACCAACTTACATATCCATGATTGGCAGTCTGCTTTATCTAACAGGTACTCGACTGGACATCATGCATGCACTGGGAATAGTTGGAAGATTCCAAGCAAATACTGAGGAAACACACCTTCAGGTAGTCAAAAGGATTTTCAAATATCTTCAAGGAACATAGAACTTTGGTTTATGGTATCCTAGAGATACAGATCTTACACTTCATGCATATATAGATGCAGATTGGGCAGGAAGTGTTGATGATAGAAAAAGAACTAGTGGTGGTGCATTCTATATGGGTTCCAGGTTAGTGTCTTGGTTCAGCAAGAAACAAAGTTCAATTGCATTATCTATAGCTGAAGCAGAATACATGGCTGCTGCATCTTGCTGCACACAACTACTTTGGATGATGCAAACCTTGCAAGACATTCAGATCACATGTACTCCACCCATCTCCATTCTATGTGATAATACAAGTGCCATAAGTATTTCAAAGAATCCGGTCATGCACTCCAAGACCAAGCACATACCCATCAAATATCATTGTCTACGTGAACAAGTGCTTGAAAAAAGGGTCAAATTGGAGTATGTTCCCTCCAAAGAACATGTTGCTAATATATTCACTAAACCACTACCCAGAGAGACATTTGAATATCTCAGACAAAAGCTAGGAGTAGTTGCTGCATCATCCTGCTGTTAAATCCTATCTTCTTCAGAGAAAGGTGGTTATACGCGAGTTTCATGAAGTGTAGTTGCGTATATATGCTGGTTTCTGTGGGTACAGTCGCGTATATGTTGGTTTGAGGAAAAGTAGTGGGCCAAACTCAAGAGAAAGGGGTCTGATATGGTTCAGTGAATTATCTGCTTTGCTTGATGATGGTTACAGTTTGTTGATGACATGTGGAAATATGTTGGCTCTCATAAGTTGTTGATAACTTGATATATATCTGATTGATGACGATGCCTTGATAACTCTTCTGATATATGAAATGATCAAATCTAACAGTGAACATCTGACACAAGTTTAGGGGGAGCACATGCTTCTAATAATTCATTATTGGAATTATCTTAGAAGATCTCGGTGCAAATTTTGTTTCAGGTGGAACAGGTTCAGGGGGAGAACACGGTTGTTGGTCTGGATGTTGATTGACAGATGCTGCTGATGATAGTCACTGATGACTATCATGGTCTTGTTTAAGATATTTGGTCTCTGTTATATATGTCATGTATATATTTTAATGTAACGATCATGAAAATACCTAATTTGTAACCCCACTATGCATGGGATGGATGATGTAATATTTCTTGTTTTTGACATGTATAAACAATTGATATATCCCTACTTGGTTGGGAGATGGATGTATGTATGAGTCATTGGTGAGAGGAAGGTCATTTGTGATGCATGTATAGAGTCACGTTCTTCTTTTAGAACATCTTTTTGCAGACCTTGCTTGTGCTCATGGGGAGCATGGACTTGACCATGGGAGCTCAATCAACACACTTTAGCATATCAGAGAATTCAACATGCACTCAGGGGGAGCATGACCCTTTCCCCTTGATGTCAAAGGGGAAGAGTGACTTGGTGTGGTTGTTGCCATCAAGTCCAAAGGGGGAGATTGTTGGCATTATGACACAGGTGTTGTCCTTGATGGCAACTTTCTCAGATGACAGATAACAATACAACAGGTTAACAACTCATAGTTACAGATCAGAAGGTATATGTAGGTTCACCATTGGCCAAGCCGCGTATACAAGCAGGTTCACTGTATACAAGTCGCGTATACGTACACACACACTTTCACAAAAGGAAAAGTGTGTATACCTTGGAAAACTAATTTTTTGGTCCGAAGTATTTGGTCCATGGTATTTTTGATCCATGGTATTGGTCCAAGGTATCGGGTCCAAGGTATTGACCCTAGGTATTTGATCCAAGGTATTGGTCCGTGGTATTGAGAAAGGCCTAAAACAATAAAAGGAGGAGAAGATCATTACGCCAAGGCACTCAAGCATTGGATATTTGATGAAGAGTTAGATCTAGTATGCAGGTTATTGGGTTATGGTGCATTGCTGGATTTGAACCAAGGAGGAACCCTAGCGGTTGATGGAGGATAAGATCTAATGATGGATCGGGATCTTAAGGCGTGAAGTGAACTATCATTATGTGTTTTTGCTCATGAATATTCTAGATCTGAATAATGACGCATATATTATTCTGTATATGATATGATCTGGGTATAAATGAAGTCTGGTATAGCTACAGAATTTTGAATAAATATTTGCAGATGTATATGCTGGTTGGCTTTGAGGAAAGTGCGTATACATGCAGGTTCAGCACAAGAAAGTAGCGTATAACTTATAATCTATGTTTTAGTTGCTACTGTTTGTTGTTGCAGTGTTCTGGGTTCTAGCTTGGGTTTTGGTTACTGTATTCTGGTGACAGCATTCTGAAAGATCAGATTGATGGGTTGTCAAAGTGATTGATTGATTTGGTTGTGGTTGGTTCAATAGGAGATTGGTTGATGCAGATATATTTGATGATTGAATGATGTTATTGATGGATCCAGTCTGAAAATTTATGAAACGTGATCCCTGGAAGAAAGGAGAATGTTGTAGCCTTCTGTAGGCCAACACCTACGTATTAGTAAACATATCAACTAGTACAAGAGCTAGGGGGTTGTATCTCCCTTCCAGTAGCAGCTGGAGAACGATAGAAGGTTGTTTCCTTCTGCAGGTAGAAGCCTGCGTACTGGTATAAGGCTGCACCAGTACAAAAACTGTAAACAGAATTTTCTTATTATTAAAAGAAGACAGAGATGATTGCAGTAGGTGGTTTTCACCGACATTGGGTTTCCACCTTATATCCTGGTGTTTATGTGTGTTGCTTTTGTGTGATGCTTTATTCTTCTTTTATCGCATTGTCTAATGAACTGTTGATATACTGATTAAAAGATCACTACATGATAATTTTGGTAAATCAAAAGAGCTCTGCGTATACACTGGTTTCATTAAGTATAGTTGTGTATACACGCTAGTTCACTGAGCTGAAGTAGCATATACAAATCAGTTTTGAAAATTAAATTATTGATCTGATAATACTGATTCACCCCCCCTCTATGTATTATTTCCGACATTGATACTGATAACATTTCTCCAACAAACTTGACTTTTGTTCTATCCAGCTGGAATATATGCACAACAGACTTTTGAGGGATAACATTAAGTCTCGCGCACACAGAGCTTGCCATGATATTCGAAGAAGCTCCTGAATCGGTGAGACAATTATGAACATTTTTATTAAAAATTTCATAAGTCAAAAGGAAAGGAGGAGTGTGAGACTTAGATCTATCACCAATCAAAAGAAGATCGTTTGGTTTTACCTTGTTTGAAGGTGACGGGGGTTTTCCCATATCTTTGTCAGCTTGGGCTATAACCGGTGGTGGTATGGGATCTACAGGAACTGCCTTGAGTTCTCTCAGTAAGATTTTCTGCTGCTATTTTAGTTTGGTCATTTCATATGATGAAATGTTTGCCTTAGTTTTTTTCACGTCTTCAACTATATTGTATTCCACTGTATCTGGAACTATCAAATTTTTAGAAGTTTCTAGGGGAATAGGATCAGTTTGAATAGTTTTAGATTTTTTATTCACTGTTTTCTCCTTTGTGGGAGGAGATTTTTGTTTCTGAACTGGTACAGTTGAGTCAGCATATGTTTTGCTCCTTGTAGATGCGGGCATAGCCTCTCTTTCTTCTTCGGTGGGAAGAATAAAGTCCCATAACCCATTCAATTCGACTTCTTCTTTAGGCTCTATTTCTTCTTCAGTTGCTGAGGCATCTTCAACATCTTGATCTGATTCGGCACTTGAAATCACATTCGGAGGCTGAGAGGGCGAAGCAGGACTTCTATTGTATGGGTGATATGGTTTCTTAGGAACTGAAGATTCAACTACTTGTTTCTTTATTTCAATCATATCATTTGACATAGTTTTCAAGAATTTTTGGAGACCTTCAAGATCGAATGGATCCTTTGGGGTTTTCTTCTTTGATTCTTGGCTAAAAGTCACTTTTTTAGATTTCTTATCTTCCATCTCAGATTGTTTTTCTAAGGCTAAAATTCTCTTTTCTATAGACAGGGCTTCTTTCATGTTTTTTGAGAGAGTAGCCTTACCGGCTCTATCTACAAAAATGGCTATATTAGAAGGTAAAGCAAAAATGTACCACTCTATTTGTACATCAAAAACAGGTTTAGAAGCAACTGGGATTTTGTTTAATAACTTGTTAAATTTGGAGTTCAAATCTTTGATCCTTTCACCCGAATTTGTTTTCAGGTTAGAGAGAGCATTGATTAAAGATGCCACAGTTCTATCATCTCCAAATTTTGCAAGAAACAGTTGTTCAAAAGTTACCCAGTCTGTTATAGTTCCTGCTAGAAGAGAAAAGTACCAGGATCCTGTAGATCCTTTAAGAGTATAGGGAAACAATCTTACTACAATATCTTCATGCACAACCCCATTCAAATTCATGGCCAACGTAAAATTGTTGATGTGTTCCTCAGTAGGAAGACCATCATCTGGATTGTATTTGGGTAACTATTTCTCTGGATGCTCAGGAAGAAGATGTGGGTTTGCAAACAACACGACACTAGGATTAGTCCAAGGTTGATTAGGCATAGCTTGAGTTAGGATTTGAGAAGATATAGAAGCAGATCCAAAAGTAGTGGGTATGGACATAGAACTTAGAACTGGACTAATACTACTTGTGGTAGAACTAATTGTTTGAGTAGAAGAAATGGAAAGATGAGAGGATGTGAATGGAGGTGTAGTGAATGAAGGAGTAAATAAAGCGGAATTTGATGTGACATCACTTGTATCTGATTTAGTTCTAGACACATAAACTTTCTTACGCGTGAATGTATTGGAAACTCAAAGGGAGGTATTCCAAGTTTATCACTTTTTGATCGTGTTAGGATACCAGTTTCTTTGAATAGAGAAGTAATACTTTCTTCAGGAACTTTGGGTTTATCAAGCTTCTCAGCAGAAATAGATATTCATTCTAATTTATGAACTAAGGACTGAACTTTAGGAGATTCTGGAGTATATTCTGAAGAAGGTAAGTGTCAAGATACTTCAGGAGATGAGGGGGAAGTTTCTACAACTTTTGATTTCTAAGTGGGTGACTTAGAACGTGATCGAGAAGCTGTAGGATTTTTTGAGGGGGATTGACTCTTGTGAAGGCTTCGAGTTTGAGATTTAGATTTATATGCCATTCATAGTCGGGGCCCTCCTTCTAGCACCAAAAATGTTGAGGCCTCAGAAATCTGTGGCAACAACAAGGGGGATAACCACCCGGTCCGGACCTTAGAGCAACTCCTTTTCCGTTTGGGATAGTGGCTCCGACTGGATATGATGGGACCAGTTTCCCAATGTTTTGGGTTTATATGATTTGTGGAATTTTTCTGATGGTTTGCAAAGGAATAACTAGAAATTAACACAACTTTATTCTAAGATGCAAAACTTTGAATTAAATCTATTTTAATATAACCCGGGGGTATTGCTGGTTTTATGCGGTATAAAAAGATGTCTATGTAATCTATGATGATATAGATCAATCGCAGACTATATAGAGTTAATATATTATAAGATAATTCCTTTGAGAAAATAGTTAATCAAAAGAAATGTGAAAAACATATCGCATATTTTAATGATCACATATAAAACAGACCATTCTCTATTCTGAGATCATACAATAGTGCAACTGATACTTTAAACAGAGATGACAGATTTCATATATAATTCATGAAAGATAAACTTATCACTAATACTAGAACAAAGATTTAGCAAACATGATAATAGTACCAGATGTGCACCGTTCTACTCATTTGACTAGTGACAATAGGCCATAATCAATCTTCTACAATAAGTATCCCAAAGAATACAATAGTGCATCAACAATGATCAACAAAAAGATATTTGATTGAAAAGACCATGTTCCATGATTCCATCAAGGCATCTACAAACTTACGATAGTGCATTCTTTGTTAATGTTCTTAATAAAATTATGGACCCTTCTCTAAATGCATGAGAAGGGTTTAAATACTATTCTTAATTAACTAAATAACTTATAAAAAATATCTATGAGGAGGTTTCAAACAACCTTCCTCGTTCCTAGTATCCAACTTTCCAAAAATAAAATTGCTCAAAAATGACTGAGGTCTTCATTGATTAATCACCACTGCCAGCTTTTCGTCTCAGCTCACAAATATCAGACATTGACCTGACTTGTGGTGGCATCTCTAATTGAGTTCTCAACTTCCCTCCAAATATAGCATCATGTAAAAGTGGCATCATTCTCTATACTGAATCCAAGGAGTAATTCAAGGTCATGATCTGACAATGTGGTTTGACCAAAAGTTGCCATACTGCTTCCCAGTCGATTTTTGATAGGCCCTCAATTGTTTCCTTCTGTAGCTGACTCTTATTTTTCCAATTCTCGTCTAATTCTTTAAGATCAGGAAGTGTTTTTGGATCAATCTCCTTTATGAGGTTGGAGGTGTGCAACATGTGATTTATTGTTTTAACAATTCTTTTTGAAATACCCGATGCTTTGGCTATTGCTAGTTTGGCCTGTTTCACATGTGAGTCCCAATCAGTGAATAGAATATCCTTATGTCTCTCATTGATCTTCGGAGACTTGACCTTTTCCCTTCATCTGAATCCTGCCATTCAATATAATCAGAGATCTTAGAATTGAGTTTATTGAACTCAATTCTTTGTTCAATAATGATGTTTGTTAATTGTTCACTAGTATTCAGATGTGGAATGATATTTGATATATGTTGGAGGAAGAGCTGCTTTTTCTTTGTCAGTAAAGTATTCAGTGTCAAAGCTTCATTAATGAATTCCTCTGCAGTAGGAATATCCTTATACTTTTCTAGGTCACTGTTTAGCTCCTGGATTTGTTTGTTTTTAGTAGATAAGTCATTTTCATGACCTATTTTTAGTACTTCCATATTCTGTTGTAGCTTATGCAGCTGGTCCTCTGCTTGACGGTTCACGCTGGCTCTTTCTTCATCTAACTGTCATAGTAATAGTGTGATATGGTTGTCCTTTTCTTTAATCAAAACTGAGACTTCAGTTGCTTTGTCGATTGTTGCTGTAGCATAGGCTCTGGCAAATTGAGATAGCCGAGTCAAATGTTCAGTTGGATTTATTTGTGTGTCCTTCCATAGGACATCCATAAATTCATGTTTTGAAGGAGTTTCGATTCTCCTCCTCTTTCTTTGTATTTTTACAACAAATTTACGAAGAGGGCTATAAAAGATGCCTAAAGGAGGGATATCTATTACATTCAAGACAATTTCAGTAGTTGGATCTGCAGGGATTACCTCTGTTTCTTGGAAACTCATTTTTGGACCTTCAATGGTCACTACTGCTATTTGCCCTGGCAGGGTCTGAAATCCTGTGGTTTCTTGTGTTGATGATACCTTAGGAGTATCCTGTAGTTTGTCATTGAATGCATCCTAGAGATTTTCTAATTCATCTGTTTCTGCTTCCTGCTCTCGTGATGTGCCTGGCTTATTCTGCTTCTGAGACTTAGTTTCAATTACATGATTAGTAATCCAAAATTCTTGCGGGAGGTATTCTAACCTCTGTCCTCTAAACTCCTGGAATCTTCTAAATTTCTCTGGGTCGAACTTTGTCTTGGCTACATTCAGAATTTGTTCAAAATCCTCAGTTGATTCCAGTAAATCTTAAAACTCATCTACTATATGAGTTACAGGTCTGATCGTAATTGAAAGGGTGAATTTGTTTGCTATTTGTTGTGGATCAAAAGGCCTTGCTGGTAGAACGGGGAGCTTCAGTAACTGCATATTTTGATACTCTTTATATGCATGACCATAATTAAGAAGGGTAAATGACCCACACTGAAGGGGAAAATTTGGCCATAGGGATTTTTTCTTTTCCCTCAATGTTTTTGTGAGGCCATTTCCTATTGTTTGGTATGCTACTTCTCTAGCCAATAATTTATCCAATACATACATAGGGAGGACATGTGGGAAAGCTTGGCTACCAAATATCTTGATATAAGAGAAGGATTCTTGAAGAAAATACCTTCCGATTTCTTGGAGTTCTGTGATAGCTTCTTTTGTGAATATCGGACATCTTCTATTGAAAACTAACTGATGTAAGGGAAGAACAACTCCTTGGCATAATTGGTGAAAATGTGGAATATAATCTTGTTCCCACATTTTCTTATAACTTAGGAAGATAGGAGTAGGATCATTGGTAGTCCATTTCCAACCCATGGTTGGAAAATGAGTGTAGAAACAAATGGCATTGAAGATATATGTAGACATGAAGAATTGGGGAACTGCTCTAGAGGAGGAAACCCTGGTTTGGTGATATTCAGTTATCGCTTTGGACAAATTCTCAGACAGAAGGGTTTCCCAATTCATAATGTGAGAATTAGCACAAGGCTCAATTAACAGAACCCAATTGATCAAGAATTTAGAATTATCAGGGAGGCCATACAATCTACAGAGCATAGAGGCTGCAAAATTATAAGGATTGGCCAAGAAGCAATGGGGTACATACCCGCTTTATCTTGTTTTAATTTATTGTCTCTTCTCCTCCATTCCTATATCATTTGAAATGGGTATTTGTTTTCCTTTACAAACTTTGCAACAAACTGTTTGTCGTAGATGTCCTAGGCATCGGGTAGCTTGTACATTTGTTTTAAATCTTCAGCTTTGAAAGAACCCAAGATTGTATTTTTAGTTGTCTTGATAAGTCTGCCTTCGACTTATGTATTCTCTACTACCCATCTTATCATATATGTGTATGGCAAGAGTCTAGCCCTTGCTGCTATTTGGTGAAGGAAAGAGCACACAGCATCTCTGAACTGCACTCCTGATGGTTCTGTGCTGTCAGTTGTTGGTTGAACATCTGTTACTTCAGGGTTTTCATTCTCAAGCATAGTATAGATAGTCTGCCATGTAGTGGCACCTCCATTTGTAGCACATACTATATCTCTAAATATGGACAACATCTCTGTGTTTTCAGTTTCTGCGATAGACTGCTTGGTATGCTTCTGTATCACCTTTAAAATGGACATTGCTTGAGCAGAGTTCCTATTAAAACCAACAACAATTAATTGTTGCGTAAAATAAAAGATTTGATGAAATGACTACACTTTGAAAGGAAAGATCCAGGAGCGAGTTCAACATTAATCAACCATAACGAACACCATGATTACATGCATAGGGATGATAACCATATTAAATCATTCTGACCTAACTCGTGTCCAGCTTAAAAACATAATTAAACATCTGTCAAATCCGTCATGTTGGATATTTAAGCTATAGCGCGAATGAAACTTTGTTTGATGGATCTTGCGATCTGCGATATGCGATATCGCAAAATCGCAAGATCACAATATCGGGATATCGCAATATCGGGGTTTTGATAGGTAACATTTAAGCTGCTGACATAATATCCTCCGATGTGTGATATGCGATTGGGATGTCGCATACAAAGTTCAATCGCAAGTCGCATATCGGTATTTTTTGAATGTGCTTAACTTTGCTACTAAGGAATCATGCGATTTGTGATTTGCGATGAGGACTTTAATATGTTTAAGTTAGGTTAAAAAGGGCTTTTTGAAAAGTGACAATTTTCTAAAAGTTGGCATTTTATTCACAAAGAGGGGAAAAATTTAATTTAAAAGGGTCCCTATTTGTATTATACATAATAAAAATGGGGGGATTGCTACATAACACAACAATTGGTGATTCACTTGGGAGAAACAACTATCTCTGATTAGTTTCTTTGACATTTCTCAAACTTCCAAAACAAGAAAAGTTGCTAAAAAAAAAGAATTGTATGATTCATAAATTAAGCAATGTTTCTATGGAATATAAAGTATTCACCTATCTCACTTATTTTCTTACTCAACTCTTTATGTAATTAAACATAAATGTTTGTATCAGTCAATACTTAGATTTATAGAGATAAAGTAGGTATTCTCTTAAAATTGGCTTTATAGATTTTTACTCATTTATCATAGATAGAGCCTCTACTGCCAGTAGGCGTTCATAGCCTCAACAGGGTTATCTTTTAACCAACAATGTTTCATAGTCCCATATGAAATCGATTCCTAATTTCAAAATTTAATCAAAATTTTATTCAATTTCCTTTTACTTGGAACTTGTTTCTTTTTTTATGGTACTTTTTACTTTAAATATCCTTAAAAGCCATTGTCCAGGCTTGATGACTTGATGTTAACAATGTCATTCACTGGTTGTAATTTAAACTGAACAAGTTGGCTCGTGATGAGACCCTTTGTCTTTTGATTGTTTTAATCAATAACTATTACGCTTTTATGATATGCAATATTGGTAATATTAGCCTAAATTATTTTCCTATGATCATGATAAACAAGCTCGTGATGAGACTCATTATCTTTTAAGTTTTTTGAATATTTTTAATTACATTGTGAAAAATAAAATTTTATTAGATGGGGTAAATCATTGGCTCATTTAAGAGTTATGGATGATAATTATAGAGTTGGTAAATACCTTTTCGCAGAGAACCCTTGCTAAGTTACTGGTTCTTTTTTGGACTGGTACAAAAACATCTATACTTTATAAAATCAAGAGTCTTTTCAGAAACTAAATGTATTTAGTAAATTCAAAATTTTCCCATAGAAATAAGGTTTATTTATATATCATATTTGTACTTATCGTTTTACTCTTCTTATTTATAGAAGTGAGAAAAATCAAGTAAATTATCAGAAATTTGAAATTTTGAACAACCAAAAGAGATACTATTCAATCTTTATTTTCTAAAACTTAAAATTTTAAAACTAATGTTTAACTTCTAAGTAAATTATTTTTTAAGAATTTTCTCGTTTACAGGTAAAGAGTCTTTTCTACCGGACAAATCTTGTAAGAAAAAGGTGGATGGGCCTAATTTCTCTATGACTTGAAATGGACCAAGCCACGATCTTTGGAATTTGGTATGTTTACCTTTTTCGTCATGTGCCTTATCCCATTTCAAAATAAGATCTCCAATTTCAAAAGTTATTTGGCTCGTGGATGTTGTATCAAATGAAGCTTTAGCTATCTGTTAATGATGAGCATGTGGTGCTTTGGCTTTCTCCCTTTGTTCTTCTAATTTAAGGATTTGACCATGTCTAAGTTGAAGAGAAGAAGAAGGGTTTTCATCAATAAACTGAACTAAAGCAAGAGATGGCATTGTTATGTTTGTGGGTAGAATTGCTTCTTTCCCATAAACTTATACAAATGGAGAAGTACCTATTGAGGCATTCTGAGTGATTATATCTGCCTAGAGAGAAAATATTAGTGCTTTATGCTAGTTCTTATGATTTTGCTCTACAGTCCGTTTGATAATTCTAATCAGGTTCTTGTTTGTAGATTCAACTAATCCATTACCTTGCGGATAATAGTTAGCTGAGTATTTAAGTTTAAAACCTCTTTTCAAAGCAAACTCTACCATAGCATTTTCGGAAAAGTAAGATGCATTATCAAACATTAAAGCTGATGGGAGACCAAACCTAGTAATTATAAACTGATCAATGAAATCCGTAATGTTTTGGGTGTTAACTACCTTTAATGGGATAGCTTCTACCCACTTTGTAAAATAATCAGTTGCAGTTAGAATATACTTATGCTGTTTGGAGGAGGTTGGAGTTATTTCACCAATAATATCTAACCCCCATTGTTCAAATGGTTGTTGTATATTTACTGGCTACAACGGGAGTGTTGCTTTCCTTTCTCTTCCTGCTGTGGTTTGACATACTTTGCATTTCCTTGCATATTCATGTGCATATTTAAAAAGGGTTGGCCAATAGTACTCGACATGCAGAATTTTATGTGCTGTGGTATTTCCTCCGAAATGACCTCCTGCTAGCCCGTCATGTAATTCCTGCATTACCTTTTCAGATTTAGGTTTCTCTAAACATCTTAATAATATAGCATCATAGTTTTTTCTAAATAAAACATTATCAATTAATTGATACTGATTTTCTTTAAGCCTTAGAGCACGCTTAGCTGTATAATTGAGATATAATGGAGCATGCCCATTTTCCAAGAAAAATTTCAGATCAACATATTGTGATTCGGAATCGTTGAGGCCTACCTCAGATAATTTCACTTCAGTAGATTGATCGTCCTCTGTTGGTAAATGAGAGGCTCCGGTTAGCATTCTGAAAAAACCTTGACCTCTAATAATTTTAGCAGGATGTATTTCTACATCATATTCCTGAAGTGCAATAACCCAATTTGCTCTCTTCTCTCCTACTTCTCATTGGATTAACAACTGCCTTACAGTGGGGTAGGGGACTATTATCTTAGTATGTGTTTTTAGGAGGAAAGGTCTGAAATGTTTTAAAGTTTTAAATACAACAAAGGCCTGTTTCTCCACAGCTGAATAATTTAACTCAACACCTTGTAAGTTAGAACTAAAGAATGAATTGGTGCTTCAACGTTTTGATCATTTAGCTGTGTCAAAACTGCCCCATAATAGGTATCATAAGAGAATGTGGATAATACGAATGGGTTTAGGAAATTGGGAGTTGTTAAGGAAGGAGCATCAGTGATGGCTTTATTTATTAACTCAAAAGAATCTTTCTCACCTTTTCCCCATTTAAAAATTGCATTTTTTCAGATCATTGACTGTAGGGGTAAGATGATTTGAGAAAAATCAGGAATAAATCTTTTTACAAAATTAATTTGTCCTAAAAATGATTGCATCATTTTTTTGTTATGTGGCAAGGGAATGTTTTCAATTTCATGAATCCTATCGGGATTGATGTAGATTCCTTTCTTAGATACCATGAATCCTAATAATTTACCTTCTACCAAGGTGAAATAAGATTTTTTAGGATTCAAAGAAATGCCGAATTTCTCACATCTCTCAAAGATTTGTTTTAGGTGACTGATATGGTTGTTTCTATTTCTAGAATAGATAGTGATGTCATCTAAATATATTACAACTGAATTGTTGATTAGTCCTCTAAAAGCTATGTCCATAGCATGTTGAAATGTAGCACCAACATTAATCTATCCAAATGGCATTTTTTGATATGCATATGTTCCCCACTTGGTTCTAAATGTACTCTTTAATCTATCATCTGGATGAACCATAATTTGATTGTAACTTGAAAATCCATCAAGAAAAGACATCAATTTAGAACCTGAAACTGATTGCAGAATCTGCTCCATAGTAGGCAAATACAAATTATCTTTTTGGCAAGCTTTATTCAAATTTCTAAAATCTATGCAAATCCTAATGTCTCCATTATTTTTTCTCATAGGAACCATGTTTGACACCCATTTTGAATGCCTAACAGGAAAATGATTTTGGCTTTGAGAATTTTATTGAGTTCAAACTTAATTTGACTTTCTAAGTTTGGGTGGATCTTCCTAAGCTTCGGTTGGACAAGTTTTTCATTTGAAATCATGGGTATAGTATGCTGCATTATAGAAGTATCATATTTTTTGATATTTGAATAATCCCAGGCAAAGACACTTTTATATTTTCTTAGAAATTTAATGAATGACATCCTTTCATCGGGTGTTAAGCCCAAACCTAGGTTTATGTTTTGAGGCTTATCAGGTGTACCAAGATTAATCAACTCAAATCTTAGAGTAGAACTTTGTGTTTTTGAATTGGTAGTCTTTTTAAACCTATATTTTAAATCATAGAGATCTTCCATCTTGACTACAGATTTGGGAATTGGATTTGCATCCTGTTTATTTTGAATCTGTAGGTCATGTTCATGTTCGTCTATGATTTGACCTTCATAAGATCCATCTGATGAAATAAAGTCAATTATATCTGTATCATCATTAAACACTCTCCAATTTGTTATGTTATCTAGAATGGAAGGCCTAAAAATCAACTAAATCGAAAATCTATTTGGACTAAATTCTTTAGACGATATCAATTTAGATGCTACATTGGCAAGTAAATCAACAATTGCGTTTTGTAACCTAGGGATTGCCGAAATATTAAATGCAGTGAAATGAGAAGTGAGGTTATGAGCTAATGCTTGATAACATTTCAGGTGTCTAGAAATACAATGGATTGTGTACCTGACTTGCTTAACAATTATTTCAGAGTCCCCTTATACCTGCAAAAATTTAACTTTTAATCTAATGGCTTTGTACAGGCCTTGAATCAATGCTTCATATTCGGCAGTATTGTTCGTGCATTGAAATTCAAGTCTGCAAGCTAACATTGTTTTCTATCCTTGCCGATTGATTAAAATGCAACCTACTCTTGCACCATCATCTGATTTTGAATTGTCAAAGTATAGAGTCCAGAATAAAGAATGATCTAAAGTTTTATTACTAAATTTATACATTTAGAAATGTCTGTTTGAGAAAAATTTTCAACCTGAGAAGTAACAATATTTTCTGGGAAAGGTGAGATTTGGGCATTGAACGAGCCAAGGAATGATTCAACAGAATAATTTCCAATAATATTATTAGTAAAAATCACAAGCTCGATTGGTCCTTCTAATTCAGTAACTGTATGTTTCATAAATTCTTTGCAGTCAACTCTAATTTGATTTGGTTTACCATTATATGGTAACCACATGTGTGATCGGTCGGTTGTGAAATATCCATGTAGTTTCTCAGACCAATCCCTGCTTAAAATAAGACCATAAAATTTAGGGATGTCTGCTACTAAGACATCAATCACTTGCAACACCTTTGGGTTAGATGATGATCTAATTGATACTGATGAGATTTCTCCAACAACCTCGAATTTTGTTCTATCTAGTTGGACTATATGCACAATAGAGTTTTGAGGGATAACTTTAAGTCTCGCGCACACAGATCTTGCCATGATATTTGAAGAAGCTCTTGAATCGATGAGACAATTATGAACATTTTTATTAAAAATTTCTTAAGTCAAAAGGAAAGGAGGAGTGTGAGACTTAGATTTATCACCAATCAACATAAGATCGTTTGGTTTTACCTTGTTTGAAGGTGACAGGGGTTTTCCCATATCTTTGTTAGCTTGGGCTATAACTGGTGGTGGTATGGGATCTACAGGAACTGCCTTGAGTTTTCTCAGTAAGATTTTCTGCTGCTATTTTAGTTTGGTCATTTCATATAATGAAATTTTTGCTTTAGTATTTTTCACGTCTTCAACTATATTGTATTCCACCATATCTGAAACTATCAAAGTTTTAGAAGTATCTAGTGGAATAAGATCAAATTGAACAGTTTTAGATTTTTTATTCACTGTTTTCTCCTTTGTGGGAGGAGATTTCTATTTCTGAATTGGTACAATTGAGTTAGCAGATGTTTTTCTCCTTGTAGATGCGGGAATTGCCTCTCTTTCTTCTTCGGTGGGAAGAATAAAGTCCCATAACCCATTCAATTCGACTTCTTCTTTAGGCTCTATTTCTTCTTCAGTTGCTGAGGCATTTTCAACATCTTGATCTGATTCGGCACTTGAAATCACATTCGGAGGATGAGAGGGCGAAGCAGGACTTCTATTGTATGGGTGATATGGTTTCTTAGGAACTGAAGATTCAACTACTTGTTTCTTTATTTCAATCATATCATTTGACATAGTTTTCAAGAATTTTTGGAGACCTTCAAGATTGAATGGATCCTTTGGGGTTTTCTTCTTTGATTCTTGGCTAAGAGTCACTTTTTTAGATTTATTATCTTCCATCTCAGATTGTTTTTCTAAGGCTAAAATTCTCTTTTCTACAGACAGGGCTTCTTTCATGTTTTTTGAGAGAGTAGCCTTACCGGCTCTATCTACAAAAATGGCTATATTAGAAGGTAAAGCAAAAATGTACCACTCTATTTGTACATCAAAAACAGGTTTACAAGCAACTGGGATTTTGTTTAATAACTTGTTAAATTTGGAGTTCAAATCTTTGATCCTTTCACCCGAATTTGTTTTCAGGTTAGAGAGAGCATTGATTAAAGATGCCACAGTTCTATCATCTCCAAATTTTGCAAGAAATAGTTGTTCAAAATTTACCCAGTCTGTTATAGTTCTCGCTGGAAGAGAAAAGTACCAGGATCCTACAGATCCTTTAAGAGTATAGGGAAACAATCTTACTACAATATCTTCATGCGCAACCCCATTCAAATTCATGGCCAACATAAAATTGTTGATGTGTTCCTCAGCAGGAAGACCATCATCTGGATTGTATTTGGGTAACCATTTCTCTGGATGATCAGGAAGAGGATGTGGGTTTGCAAACAACACGACACTAGGATTAGTCCAAGGCTGATTAGCCATAACTTGAGTTAGGATTTGAGAAGATATAGAAGCAGATCCAGAAGTAGTGGGTATGGATGTAGAACTTACAACTGGACTAGTACTACTTGTGGTAGCACTAAATCTTTGAGTAGAAGTAATGGAAAGATGAGAGGATGTGAACGGAGGTGTAGTGAATGAAGGAGTAAATGGAGGGGAATTTGATGTGACATCACTTGTATATGATTTAGATCTAGACACAGGAACTTTCTCACGCTGTGAATGTATTGGAAACTCAAAGGGAGGTATTCCAAGTTTATCACTTTTTGATCGTGTTAGGATACCAGTTTCTCTTAACAGAGAAGTAATACTTTCTTCAGAAACTTTGGGTTTATCAGGGTTCTCAACAAAAATAGATATTCATTCTAATTTATGAACTAAGGACTAAACTTCAGGAGATTCTGGAGTAAATTCTGAAGAAGGTAAGTGTCAATATACTTTAGGAGATGAAGGGGAAGTTTCTACAACTTCTAATTTCTAAGTGGGTGACTTAGAACGTGATCGAGAAGCTATAGGATTTTTTGAGGGGGATTGAATCTTGTGAAGGCTTCGAGTTTGAGATTTAGATTTATATGCCATTCATAGTTGGGGCCCTCCTTCTAGCGCCAAGAATGTTGAGGCCTCAGAAATCTGTGGCAACAACAAGGGGGATAACCACCCGGTCTGGACCTTAGACAAACTCCTTTTCCGTTTGGGATAGTGGCTCCGACTGGATATGATGGAACCAATTTCCCAATGTTTTGGGTTTATATGATTTGTGGGATTTTTTTGATGGTTTGCAAAAGAATAACTAGAAATTAACACAACTTTATTCTAAGATGCAAAACTTTGAATTAAATCTATTTTAATCTAACCCGAGGATATTGCTAGTTTTATGCTATATAAAAAGATGTCTATGTAATCTATGATGATATATATCAATCACAGACTATATAGAGTTAATATATTATAAGATAATTCCTTTGAGAAAATAGTTAATCAAAATAATTGTGAAAAACATATCTCATATTTTAATGATCACATATAAAATAGACCATTCTCTATTCTGAGATCATACAATAGTGCAACTGATACTTTAAACATAGATGAAAGATTTCATATATAATTCACGAAAGATAAACTTATCACTAATACTAGAACAAAGATTTATCAAACATGATAATAGTACCAGATGTGTAACGTTATGCTCATTTGACTATAGGACATAATCAATCTTCTACCAATAAGTATCCCAAAGAATACAATAGTGTATCAACAGTGACCAACAAAAATATATTTTATTGAAAAGACCATGTTCCATGATTCCATCAAGGCATCTACAAACTTAGATAGCACATTCTTTGTAAATGTTCTTAATAAAATTCTGGACCCTTCTCTAAATGCATGAGAAGGGTTTAAATACTATTCTTAATTAACTAAAAATAACTTATACAAAAAATCTATGAGGAGGTTTCAAACAACCTTCCTCGTTCCTAGTATCCAACTTTCCAAAAATAAAACTGCTCAAAAATCACTCTGGTATTCATTGATTAAGCACCGCTGCCAGCTTTTCCTCTCAGCTCACAAATATCGGACATTGGCCTGACTTGTGGTGCCATCCCGAATTGTGTTCTCAACTGCCCTACAAATATAGCATCATGTAAAGGTGGCAGCATTCTCTGTAATGAATCCAAGGAGCAATTCAAGGTCATGATCTGACTGTGTGGTTTGACCAAAAGTTTCCATAGTGCTTCCTAGTCGATTTTTGACAACCCCTCAATTGTTTCCTTCTGTAGCCGACTCTTATTCTTCCAATTCTCGTCTAATGCTTTAATATCAAGAAGTGTTCTTGGATCACTCTCCTTTATGAGGTTGGAGGTGTGCAACATGTGGTTTATTGTTTTAACAATGCTTTTTCAAATACTCGATGCTCTGGCTATTGCTAGTTGGGCCTGTTTCACCTGTGAGTCCCAATCAGTGAATAGAATATCCTTATGTCTTTCATTGATCTTTGGGGAACTTGAACTTTTCCCTTCATTTGAATCCTGTCATTCAATATAATAAGAGATCTTAGAATTGAGTTCATTGAACTCAATTCTTTGATCAATAATGATGTTTGTTAATTGTTCACTAGTATTCAGAGGTGGAATGATACTTGATATATATTGGAGGAAGAGATGCTTTTGCTTTGTAAGTAAAGTATTCAGTGTCAAAGCTTGATTAATGAATTCCTTTGCAGTAGGAATATCCTTATACTTTTATAGGTCACTATTTAGCTCTCGGATTTGTTTATTTTTAGCAGATAAGTCATTTTCATGACTTATTTTCACTACTTCCATATCCTGTTGTAGCTTATGCAACTGCTCCTCTACTTGACGGTTCACACTGGCTCTTTCTTCATCTAACTGTCGCAGTAATAGTGTGATCTGGTTGTCCTTTTCTTTAATCAAATTGAGACTTCGGTTGCTTTGTCGATTGTTGCTGTAGCATAGGCTCCGGCAAATTGAGATAGCTGAGTCAAATGTTCAGTTGGATTTATTTGTGTGTCCTTCCATAGGACATCCATAAATTCATGTTCTGAAGGAGTTTTGGTTCTCTTCCTCTTTCTTTGTCTTTTTACAACAGATTTATGAAGAGGGCTATAAAAGACATCTAGAGGAGGGATATCTGTTACATTCAAGACAATTTCAGTAGTTGGATATGCAGGGATTACCACTGTTTTTTGGAAACTCGTTTTTGGACCTTTAGTGGTCACTACTGCTGTTTGCCTTGGTGGGGTCTAAAATCTTGTGGTTTCTTCTGTTGATGATACCTTAGGAGTATCTTGTAGTTTGTCATTGAATGCATCCTAAAGCTTTTCTAATTCATCTTTTTTTGCTTCCTGCTCTCGTGATTTGCATGGCTTATTCTGCTTCTGAGACTTAGTTTCAATTACATGATTAGTAATCAAAAATTCTTGTAGGAGGTATTCTAACCTGTGTCCTCTAAACTCCTGTAATCTTTTGAATTCTCTGGGTCGTAATTTGTCTTGGATACATTCAGAATCTGTTCAAAATCCTTGGCTGATTCCATTAAATCTTAAAACTCATCTACTGTATGAGTTACAGGTCTGATCTTAACTGAAAGAGTGAATTTGTTTGCTATTTACTGTGGATCAAAAGGCCTTGCTGGTAGAACGGGGAGCTTTAATAACTGCATATTCTAATACTCTTTATACGCATGACCATAATTAAGAAGGGTAAATGACGCACACTGAAGGGGAAAATTTGGCCATAGAGATTTTAATTTCCCTAAATTTTTTTGTGAGGCCATTTCCTACTGTTTGGTATGCTACTTCTCTTGCCAATAATTTATCCAATACATACATAGGGAGGACATGTGGGAAATATTGGCTACCAAATATCCTGATATAAGAGAAGGATTCTTGAAGAAAATACCTTCCGATTGCTTGGAGGTTTGTGATAGCTTCTTTTGTGAATCTTGGACATATTCTGTTGAAAAGTAACTGATGTAAGGGAAGAAAAACTCCCTGAAATACTTGGTGAAAATGTGGAATATAATCTTGTTCCCACATTTGCTTATAACTTATGAAGATAGGAGTAGGATCATTGGTAGTCCATTTCCAACCCTTGGTTGGAAAATGAGTGCAGAAACAAATGACATCGAAGATATATGTAGACATGAAGAATTTGGGAATTGCTCTAGAGGAGGCAGCCCTGGTTTGGCGATATTCAGTAATTGCTTTGGCCAAATTCTCAGACAGAATGGTTGCCCAATTCATAATTTGAGAATTAACACAAGCCTCAATTAACGGAACCCAATTGATCGAGAATTTAGAATTATCAGGGAGGCCATACAATCTACATAGCAAAGAGGCTACAAAATTATAAGGATTGGCCAAAGAAGCAATGGGGTACATACCCGTTTTATCTTTTTTGAATTTATTGTCTCTTCTCCTCCTTTCTTGTATCATTTGAAACGGGTCTTTGTTTTCCTTTAAAAACTTCGCAACAAACTGTTTGTCGTAGATGTCCTGGGAATCAGGTAGCTTGCCCATTTGTTGTAAATCTTCGACTCTGAAATAACCCAAGACTGTATTTTTAATTGTCTTGATAAGTATGTCTTCGACTTCTATATTCTCTACTACCCATCTTATCATATTTGTGTATGGCAAGAGTTTAGCCCTTGCTGCTATTCGGTGAAGGAAAGAGCACGCAACATCTATGAACTGCACTCCTGATGGTTCTGTGCTGTCAATTGTTGGTCGAACATCTATTACTTCAGGGTTTTTATTCTCCTCCATCTGCAGCGCATACTGTATCTGTAAAGATGGATGGAATCTCTGTGTTTTCTGTTTCTGTGATAGACTGCTTGGTATGCTTCTGCATCACCTTTCGAATGGACATCACTTGAGAGGAGTTCCTATTAAAACCAACAGCAATTAACTGTTGCGTAAAACAAAAGATTTGATGAAATGACTGCATTTTGAAAGGAAAGATCCGGGAGTGAGGTCAACATTAATCAACCATAACAAACACCATGATTACATACATAGGGATGATAACCATATTAAATCATTCTAACCTAACTCGTGTCCAGCTTAAAAACATAATTAAACATTTGTCAAATTTGTCATGTTGGATATTTAAGATATAGCATGAATGAAACTTTGTTTGATGGATCTTGCGATTTGCAATATGCGATATCGCAAAATCACAAGACCGCAATATCGGGGTTTTGATAGGTAACATTTAAGCTGCTGACATAATATCCTCCGATGTGCGATATGCGATTGGGATACAAAGTTCAATCACAAGTCTCATATCGGTATTTTTTGAATGTTCTTAACTTTGCTACTAAGGAATCATGCGATTTTTGATTTGCAATGAGGACTTTAATATGTTTTAAGTTAGGTTAAAAAGGGCTTTGAAAAGTGAAAATTTTCTAAAAGTTGGCATTTTATTCACAAAGAGGGGAAAAATTCAATTTAAAAGGTCCCTATTTGTATTATACATAATAAAAATGGGGGAGTTGTTGCATAGCACAATAGAAGCGCACCTCTTATTCTAACAAGAAGAGCAGTCAATTTTAAATTATCAACGGAGGAGCCTTTTGGTAGATAAGACATGAGGAGAGAAGATTCCCTTATTATATTTAACTTGGTGAATTTCAATGATAGTCCTTGGAGTAGGCCTTAATAAAGACTATAGGCTTCTACTTTATTGTTTGAAGCTAAACCTAGGCCCCAAAATATGATTTTTTTCTTTTCTTTTTACCCTCCCCTTCTCCCTTTGCATCCCAACTATTTTATTTCTTTCCTTTCCATTTTACCTACATATTTTGGTATCTTGATCCACTTTACGTTAGCTAACTTTGCTAATATGTCATAGGACTATTTATAAAGAAATGACATTTAAAGCCCTTATTCCTCTGATCTTCTATTTTATTTATTCTTATTTATCTAAGACTTGTAAAAATATACTCCACCTTTGTTTTGATCAAACAAATATTTGAAATTCCTAACTATTTATTTAAGAGTTTTTGATTCATCAAATTGAATATTTTTCTCTATGGAATGCATGTAAATAACTTAAGAAACTTTGTATTTTAACCTTCTCCTCTCTAATATAACTAGTATATGTTAGTAGATCCAAAAATTAATTTCTCATATTTTTCAATGGTCATATTTCCCAACTTAATTTCCAACAACTCTTGCATCTTTTAGTTCTTACAATGGTACTACTAGAAATTAATTTATCTCCAAGAAATCCTCTTCTCATTGATGTTCTTAACTTTCTATCGCTGCTCCCAACAAATTGATTTTTTTTTTTTTTTTTTTTTTTTTTTTTTTTTTTTCTCATAGATCATATATAACAATTCTCACTTATAGATTGGATGAGTAATCATGCCACTGCAATTTTGTTTCTTATCGCTAGCAACCAAGCTTCAACATCCTCTCCCATTTTGTTTTCACCATAAAGGTTGGTCATTTAATCTTCCTCAACTCTCCTCCTAAATGACTTTGTTCTTGTCTTCTTCTATGATGTCTATCTGTGGACACTTCTAGATTCTCTTTGATTCCTCAAATGTATAAGACATCTTGGGTGATTGAGATATAAATAGTGAAGTCCATGAGCTCTAGTAGTTTTGGTTCTTTGTAGTGGTAATGATGTTTTGGTTCACATTCAACATTTCTACAAACCCCTATTATTTTTGTACTATCTCATGCTCTTTTACCTCCTCTACTATAGACACAATTCGAAGACTAACATTTGTATTAGCTATAATATTGTTTCTTACCAGTGACATAACAAAATTTTGGAGAGAAACACACTTGGATTGAAGGTCCTAAATTTATCTCTTTAAATATGGAGGATTTCCAGTATGAAAGAAGCTTCAACGTTTTGAGCCTCTTCTTGGAAATGCATTCTACCAATAATTGAGAAGATTGAGTTCATATTATCATTGATATAATATTACTATCTTCTTAAAACTATGTGGATTCCAATAGTTTCACACAAAGGGCATCTCTCATAATGCCCTTGATCTAGTTTTATACCCCAACATAACACTTGAATGGACCCCTTATCTCCACTCACAAAACATAGACTAGACATCCCACCTTCACAAACCAATATTCACTTAGAAAAGGAAGGAATTAATATATATTTTTGAAAATTCAAAATGAGAGGAGTAGGGGGCTTCTGGAATAACAAACAACACCATACCAAAAATACCACACGATACAACTCATACCCAACAAACCAAACTAAGCCACATGAACCAGAATCTAAAGATCAGGAATCACACTAACCGAATTGACCCAAAATTCACCCACTAGAGCCACCAAGCCAATAGATTTGAGTGCCACAAATCAAATCTAGAGATAGGGCCACCAATTCCTTGTGAAACAGGGCCAACAGAGCATGAACCTAACACACTACCAAGGCCAGGGTCCCAAAAAGATAATCCATGAGGGAAAAATTCCAATTTTAAGCCCCAATTTGAACGAAGTAAAGACATAACAAAGAGAGCACCACACATACTCAAACAACATACGAAATTTGACAGTCGTTATCGACCTATAGTAAAATTAAACCTATGGAGCAATGTATGTGCTTGATCACTGGTTAACCTTTGAGTGTGCAATAATACTACATATTAAATTCTCCTTGGCAACAACGAATGGTTATTAACCTTCCCATGCATATTGACATGCTAAGTGTCAATCATGCAAGGTCATTTCATAACTATGGTTTTCTACTTATGGGATGGGGAAAATACCTCCCAAGTTTTTAATCTTAATTCATCGCACGCCATAAGAATGACCTTGTCCATTAGATGATCTAACTAATGATTGTGTGAATTTAGTATTGGAAGAATTTGACATTTTCAAAGTGGATGAATTCATTTATAATTATTTTGATAGTCCTTATTAATTTCCCATCACCTGTAGAGGAGTATCTCAACATTAGCTTGATGATGAAAGCTAACTCCCTAGTTACAATTATACACTTTTCATTAATAATCCTCAATCCTTTGAATAATGCTAATGCATTTTCTCATTTTTTTGAAGCTATACCCAATCCCCACTTTCATGTGTTTTCTATGTTTCCTTTGCAATTAATAATGATCCCCATGACACCTATCACCCAATTTATTTTTGACACCATTACAAATAAATAAAATTTTGTTGTAAATTGGCAATTTTATTAAATTTGAACTCTTACCCAATTATTTAATGGAGTTGAACTCTATAATTCCATAATTATACAAATAACACTTCAATTCCCTTACACTCTGTTGAAAAATACCCTTTTATGAATGTGAAACCAAGAGTTTCTTGTATAAGGATTATATGTTGTTCTAGCCTCGAGGGTTAGCTCAATTGGTCGAGTTCCCGTTGCTAAATACCCTGCCAATGGGAGGTCACTGGGTCAATTCTCCTATACACCCTTGGGGTTAGGCTCTACTAGTGTGGCTCACGATATGTGATTCCTTTGGCTTTATCTACTGGATTTTCCTCGAAAATAAATAAATAAAGGACTATAGGTTGTTCTAAGGACATTCAATCAAATAGTTGGCATACAAACTATAACTTTCCCAAATTTGTCTCAATGAATAATTCTATCAAACATTCCCCATCTACATTGTAATTTCTTCCCATACAACCCCAATGTTGTAACCAATAAATTTGATACCATATTATAACATACCCAACAACCTATATGCATTGTTGAGACTATAAGGTACTCCATAAAATATCAAAAGAAATTTAAAGTTTTGATCCGTTACCATATTATTAAGGAATGCATTCATCCTAAAGTAAAATTACGCTAGCAAAATTAAATAGTCCAATAAATTATGAAACCAAAATATAAATGCAAAGCAATATATGAATTTACAATTAAACAAACTAGAACATAAATTAATCTATAACAAGAACAATAAGTCAACAAATTCATAAAAAATCAAGAACACTTATCCTCTAGAAGCTCTTCACCAATTGGTTACAAAAGGATGGTCCACCTATCCATAGCTCCCCTACTACATCTAAGCTCTCTATGACATAGGTGAACCCCCCGAGTGAAGGCTATGAATCCATAAGAATGAAATTCTATTGCATGGTTCTAATCCTCCCAATCAACCAAATTCCCAAAATCCTTAGGTTAGTTTCCACTGTAGCAATCCCAATCAACCAACCATCTCCCCCCTCAACCTACACAACCCAAGAAATGGCATCCTCTTTTATGCTAAATAGTCCTTCAATCTATTCAAATTTCCTCTTGGGCTTAAAAAAAATCTAATAAGGGAAAACTCATGGAATAAATGAACAAAAATGGTGATAGCCCTTTGCATTCCGATAATCATGGAATATATTTTCATGCTATAAATATAAAATGTGCATTCATTTCTTGGGTAAAAAATACCTTGTGCTTTAATGGGGAGTACACATATCTCACTTGGAAACTAATCCCAAGGTAAAATACATAGGATAATCATAATATTTTTTTTAATAAAACTAAGGTTAAATAACTTAGAGTATTAATAAAATAATATTATTCTCACTTAAGCCTCCTAAGCCCCTTTTCTTTCTCTATTCATGGACTCATATCCATTATTCATTGTCATGTTTCATCTACAACCATTAGTGCGTTTATATTATTTATTATTGTACAACTTACAAGTCACATATTTTCACCTTATAGCCATTTCATCATACACATGTATATTAATAATCTAGAGACCAAAACTAGGGTATTACGTAGCATCACATTTGCATCTCTAAAGTTCTAGCAATGAAATTAGGGTTGCAAATGATAATGTAAGAAACAATCTCAACAATTTTTCAAGCAACAAACTTAAGGGTTAAAATAATATTACTAGCATCAAGCTCGAAGATACAAGCAACATGCAAGCCATAAAAGGAAACAATAGTGAGAGTTTTGAACTGAGGGACACAAATGATTTTGTTAGCAACAAACTCAACGATATTACTAGTAATGAACCTAGGGTTAAAAACAATATTTGAGCAAAAATCTCATTGATTTGACAAGTAAAAAACTTAAGGATATGTTGTAGCTACTACAACCACCCTCCAACCCTTCTGTCTACAAGAGCTTATCATTTACTGTCGTGAAGTATTCATTTTATGTTAAAGACTTATCTTTTCATGTTATGCTTGCGATTTCTTGTTTTGATCCCGACCTGAATATTTTCAATCACAAGTAAGCTTATGCCTGCGCCTTGTAGCATTTCCGATCTTCCCTATAGAAACTATGCAATATTGGAAGGTAGGCCAGTCTTGAGGATCTAAAATGCACAATCCAGATAGGCAGGTCAACCTTGAGCTCATAAATTGTGCAATTCTGGGAGACATCCCAACCTTGAGCTCAGAAATTGCGCAAATCTTCCCTTTCTCTTAGAAACTACACAATTCACTGAGTCAAGGAGTTTCCCAGTCCCTTGTGGTTGGGAACTACACAATCCTTCTTGGTAGTGGGATTGGTTAGTTTCACAAAAAAAAAAAGAAAGAAAAAAGCAAAAAGAAATCCCTAGAAAATAGGGAGTGATCAATTAGTTACCCAAAGGATGGCACAAGCTGTTATTTTTGGACTTTCCGCCAACTGTCACTTTTACCTTGATTTTAGGCATGCACGTCATAAACCCCAACTGAATTAGATCTATATAATGGATTCTCCTAGAGCTCATTTTCACATTCGATCTTGGAGATCTAGCCTTCCCAAGGAGATCAAGGAGCCTTTGGTGGAGTTTGTGATGATTTTCTGGATGAGATTTTTTTTTGTCATTTTTTATGTTGCTTTTTGTTGTTTCACTTCTGTGAGTGTTGTTTTTCTTTTTTTTCATGGTTGCTGGCATTTTAACTTAGATTAAATTGTATAAGTTTTTGTTCAGTATGTTGTTCCCCTTTTACAAGTGTCGCATCTGATTTCTTGTTTTTTCCCATTAACGGTCGCCATTTCAACGACTTCTCGTGCATGTTTGTTTTTCCTTTTGAATATTGATATTTTGCACTAGATTTTCCCTGATCTATCTTTTCTTAGTCAGATCTAAACTCTAACTTGCACTATCACTTAGATCTGCCACTTTCCCATCCTATTTCTGGGCAGACTTTCCCTTCACTTAACTTGCAGTTTCCATGTTCAACTGGGCATTGCGCAAGTCCAAGGCTCAAGCCTTGTGCTTGGCCTTTGAGATTGTGCAATGCGTAGTCCCTGGCTTGCCCAAGTGCTCATTTCACATTCCCAGGGTTCAAGCCTCATCCTTGGCCATTGAGATTACGCGATGCACAATCTCCCCCTCATCTTCCCAAGCTGAGCTATGCATTGCACAGCCTCAAGCCTTAAGCTGCTCCCTTGGTTGTTGAGACTATGCAATGCACAATTTTTGAAGCCAATCCCTTCCCCCATCTCAAGAATTGTGCAATTTTCCCTCTCAGTCTTTTGGTTGCTGCCTTGATCTTGCTTTGTAAGTCATTTGCTGAAGCTAATTCATGTTTCCCATGAGTGTATTTTCCTCCTACAGGTACTGTATTTGTTGAGCACTTCTCTTGATTAGTTGCTGTTATCATGGCCCCCAAGAGATCTACCTCAAAGGAAACTACAAAAATCAACACCAAGGAGGAAGTTAAGAGTACTACAGTGAACTTTCCAGTTTTTTTTCAGATACTCAACTGTTTATAGGGAAAGAGATAGACATCACATGGCACAAAGTGAATGAGGCATTCTCAACAACGAGCTTCAAAGCAAACCTTGAATACTGACAGGTGTATATCAATGTTAAAAGGTCAGGGTTACACAAGATTTCATGCAGGTACCCAAGTTTCCCATGTGCAAACATTGTCAGTTGGATAATTTCTCATACTGATTCCAAGACCATGAATCTTAGCAGGGCCAACAAACAAAGGATTTCCTCTTTCTTGGCATCGAATTACCATCTCAAGTATCATTTGTTGAAGTTGGAATTGCTCATGGATTCTCACTTATATGCAGTGACCAACTACTTGAGAACAAAGTATGTTGTCAAAGTGATCTGAAATGGGGCACTAAAGGCTTCTTGTCAAACTTACAAGAACCTCTCCCACTCCAAAGCTTATATATTCCGAAGATCTAGCTTATGATTTATAATTTGCGAAATTAAAAGTGCTTGAAAGAGGTGTATGCTTGTGTTTGTTTTTAGACTTTTCAAGTGCTTATGTACATTTTCTTATGCTGATGTAAAACACACATAACAGTAAATACGATGCAGCAAATAAGAAAACACATGAGACAACAATATAATATGGAGTTCACCCTGATATCTTGGGCTACATCTCCTTGAGCTCTAATAAACCCGATTAGGCTCTTTGGGATTATGGCCTAAATTCTTTTACAATTTCCACACTTAACTCCATAGGTTTACAAACTGAACCTATGGGTTTAGAATACCATCTTACCCCTGGCTGTCCTTACTCTATAGACAGATCTAGGCTTCTCTGGACTAGACTCCTTCAGTCAACGCTCTGAGCTATCTTGACCTCTAGCTTGCACTAACTCCCTCTGAATTCTTTTACTATCTTTGGAATTCCTTATTCTATCTTCAGCACACTTCGGACATCAGCAATGGCTTGATCATTTGATCTCTTTGCTATTATCGGCTCTCGACTCTAGCTCTCGACTCTGGCTCTCGGCTCTGGCTCTTGGCTCTCGCTCTCGGCTCTTGGCTCTCGACTCTGGCTCTTGGCTCTAGCTCTTGGCTCTTGGCTCTCGGCTCTGTGTCAAGCCTCCAACCCCTGGTGGCTCTTTCGCTATCCTCCCAACCTCTGGTGGCACTCTGTGAATCTACAGCTCTTTGGCCTTCTGTGCTCTACAACTCTGCTACGCTTAGTTCTCTGGGAATCACCCCTTTGCCATTTCCCCAACCTCTGGTGGCTTCTCTGGCTTTCTCAAGCTCTCTGGCTCTATGGCCTTGTGGCTCTCAGCTCTGTCAGCTTTGTGAAGGGGGAGAGAGTACTATGCGATTCTATCTTTGCCCCCAGCTGTGATTTCCCTCAAGAGAGAATTAACTTCTCTGCTGCTACATTTTTGTGAGCCCCTTGTCAGAGTCATACTCTTTGGCTTTTGAGAAATCCTCCAACTCTGCGGTTCCCCCAGCCGTTCCTCTGTCTCTCATCATGAGGAATCATTCCTTCCCGGCTCTTCAACTATACGTGCTTCATAATGCATCCCTGTTACAGAAACGCCCGCTCATAGCGTGGCATAGGTGTGATGGCTGTTTCCAAATGGAAATGAATCGGTGAACTTTTTCCATAACAAAATCTGCGAAATAACGCATATTTCATTCGTAATGGAAATACAAAGGAATACACAGGAATACATAGAATCCCAACAAAACGCGTTATATCAGAATTCAAATTTTATGCAGCTGCATCTATAAACCTTTCGGGTCCATGCATATCGCAAGTCGCATTGGCATAAGGGCTTTTGTTCCAACCGCCGATCGCTATCGCTGATCACACATCACATTGTCGCATGTCAACAGCCCTTTGCGTTACGCTACTCAATCGCCGATCGCCGATCGGTGCTATCGGCCCATCACAAGCGCTTTATCGGCGCTATCGCAAGTTGCTATATCGCATATATGACAGCCTGGGGTTCCTTTCCTCTGCCAATGGACTACTCCGATGCGATATACATCGCCGATAGCAATCGGCTCGCCCGGGTTCCGATATCGCATGGCAGCCTACCTCCGATGCGATATGTCGAAGATCACAATCGGGTATTCTTAAGCCTTTGGTTTAACTCCTCCCTTTGGAACCTTTATGATGCGATACTTATATAAAACTATGCCTTTGAACCTTTCCTTTATCCGACTCAAATTTACAAAGGATTTGTGCCATTTAACACCTTTTACCTCTTATATGAAGTCTTTTATACTTAGAGGTTTATCCAAGATCCATTTTGGATCACGCCTTCCCACTAAAAAGCTTTTGGAATCCAAAAGACTGATATACTGATCTGAACAGTAAATGAGAGTACATCACCCTTTTATTTCAGCCTCCATACACTTGCCTTGCATAGTGCCTCTGAACCAAAGCCTTTGAACACTCCCTTCCTGGATGTGCTTGTCCTCCTGGGAAGAACTGTCTTCCTCCTTGAATTCATGCATAACTCCTGCTGAGAAGGTCACAGAAGGTAGTTTGAACTTCTCTACCTTGATCATTGATCTAAGGTGGCTCAAACCAATGTGAAGTTGCATCTGCTTCACAAAATTTTCATTTGTACCTTACTGTCAACAACAACAAGATTACAAACAACAACTGGATGGCCTAAACTCCTGCTTCAACAAAAGAAACAGATTTTCACATCTTGTGAATTACCTCCATGTCTTTACATCTGCATACAAATGATTGACTAGATAACAAGTCAACAAAACATGCCTTTAAAACAATTGACCCTTCAAGTCAAGCATGTAGAAAAAGAACTTTAGGATTCTTTTTCAAAGATGAAACACTTCATCATTATCTCCATCTTGGAGACCAAATCAACTTTTTCCAAGTCAACATTAACATTACATGCATGCTTAAAAACAAAGTAATCAACCCTTCAAGTTAATTACACACACATGTTCAAATACAAGGAAATCATCAACATCCCTGTGTTCATGCATATGATGCTTATGCATGCATTTCACCTTTCAACTTGCGCTTAAGTACACTGTACTTTCGAAGCTGAAATGAATATAATGTTGCAGCAATAAAGTGAGTCTCCTACTCAACTTTTCCATTCACCTTCTTGGTAGAATCCTGCAACTTGCATCTCATTAACAAAGAAATGCAAATAGATGTGATACATTTATGTTCGCATCAAAAGATATGCAACTTTAGTTGGATAAGGACTCTAACCATTTCTTACCAATCCATTTCAAAGGTCCTTCCTTTGTATACACATCAACAACAACATGTGAATCATCTTGAAACACATCATTTATGGAAACTTCATTTCCATTCTTGCCATTTTCTCTTTCCACATTCTTCAAGTTTCGTGGAAGCATTGTTGAATTCAGAGTCCAACACTTTTCAGCAATGTGTCCTTGCTTATGGCAGTAAGTGCAACACATGTGCATCTTCTTGATAGCATGATTTGCCTTGTCCAATGGACCTTTGGCTTTTTGATTCCTTTCCTTCAAAAGTTTCCTGCATGTGTCCATTCTCTTCCAACATCTAGAAACATTATGGTTATCCAAACCACAAAAGGAACATGCAATTATTTTCCCATGCTTATATGGAAATTTATCATGCTTTACATAATCAAAAGGAATATAATTAGAACCAGATTTATACCTTTCTCTTTCACCTTTATTACCTTCATGAGGAGGTGAATTGAATGAAGAAGTAACTCCCTTTGGAACACCATTAATCTCTTCAATGCTTTCAAAGTTTCCACAACTCTCTAGTTTAAGTGCATACTTATGAACATATTATTCCTGAAAATGATGTTTCAAGCTATTGCATTCCTCAAAAGTACAATCTTTACACTTTTGAGGTAAAAGACCTGAAATGAAAATCCTTGGAACTGTTTCAATTGTCTTCATGGAAGCTTTGGAACTTTCTCCATAAGATTGTCCATAGCCAAGACCCAAATACTTAGGCCTTTCCTAAACTATTATTGGCTCAACAATACCCTGTGCATGTTTTCCCAAGCCTTTTGCAGAGCCGATCTTGGACATTAACTTGGACCCTATGCCTCTGGTATGTTTTTCAAAAGAACCAATATAAACATTCTTAGAGGAAATTGAAGAGAAACTGGAATTATTTACCTCTTCTTCAAGCTGATACTTGACTAAGGCTTCCTTTGCAACAAAGAGTTGTGTCTCCAACTCATGCATCCTTTCCAGGTTCATATTTGCAATATGAAGTTGCCTCTCCATTTCCTGCAATTTGTCAGAAAGCAACTGCTTCTCTTCCTTCATGGAATTCAACTGCTCTCTAAGTATGATGCTCTTCCTTCCATCCTCATACATTTCTCTCACCATATCCATCATGGTGAACAAGTCTTGCTTCATGTCTTCATCAAAGTATCTTGTGAAGAAAAAAGAATTTGAGGACTCACTTGTAGAAGTTGTCATTATCAGAATGAACAAAAGAACTTCAAACAAGATTAACAAAGAACTTATTCAAGCAACATTTTGCAAAAAACCTCTTGTGCTTCAAGGATTTCCTTGAGGTGCTTTGGGATAAGAAGAATGCCTTCAACCCTTCTTCCTTCTTTTCCTCTCCTGGACTTATCTTATCAATAGCTTTCCCTGAACCTTTGCAACTCAAACAACAGTTAGTTTACAAACAATCAAACAGTCAATCCTTGACTGTTTAAACACCTTTCAAGTCAAACAAGCATATAGATTGCTCTGTCAATCCAACATTCTGATATGATACCACTTGCATGATGATACAACCTCCTTCATGATACAACTTGCTTTGGTATAATCAACTCTGATATAACTAGCTCTGGTATAACCAGCTCTGGTATAACCAGCTCGGATATAACCAGCTCGGATATGACTAGCTCTGATACCACCTGATTTGAAATGGGGCACTAAAGGCTTCTTGTCAAACTTACAAGAACCTCTCCCACTCCAAAGCTTATATATTCCCAAGATCTAGCTTATGATTGATAATTTGCAGAATTAAAAGTGCTTGAAAGAGGTGTATGCTTGTGTTTGTTTTTAGACTGTTCAAGTTCTTATGTACATTTGCTTATGCTGATGTAAAACACACATAACAATAAATACAATGCAGCAAATAAGAAAACACATGAGACAACAATATAATATGGAGTTCACCCTGATATCTTGGGCTACGTCTCCTTGAGCTCTAATCAACTCGATTATGCTCTTTGGGATTATGGCTTAAATTCTTTTACAAGTTCCACACTTAACTCCATAAGTTTACAAAATGAACCTATGGGCTTAGAATACCATCTTACCCCTGGCTGTCCTTACTCTACAGACAGATCTAGGCTTCTCTGGACTAGACTCCTTCAGTCAGTGCTCTGAGCTATCTTGAGCTCTAGCTTGCACTAACTCCCTCAGAATTATTTTACTATCTCTGGAATTCCTTCTTCTGTCTTCAACGCACTTCAGACATCAGCAATAGCTTGATCATTTGATCTCTTTTTTGTTCTTGGCTCTCGACTCTGGCTCTCAGATCTGGTTCTTGGCTTTGGGTCTCGGCTCTGGGCTCTCAGATCTTGTCTCTTGTCTCTGGCTCTTGGCTCTTGGCTCTCGGCTCTATCTCTTGGCTCTGGCTCTCAGCTCTTGGCTCTAGGCTCCGTGTCAAGCCTCCAACCCCTGGTGGCTCTTTCACTGTCCTCCTAACCTCTGGTGGCACTCTATGAATCTACGACTCTTTGGCCTTCTGTGCTCTTCAAATCTGCTGTGCTCAGCTCTCTGGGAATCACCCCTTTGCCATTGCCCCAACCTTTGGTGGCTTCTCTGGCTTTCTCGAGCTCTCTGGCTCTATGGCCTTGTGGTTCTCGGCCTTGTCAGCTCTGCGAAGGGGGAGAGAGTACTATGTGATTATGTCTCTGCCCCCAGCTGTGAGTTCCCTCGAGAGAGAACTAACTTCTTTACTGCTACATTGTTGTGAGCCCCTTGTGAGAGTCATACTCTCTGGCGTTTGAGGAATCCTCTGACTCTATGGTTCCCCCAGCCGTTCCTCTGTCTCTCATCATGAGGAATCATTCCTTCCTAGCTCTTCAGCTTTACGTGCTTCATAATGCATCCCTGTTATAGAAACGCCCGCTCATAGTGTGGCACAGGTGTGATGGCTATTTCCAAATGGAAATGAACCGACAACCTTTTTCTAGAACAAAATATGTGAAATAACGCATATTTCGTTCGTAATGGAAATACAAAGGAATACATAGGAATACATAGAAATCTCGACAAAACGCCTTATATCGGAACTCAAATTTTATGCGGCCAAATCTATAAACTTGTTGGGTTCGCGCATATCGCAAGTCGCATTGGTATAAGGGCTTTTGTTCCAATCACCGATCACTATCGCCGATCGCACATCGCATTGTCGCATGTCAATGGCCTTTTGTGTTGCGCTACCCAATCGCCGATCGCTGATCGGTGCTATCGGCCCATCGCAATCGCATTATCGGTGCTATCAAGTCGCTCTATTGCATATGTGATGGCCCGGGGTTCCTTTTCTCCACCAATGGACTACTCCGATGTGATATACATCGCCGATCACCGATCGCTGCTTGCCACCGATCGCAATCACTCTATTGGCTTGCCTGGGTTCCGATATCGCATGGCATCCTACCTTCGATGCGATATGTTGGAGATCACAATCGAGGATTCTTAAGCCTTCAGTTTAAGTCCTCCATTTGGAACCTTTCCGATGCAATATTTATATAGAACTCCACATTTGACCCTTTTCTTTATCCAACTCAGATTTATAAAGGATTTGTGCCATTTAGCACATTTTACCTCTTATATGAAGTCTTTTAGACTTAGAGGTTTATCCAAGATCCATTTTGGATCACAAAGGCTGGGTGAAAGAGCTCGCAAAGTTCCATTAGACACCCACCAACACTTACAAGACCAAATCTCTCAGGAAGGCTTTTCAATACTTGATAGTTCTATGTTGGAGGATCTATGGTCAACATAGTACTGAGATGTTCCCCTAAGGTATGGAATTCTTGCTAAATCAGATTGTGAATGAAGAAAAACTATTTAACTAGTAAGACTTGTTGGCTCAACAACTGAAGGTCCATGTAGCTAATGCCCAAAATATTCCCAAGGGAAAGCATGCTAGATTTTACATGTCTTCCTACCTACTAGATGCAATATGCACTAACAATTCATTCCCCGACATGAATTAGACTTGGTCACCAAGAGAGACTACCATGCACATTTACTGCAAGCTACTTTCGGAGTGCAGCCACAAAGGAGTAATGGAAAAGTTGACTGATAACTTCATCATTCCCTTGTAAAAAATAATCTTTGAGGAAGAACCATCTTGCATGCCACGTGGGTTAATGGAACCAATGTAAGAAATAGAAATTTGGTTTGCTTCACCTAATGACACTTTCCTAAGAATGTTTGGAAGATAGAAGTCTCCACATCTTGTACTGAGGTATGCCACCGATAAGTTGGTAATGCAAGAAGTTTCTTACCATATTTCCACAAAGTTATCAATAGTTTTTCACAGGAAGAATAAAGAACTTTGGTTCGTTCTTCCTTTGCAAATTGGATTGTATGAAATCAATAATTTGAAAGCTGCAGACATCAAAGGCAAGGAGATAGAGGAATTCACATTCATTTCTTTGGACTTCGATTCATACGATCCTAGGAATGTTTGTAAAGACCATAGTGCAAGGATTCATTTTCAATGGCCAAGCGGGACATTTTACAGGCTCTAGGAGGAGGAGATGAAGAATCATTATAATGCCTCCAAGTCCCACGAACCAGTCAGCTTCGTAAGAACATCAAAGGTTAATCCGTAGAAGGAAGTCACTCAAGAGGAAGTACCAACAGGAAGGTGCAACCCAGAGCATGAAAAGGGCAAGAGAAAAATTACACATAGTCTAGTGGAAGAGTAGAGCTACAAGATGAAAGCAGATCCAATCATCCTGAAAGCTGCAATAGCAGTGGAAAAGAGGAGCAAGTAGATGAAGCAGGAGGAAGAGATGATGTAGGGGGAAGAATAAGAGCATAGGAGATTGGAAGAAGAAAGGAAGAGACAACAAAATAAAGAAAGGAGGAGAATAGAAGAAGAAGAATCAGAACAAAAACAAGCCGAGGAACAAGAGCAAAACTGACTGCTAAAAGAGGAGAGCGAACAATTGTAGGACAAAGAGCTTGCTCAAGAAATTGAGGAGTTGATTGTGATTCAAGACATGGAGGTGGAACTGGAGCCGTTGAACCAAGATGTTGATATGATGTCGAGATGATCAAGGTGTATATTGGTGGCCACTCAGCTATTTCACCTAGACCTCTAGTTGGTTTCATATATTTCTGTGTTTATTTCAACATTTACTATTTTTAGCAGTTTTTTGGGTCCTGAACTTTCATAGCAATTTTGACCCCGTACACAATTTTTTATTTTGTTTTATTTTTTTTTAAATTTTATTTTTTTTATTTATTTATTTATTTATTTTTATTTTTTATTTTTTTTTATTTTTATTTTTATTTTTTTTATTTTTTATTTTTTATTTTTTGTAAGGTCCATAGCATGCCCATAGCCATAAGAAAGGGCCTTCCACAAATCATATAGTGCTCAGAGAGACCTTTCCAACAAGGTATTCTACATGCCAAACAGAGATGATATGAGCAAGTTACAACCCCAGGAAGTTGGTTGCCAAACTAACCCCAATGGGGCTCACAAAATCTTGGCGTTCCATCTCTTAGGGTTATGGTTTTGGCTGTTTAGGGTTTTCCCTTATTATTCGATAATAAATAGGCCCTTGAGCCTCATTATAACACAATTCAAAGGCATGTAGCTGCCACATCTCTTCTCAGAGATAAGGTAACATCACCCAAGATATTTTATTTCCATTCTGTTTGTAAGCATATTTCAGTATTATGATATTAATGAAATGAAGTGTTGTTTTTGATGCATCTTTGTATTTATGGTTATATCTATAATTTATTGCGTTCCTATTTAATTTCAAATCAATGGTATTATAGTGGTTTTTTTTTCTTTGCATGTCTCCAACAAGGTCAGTGTATAAGGAGTTAGGGCTTGATCTAGTTGAACCTTTCCAAGACTAGCCTCACAAACCCCAATGACCTCCCATGGAGGAATAAAATAAAGATGAGGGGGCTCAAGATCCTTTCAAAATAATGATTGAGGAATCCCTCGAGTGACAGAGGAACGTGATGATGGATAACTTTTCCCAGATCCTTCGACGACTACCCATAGGCGATAGACACATCTTCATCCAAAATCCACTCTGGAGGCACTACTCATTTTAAGGTACAAGTTAACTTTGATATTCTGATATTTGAGGGCGAGATAGATGCAGACACCGTAGATAAATGGTTGAATATGTTGGAAGGATATTTTTTAGTTCAGGACTTTTCCAATCGGAAAAAGATTACTTTTGAACTTCTCAAATCTGCGCCACATGTCAAGGACTGGTGGGAAACCTACTGTGAATAGAAGGATGAGAAAGAATCCTCACTGTTTTCAGCTGCACCCACTTGGGATTCTTTCTGAGTCACCATCAAGGAACAATATTACCATGTCGGGAGCTATGAAGATAAATACATAAAGTGGACCACACTACGATAGGGAAGGGACCAAGATGTGTTGGATTTAACAAATTTTTTCCATACCCTCCGCATGAAGTTGGGTATCAAGGATTTTGCACGAAATTTGGTACTCAAATACCACGACTGATTATATAAGTACATCTAGGACGAGATGAAGTTCCTAGACATCTCCTCGCTTGACACATCATACTAATACATTGTCAAGAATACATTGTCAATATCGAGCATAATTTTGAACAGAAGAAGCGAGATTTTGGATCTATGAATCCAAAGCAAGGAAAAGGTGCCCCCAAACCGTAGAGAAAAGGCCAAAGCCAAGGCGGGGTGACCCAAGATAACCCGCTGAAGCCGCGAGCAAATAAAAACACCACGAATACAAAGAAGGACACGGGAAAATGGTGTGAGTTCCATAGGAGCTCCACTTACAACACAAGTGAGTGGTAGGCTAACCATTCACTGGTGGCCGAGCTGAAGGCTTCCGAATCAGATGCATGTTCCAACTCTGAGTCAGAACCCGACAAGGGAAATGAAAAAGGGAAGAAGATCATTGACGCGAAGCCCAGTACCACTGTGGCCACCACCAAGATCCAGAAGAATGAGCTTGAATATGCAGAGGAGGGGAAACACCTCTTCCACTCACATATGTGGGTGAAGGGTTCTCCATTGCAGTTCATTGTCAATAGTGGGAGCCAAAAGAACCTCATTTCAGAAGATGTCGTGAAGTGGTTGGCCCTACCAATGACAAAACATCTGTAGCCACACACCACCGATTGGCTTCACCAAGCACGATATCTTTGCATCAACCAGAAGTGCCGCCTTTCCTACAACATCAAGCCCTTCACGGATGAGGTACTGTGTGACATTTCTCCTCTTGAAGTTTGTGATATATTATTATGACAACCATACTTGTGGAAGCGAGATGATGTATATGAGTCTAGACCTCTCTCTGTGATTATTACTTTGGGCAATAAGTTTTACAGGATACTGGAGGTACCCTTGCCTACCGCCATCTCTTTGATCACTATAAAGAAATGCAGTAAGATCATTTCCCTAACTAGGAAATTTATTTTCCTTATGATTTTCCCTCAGGGAAAGAAGAAGGTTGTGGCCATGGCTTCTAAACAGGGTTCCTCCGCACAACAACAATAGATGGACAAGGTCATGGAGGAGTATAGGGACATTTTTGCCTCACCTACAGGGGTACCTCTGCATTGTCAGGTCAAGCACTCCATCGATCTAACCCTGAGTGCATCGCTACCCAATGGACCTATCTATCGATACTCTGTTCTAAAGAATGATGAGATTAAGAGGCATATTCACGAGCTATTGCAGAAAGGGCACATCCAGCCAAGCTCATCACCCTATGGGATCCAAATTGTATTGGTATAGAAGAAGGATGGGACCTGGAGACTCTGTATTGACTATCGGGTGCTGAACAAGATCACTGTATGGAATAGGTACCCAATCCCATGGATTGAAGACCTAATGGACTAGGTCAAGGGGGCAAAATATTTCAGAAAGATTGACTTGAAGTCTGACTCTCACTAGGTGCCTATAAAACCATCTGATGTGTGGAATACTTCAAATCCAAGGAGGGCATTTTTGAATGGTTGGTCATGACTTTCGAGTTGAAGAATGCCCCCGCAACCTTCATGAGATTGATGGATGACATCTTACGACCCTTCACCAATGCATTCATGGTCGTGTATATAGATGACATCTTGATCTTCAACTAGAGTTGGGAAGAGAACCTCCACCATATTTGACAGGTCCTTCAAACCCTGCAACAACACGAGCTGTGCCAATTTGGACAAATGCACTTTTGGCATGAACTAGGTTCAATATCTGGGGCACATCATTGATCAGAAGGGTGTGCATGTGGACCCAACCAAGATACAAGTCATTTAGGATTGGCTAGCCCCAATCTCTCTAATAGAGATTCACAACTTTCTAGGTCTTGCCAACTTCTACCACAGGTTGGTGTTGGGGTTCTCTCATATCACTTGGCCTTCAAGTCAAGTCACCAAGGGCAGAGTGAAAGCAAAGTTTTGTTGGTTTGAAACCAAACATATGGTGTTTTTCGAGTTGAAACATCGCCTCTTCTCTACATGAGTGCTCACATTACCAGGCCTACAACAACCATTTGAGATTGAGACAGATGCCTTTGACTATGCTATTGGTTCATTTCTTACTCAGTAGGGGCATCCAGTGGTTTACCATAGTGAGACACTTTTAGACATAGTCCGAAAGTATCCCACTTAGACAAAGAAATGTATTCCAATGTGTAGGTCTACTATCAATGGAAGAATTACATTATGGGGAAGGAAACAATCATCCACACAGACCACCAACCCTTTTAGTTCATATAGACACAAGGGAAGTTTCAAAACGATCGCCATAAAAAATGGCCCACATACCTGCAATAGTTCCATTTGAACATTAAGTACAAGAAGGGAAACACCAATAATATTATAGACTGCCTTAGCCGACCACCAGTCATGGCACTGATCACTGTGCTCGACTCCTGTGGGCATGAGACTTTGGGGTGGCTGCATCTTTACAAGAGTGATCCAAAATTCGACAACACATACAAGACACTCCTAGAAGGGAAGAAAGTTCCAAATTTTCACCTCCAGGATGCACTGTTATGCCACTTGGGATACATCTGTGTTCCTTCAAGTGAGTGTGCCAATATTAATTTGGAGGCGCACTACAGTTGGGTCGCTGGACATTTCAGAGTAGAGAAAACAATGGCAAGAATGCAAAAGTATTTTTATTGGATAAAACTTCACCAAGATGTTGGGAAGTACATTAGATCCTACACCGCTTATGCCATTTCCAAACAAACCATCAAGAATAAAGGGATATATACTCCTCTACCTACTCCTAGTCAACCTTAGGAATCCATCTCCATGTATTACATGTCAGGCCTTCCTTATACTAAGCACGACAACGACTGCATTTTCGTGGTCGTCAACAGATTCTCTAAGTTGGCCATCATGGTGGCTTACAAGAAGAGTATCATGATAGAGGCCACTGCTAAGCTATTCTTTGAGCGAGTATGGGTACACTTTGGGATTTCACAATCCATTATCTCAAATCAGGACAATATATTCCTAAGTGCGTTTTGATCAAGTCTTTGGTTGACGCTGGATACCAAACTCACTAAGTCCACAACTTTCCACCCCAAAACTGATGGCCAAACAAAGGTTGTCAATAGGATGATCGTACACATTCTACTCTTGTACAACTCAAAGAATATATGCACATGGGTTGAAAGCATCCCTAATATCTAGGAAAACTACAATAGATCTCTCCATAGCTCAACGGGCCATAGCCCCTTTCAAGTAGGGGTGGGATTTCAGCCATTATGTCCCATTGATGTGGCCATACCATTTGTAGCTACTTAAGAAGATTCAACTCACGTCAAGTCCGAAGCCGATAGGGCTAACAACTTCATATAACGCATTCAACACATCTGCCATTGGACAGAGCCAATGCTAAGTACAAGCAACAACATGATCAACATTGAGTGCCATACAAGTTCGAGGTGGGCGACAAAGTTTGGCTACATTTGCAGAAGGAGCGCCCTGTTGGACGCCACCTCAAGCTTCGCCTACTTCGACATGGGCCATACACGATCACCAAGGCTATAGGGGACAATGCCTTCAAGCTCAAAATCCCACCGTTCCTTGGTCTGCACTCAATATTCAATGTAGACCACCTTCGGCCATACTTTCCACCATTTTTGGACACATCCAAAATTGCAAAAAAACTCACACCAATAGATCTAAACCTAGACTGCATGGAACAAGCCACAAATGATCAGATCATGGACACACAGATCAAGAAAACTCGCCAACAGAGGATCCAACTATATCGAGTTGTCAAAGCAGGATAAGTCCTTCACCAGGGCAAGTGGTTAACCAGGGACCAGGTTCAACAGAAATTTCCTCACCTCATGGAGGCTCTGCACACAATGGGGACTATTGCTTCCTAAGGAGGGAGGATTGATCTAGGTGGATATTGGTGGCCACCCTCCTATTCCTCTTAGACCTCTAGTTGGTTTCATCTGTTTCCTTGTTTATTTCAACATTTACTATTTTTAGCATTTTTTTGGGTCCTTAACTTCTGGAGCAGTTTTGACCCCCTAAACAAATTTTTTTTGAGGTTTGAAGTAGGCATGCAACATTTGGCTAGAGCCTGCCCCAAATCCTATAGTTCTTGGAGACACCTTTCCAAAAAGATATCGTACGCATCAAACAAAGATAATATGACCAAGTTACAACCCTGGGTAGTTGGATGCCCAACTAACCCCAACAGGGCCCACAAACTCTTGGCATTCCATCTCCTGACGTTAGGGTTTTTGTTGCTTATGGTTTTCCATTGTTATTCAATAATTAATAGGCCCTTGAGCCTCATTGCAACATAGTTCAGAGGCATGTATCCGCCAAATCTCTTCTAAGAGATAAGCTACCATCACACAAGCTAGTTTATTTCCATTATGTTTATAAGCATATTTCAATATTATGATATTAATGAAATGAAGTGTTATTTTTGCTGCATCTCTTTATTTATGGTTATATCTGTAATTTTTTGCGTTGTTGTTTAAGTTCATATTAGTGTTTTCGGAGTAGTTTTCTCTTTCTTTGTTTTTCTTTGCATGTACCCAACAAGGTCAAGGTATAAGGAGTTAGGGGTCGATCTGGTTGAACCTTTGCAAGACCAACCTCGCAAACCCCGATGACCTCCCATGGCGGAAGAAAAGAAAGATGAGGGGGTAGGAGATCCTTTCAAAATATTGCTCGACGAAGCCTCTGGAAACAAAGGAACACGATGATGGATAACTTTGCCCAGATCCTTCGATGACTACCCACAAGCGACACATCTTCATCCAACAACCACTCTGGAGGTTCCACTCCTTTTAATGTACAAGTTAACTTCAATATTCCCATATTTGAGGGCCAGATAGATGCAGACACCATAGAAAAATGGTTGAATCTGTTGGAAGGATATTTTTCAATTCATGACTTTTCTGATCAGGAAAAGATTACTCTTTCACTTCTTAAAGCCACTCCACATGTCAAGGAATAGTGGGAAACCTACTATGAATAGAAGGATGAAAGGGAATCCTCACCGTTTTTAGCCGCACCCATTTGAGATTCTTTTCGAGATGCCATCAAGGAACAATATTACCCTGTCAGGAGCTGTGAATATAAATAAATAAAGTGGACCATGATACAATAGGGAAGGGACCAAGATGTGCTAGAGTTCACAAATGTTTTCGATACCCTCTGCATGAAGTTGGGTATCAAGGATTCTAGGCAACATTTGGTACTCAAGTACTGCGACTGCCTACACAAGTACATCTAGGAAGAGATGGAGTTCTTATACATCGCTTCACTCTTCATGACATACCAATACACTGTCAAGATCGGGAATAAGTTTAAATAGAAGAAGTGCGATTTTGGATCTACGAATCCGAAGCAAGGAAAAGGTGCCCCCAAACCACAGAGCAAAGGCCAAATCCAAGGCGGGGCGACCCAGGACAACCTGCCAAAGACGCAAGAAAACAACAACACCACGAGGAAAAATAAGGACATGGGAAAATGGTGTGAGTTCCATAAGAGCTCCACTCACAACATAAGTGAGTGTTAGGAGAAGTAATCACTAGTTGTCGAGCTTAAGGCTTCTGAATCAGACACATGTTCTGAACTTGAGTCAGAACCTGACAAGGGGAATGAAAAAGAGAAGCAGATCATTAACATGAAGCCTAGTGCCACCGTGGACACCACCAAGATCCAGAAGAATGAGATTGAAGATCCAGGGGAGGGGGGCCGCCTCTTCCACTCACAGATGTGGGTGAAGGGTTCTCCGTTGCAGTTCATTTTCGACAACGAGAGCCAAAAGAACCTCATTTCATAGAGGTCGTGAAGTGATTGAGCCTACCAAAGACAAAACATCTGCGACCATACACCATTGGGTAGCTTCACCAAGGGTGATATCTCCACGTCAGCCAGTAGTGTCGCCTTCCCTACAACATCAATCCCTTCACGGATGAGGTACTATGTGACGTTTCTCCTCTTGAATTTTGTGATGTATTAATAGGAAAAACTTACATGTGGAAGTGACATGTTGTACATGAGTCTAGACATCTCTCTATGATTATTACTTTGGGAAATAAGTTGTACAAGATACCAGAAGTAGCCCCACCTACCACCATCTCTTTGATTACTGCGAAGAAATGTAGTAATATCATTTCCCAGACTAGTAAATTGGTTTTCCTTATGATTCGACCTCAGGGAAAGAAGAAGATTGTGGCCACAACTTCCAGAAAAAGATCCTCCGTACAAAATCAGCCAATGGACAAGTTCATGGAGGAGTACAGGGACATTTTCACCTCACCTACAGGGGTACCTCTGCATTGTCAGGTCAAGCATTGCATTGATATGACCCAGGGCATGCCACTACCTAATGGAATGATGTATGATGCTCTGATCTGGATAATGATGAGATCAAGAGGCAGATTCAAGAGCTTTTGTAGAAAGGGAACATCAGGCCAAGATCATCACATAGTGGGAGCTTGATTGTATTGGTACAGAAGAAGGACGAGACTTGGAGGCTCTTGATTGACTATTGAGTAAGCAAGATCACCGTTCAGAATAGGTACCAAATCCCACAGATCGATGACCTTCTGGACTAGATCAAGGGGGCCAAATACTTAAGCAAGATTGACTTGAACTTCGACTATCACCAGGTGCCTATTGAAGCCTCTGATGTGTGGAAAACTGCCTTCGAATCCAAGGAGGGAATTTTCAAATGGTTGGTCATGCCTTTCAGGTTGACGACTGCCCCCACAACCTTCATGAGATTGATGGAAGAAATCTTGTGACACTTCACCAATGCATTTGTGGTGGTGTATTTAGATGACATCTTGATCTCCAACGATAGTTGGGAAGAGCACCTCCACCATATTCGACAGGTCCTTCAAACCCTGCGACAACACAAGATGTGTGCCAATTTGGAGAAATGCACTTTTGGCATGATCTAGGTTCAATATATGGGTTACATCATTAATGAGAAGGGTGTGCATGTGGACCCAACCAAGATAAAATTCATTCAAGATTAACCAGCCCCAACCACTCTAACAGAGCTCTGCAACTTTCTGGGTCTTGCCAACTTCTACCATAGGTTCGTGTTAGGGTTCTCTCATATCACTTGGAATTTAGTTCAAGTCACTAAGGGCATTGCAAAAGCAAAGGTTTTTTGGTCCAAAAAACAACAGAAGGCATTTTTTGAGTTGAAGCATCGCCTCTGTTCTGCACTAGTGCTCACGTTACTAGACCCGCAGGGGAATCCTATGGCTTACCATAGTGAGAATCTTTTAGACACAGTCTGAAAGTATCCCAATTACGACAAATAAATTTATTCCATTGTCCAAGCCTACTGTCAATGGAAGCATTACATTATGGGGAAGGAAGCAATCATCCACATAGACCACCAACCCCTACAGTTCATACAAACACAAGGGAAGTTGTAGAACGATCACCATCAGAAATGGTCCACATACCTGAAACTTTTCCATTTGAACATTAAGTACAAGAAGGGAAGCACCGATAATGTTGTAGACCCCCTCAACCGATCACCAATCATTGTGTTGATCATTGTGCTAGGCTCCTGTGGGTACAAGACTTCAGGGTGGCCACATCTTTACAAGAGCGATTCAGAATTCGACAGCACATGCCAGACACTCCTGGAAGGGAAGTAAGTTCCTAATTTTCACCTCCAGAATGCACTATTATTCCACTTGGGACACATATGTGTTCCTTCAAGCGAGCACACCAATGATTTGGGAGGTGCACTACAGTCAGGTCGCTGGACATTTTGGAGTAGAGAAAATAGTGGTGGTACTGCAGAAGTATTTTTGTTAGTCGAAACTTCGCCAGGATGTTGGGAAGTACATTAGATCCTACACCACTTGTGCCATTATCAAACCAACCATCAAGAAGCAAGGCTTATAAACTATTCTACCTACTCCTAGTTGACCTTGGGAATCCATCTCTAAAGATTACATGTGGGCCTTCCTTTTACTAAGCACAACAACGACTGCGTTTTTGTGGTCGTCGACATATTCTTTAAGATGGCCATCATGGTGGCATACAAGAAGAGTGTCATGACAAAGGCCACTGCTAAACTTGTCTTTGAGTGAGTGTGGGTACACTTTGGGATCCCATAGTCCATTATATCAGATAAGGACAACAGATTCCTAAGTGCATTTTGGTCAAGTCTTTGGCCGATGCTGGATAGAAAACTCACTAAGTCCACGACGTTCCACCCCCAAACTGATGGCCAAACAGAGGTCGTTAACAAGATGATTGTACACGTTCTATGCATGTACAAATCAAAGAATCCATGCACATGGGATGAAAACATCCCCTATGTATAGCACAACTACAATAGATCTCTCTGTAGCTCAACGGGCCATAGCCCCTTTCAGGTAGGGTTGGGATTTTAGCCATTATTTCCCATTGATGTGGCCATACTATTTGTAGCTACTCAGGTAGATTCAACTCATGTCCAGTTTGAAGTCGACAGGGCTAAAAAATTCATTGAGTGCATTCAACACATCCACAAATAGGTCCATGATATGTTGGACATAGCCAATGTTATGTACAAGTAGTGCCATGATCAACATAGAGGGTCGCACAAGTTCCAGGTGGGCGATAATTTTTGGCTACATTTGCAGAAGGAGTGCCTCGCTGGACCCAACAACAAGCTTCACCCACTCTAATATGGGTCATACACCATCACAAAGGTTGTAGGGGACAATTCCTTTGAGCTCAGTATCCCACTGTTTCTTGGTCTTCACCTAGTATTCAATGTAGACCGCCTTTGGCCATACTTTCCACCATTGTTGGACACATTTGACATTGCAAAATAACTCACACCAATAGAGCTGAACTCGGACTGCTTGAAACAAGCCACAATTGATAATATCATCGACACGTATATTAAGAACACTCACCAATAGAGGATCTAACTATATCGAGAGGTTTCAAATCAAGCCAACTCCTTCACCAGGGCAAGTGGTTCACTAGGGACTAGGTTCAACAAAAAACTCCTCACCCCATGGAGGCTTTGCATGCAATGGGGACCATTGCTTCTTAAGGAGGGATGAATGATCTAGGTGGATATTGGTGGCCACCCACCTATTCCACCTATACCTCCATTTGATTTCATTTGTTTCCTTGTTGATTTCAACATTTACTATTTTTAGCAGGTTTTCAGGTCGTGAACTTCCGGAGTAGTTTTGACCCCCTAAATGACGTTTTTTTTTGAGGTTTGCAACAAACCAATAGTCATAAAAATACTATAGTGCTAAGAGAGACCTTTCTAACAAGGTATTGTATGCGCCAAACGAAGATAATATGACCAAGTTACGACCTCGGGAAGTTGGCTGCCCAACTGACCCCAACGAGGCCCACAAACTCTTGGCATTCCGTATCATGGGTTAGGGTTTTCCCTTGTTATTCAATAATAAATATTCCCTTAAGACTCATTGTAACACTGTTTAGAGGCATGTATCTGCCACATATCTTCTCAGATATAAGCTACCATCGCCCAAGCTAGTTTATTTCCATTCTGTTTGTGAGCATATTTCAACATTCTGATATTAATGAAATGACATGTTATTTCTGCTGCATCTCTGTATTTATGGTTATATCTATAATTTGTTGCATTCCTGTTTAAGTTTAGATCACGAGCACTCAACAGGTACAATGAAGCAAGTTCCAAGCGAGGAAGAGGAAATTGTTCCTCTTGATTATGGTCTAGTCATGGACATGTACAATATGACTTACGACGAGCTTCAGAAGAATACTGTAGAAGTAAGGAAGAAAAATTTTTGGGCGATCTTGCATCCATTGCATTCATCAGAGAAAGGGTGACTGTGATTGAGACCAAAATGAATCCAAATGTCATTTCTGCAACTAACTTGGCCTTCACAAGAGCAGCAAAGTTAAACATGAAGTATCTGATGGCCAAGAATAAACAAATGGAAAAGAACTTGTTAGGTAAAATTGACTCGGGGTTTGAGTCAAGGTTGACCTGGTTAAATAGTAACGATTTTGGGAACATAGTATAGTGTACCCATGGTATTATTGTCTGTGGTATTGCATGTAATGGAGCCTATAAAAGGTTGGGAATACTTCATTGTAATGTAGACCCGAAGGTGAGTGGTGAAGGCTCACTTGGCCAGATTGGCTAGGGTTTTGGCCAATGCTAATGAGATCTCATTGGGTTGGGTTTTTCCCTAGATTTGGGGTTTTCCTGAATAAATATTATGTGTATTATTGCTGGTTATTTTATTATTCCTCTCTGTAAATCTCGGTGAATATCAGTAATAATTTATCTCTCTGCCATAAATTTCGTAACAACTGGTATCAGAGTTAAGTTGGCTTCAAAAGGACTTTTTGTGTTGCCAAGGGTTTGTATTGGCCCGGTAGATAGAGAGATAATTGAGTTTTTCTTGTAGATCTGGATCAAAAGCCATAGATTGTGAAGTGCACACTATTGGGTCATGAGAGATTCAGTGGATGAAGAGGATATGTGCACATGGATTAATTAATTGATGAACCATGTACATGAAAAGAACGCCTAGATAAATGGTGGTTACAGTGGCTGGTGACCGATGTAATTCGGTAGATGGGTTCTTTTTATATGGACATTGATGTCATATGTACAAAGACAACAACGAGGGTAAACAAAAAATAAATAAATTATTGTAATGGAGTGAAAATTTTAATTTGCATGTAAATGGGCATACAACTGTAAGACCTGGTAAGGCATGTGTACGCCTGGGTAATTACAGGTAATGTTTGGGTTAGACTTGGGGGATGTTGGGTTAACAAATCTCAGGTAAAAACTTTGAAGGGGGTAAGGGCTAGAGTGAGCGGGATTGTCTCACTTAGCAGGTTTTGGTTGTATTTAGTCAAGGAACCCCAAGTCGAGTTTAAGGGAGGGATTGTTAGGTAAAATTGACTCGGGGTTTGAGTGAAGGTTGACCTAGTTAAATAATAGTGGTTTCAGGAACATGGTATAGTGTACCTATGGTATTATGGTCCATGGTATTTCATGTAATGGAGCCTATAAAAGGTTGGGAATACTTCATTGTAACGTATTCCTGGAGGTGAGTGGTGAAGGCTCACTTGGTCGAATTGGCTAGGGTTTTGGCCAATGCCAATGAGATCTCATTGGGTTGAGTTTTTCCCCAAGTTTGGGGTTTTCCTGAATAAATATTATGTGTATAATATTTATATGTATTGTTGCTGGTTATTTTATTATTCCTCTTTTTAAATCTTGGTAATAATTTATATCTTTGCCGTAAATTTCTTAACAGAACTTACATGATGAGAAGAAAGAATTTTAAAAACTCCGAGTAGAGGTCCAGAACGCAACTACCACACAAGTATATCTGGAAGAACTTAAGGCAACCATACTTGGTGAAGTATCGACATTGGGAGAAACCATGCAAAACCTTTATGAGGAGCTTGCCATTGTCCATAAAGCAGTTATCTGTTTACACGACATGTAGTATAAAGATAATACTAAATCCCTCAAGGTTATCCATACGTCCATCACTGTCATGCATGAGTGGTCAATGTAATACAAAGGGGCACCATCCGAATTGGCAAAGAAAACAAGGCAATAGGTAGATTTGGAGAAACCACAAGTGCGAATGATCATTCAAAGTAATAGACAACTTGCCTCATTCATCACCAATATTCAGGCCTGACATGCATGATTGTAAAACAACGTGGATTTCATGGTGAAATCACACAGGATCCCATCAGTTGGCTCACTCACTGAAGCCAAAATTAGGAATCGGGTCAAGTAGGAGGTTGAAGAATACTTGGATCTGTTCAGGCAGATCACTACCAATGAAGATCTTGAAGTGAACAAGCAGAATATTCAGAAATACATTGGTGGCCCTGTCCAGATAAATACCGCGTTGCTCCTTCTTAAGAAGGAAAGTCAAACTGGTTCCAAATCAGTGTACTCGAAAGAAATGGAGGCTACTGTCCGCTTCCAGCGTGATCCCATCGCATAGTTTGGGAAAGTAATCGCATAGTACAAAACTTGGCACTGTCATGTGATCGAGAAACTACAAGTTGAAGTTGTTGAGCTAGAATTTCCCCAAACTCAAGCTTATATTGTTTTGTCTTATTAGGCTGTCCAGTTGGCTCTACCCAATTTTTTTCCTATATGGGTATGAGTATATTGTAATATTCTTTGTAATTAATTTGTAAGTGAAATTCCAAGTGTCAATTGGGGAATGTGAAGAGTCATTTTGTAATGAAGTTGAAGAGTCATGAGGAAAGTCCAAGAGTCACAAAAGGGATATGCATAGTCACCCCTTTTGTTATAAATATGTCCTCATAACTCATGTAAGGGGATTTTGGGAGCTAAGATTTTGGCTAGGATTTGGCTTAGGATTAGGAGCTTGGGAGTTTTGTTGAGAGTCTTGGCTTCTCGATAGCATAGAGGGAATATATTTCTTTGGAGGAGTTGGTGTAGACTTCATTTTCCACTATTGGGACTAGTGGTTTGTCAATAGTATATGTATGCTTAGAACTTTCACTTTAATAAAATCTCAGAGCCAACACATTTTCATGTATATGTTGTGAATATAGTAGGACTATTCTTGTTGTGTTTGCAATATATTTTATTTCATTTATTTTAACTCTTATAAACTATTTCGTTCGCATTAGTATGAATCTTGTTGAATGTGTGTTGTTGTATATTTCCATCATGGTTAACTTGTGAACTATTTTGTAGGCTGACTTGTGATTCCCTTTTATGCTCGTTTTTTCCCTTCAAGTTGTGTACTATTACATGATTGTAAGGGGCTCACTCACTTACCCTTCGTCGTGTTAGAAACTTTCATACATCGCACTTGACCCTTCACAGAGCCACACACTTGTTTCACCAAAGTCATGAATACACCATTCTATGTGTTATTGTAGCCAAGACACATCATTAAAACTCACTTCTTTGGAAACCGGGCTATATTTTGGATGGGGCTCCTAATCCAAATGATGTGAGGTCTAATTGGGAGTTCATACCAGGGAGACCCCTTGAATGTTTGCAGGTCCAACACCGTCAACATTTCTGGTGCTAGAAGGATGACCAAATGTCAAGGTGAGATCGTGAAGTCTATTTGAACTTTCCTTACCTTTTAATGGATTCTTCCCATATCTTAACCCCGTCATGTTTTTTTAGAACTACAAATATGAAAGTTCTCATGGGGATAATTAATGACTTGTCAAATCTGAAATTTGATGGTGAGGGTGGAACAACCATTCTTGAGCACACTGCTCGCTTTCTTGAATTTTTCACTCAATGTGATATTCACTTTGAGGATACTCCTTGTAGGTTTTTCTTTCTCACGTTCGAAGCGCACATTAAGGAATGGTGTTGCACATTTCCAACTACTTCTATTCACTATTTCGAACATCTTTCCAAAGAGATTTACCACGCCTTTGATATGCATGATTATAAATATGTTTATAGAAAAATAATGCATCTCAGAAAAGAACCTGATGAATTTTTAAAATATTTTCACGATCATTTCATTCATTTCTATTTTGAATTTTCTGAATATTATATTGATTGGAATTTTATGAAATAAAATTTCAAATTTCTTGTTCATATTTCGATGAATCCAAAAGAATATGAATCTTTCAAAAGTCTCCCAACGTATACTAGTCATGGAGCTCCTAAATCTGCAACGAAGAAAGTTGCTGCTCCAAGTGACTCTTGGTCTTCTCATAAAAAAGCTCTATTTATGCAGGTTGAGGTTGGAGAACTTAAGAGTCCATTTGTTGATCTAACACCATCTTCTCCCACCCCATAAATTCAAAATTCAAATGTAGGTTTGGACTGCAGATCTGATTTTTCTGGTGATGTTCTTTCTCCTCGCCCTCCATTAGTCGGTTCCTTTGGTCCTCCCGATTGTGAGTTGTTGTGTCTATCGACTTCAATCATTTATTCTAATGTTCACAATGATAAAAATCAAGATGGAGTTAGTGTTGACCAAAAAACTTGCGATATCATTTACGATGATTATGTGTTGGATTCTATCTCTAAACAAGAATTTGCGATGCAAGTTTATGTTTTTCCTTGTTCACCTCTCCCTCATTATCCTGACATTTTCCACGATTCTATCATACCTTTTGAATCTTTCGAAGAAAAAATTCCTGATGATGTTAATTATGATCATACTAAGGAATCATGGAATGTCATTTTTACATCTGAACTCAGAGAGGAAAATTCTTCTCTCCTTGATCTCCCGAATCCATCATCTGATCATTCTAGAGAAACAGAGGGTGAAATTTCTTGTTTTCAATATTCCCCTATCTACAATTCTTTAGATGAAGAGGATTCCTTTGCTTTCGATGTTGAATTTTATGATCATGATTGTCGTGATATATTCTTTGACTCATCTGGCCACGACTCTGTATTTTCTACTGTTGATCTATCTAAGCCACCAGTTTTGATGATCTACCTTCCGATGTCTTGGAACTACCACAAGCTATCGAGGCACTTCAATCCGTGCTGATGGTTATGTAGGGTTCTCATAGTCTTGAGGCTAGTCCCAATCATGATCATGATAGTGATTTATATTTCAAGGATCCTCATCATTCGATCGCAAAAATTTAAAATCAATCCTTTCCACAATCTTTGCACCCTCCATCTGTTTTGCACGATGCTATCGCTCAATCATTGAATGAATCATACCAGGAAAGCATGTTTGTGAAACATAAATTTTTCACTTATTTTTTTTTTTTTTTTATTATGTTTGACGAGTTTAGAAGTTTGAAAGGATTCCCTTGCATGTCACCTTGTTGCAATGTGTGCAAACAACTTCATGCATCTGTTGAGAGTTTTGCATATGCTTTTATGTTGTATTTTTCTGTGTGCATTTTCGCTCTTCGAATGTTGCGGCGTGTATCAATTTATCTTTCTTGTATGCTATTATTATTGAATATATTTCTTAATATGGATTCCCTTTCCCATATAGGTCAACCTATGCGTCAGTGGTTGTATAGGAAGTTTCATTTTACGTAATCATGACCTATTCTCGGTTAGTTTAGGAGTAGGAGTAGTTTGTTTATTTTTTTGTTTTGTTGTGTTTTGATTTACTTTCCACCTTGCTCTTTTCTTTCCTTTTCATTGTATGATAGCTTCCACATGAGAGCATGTTTGGTTTCCGAAGCAAGAATGGTGAATTTCAAGAGGAAATTGTGCCATTGTCAATGCTTGGCTATCTGTTTATTCCCTCTCTTTGTGTGGATCTTGCACCGTTTAATCGATGATACCCTGATGGAAAATACGTTATTTTTTAGAGAAAGCTATAGTGGAATCACTATGCTTAATCTATATATAGTACCACCAACTCTAATCAGTTTTATGATTGTTTGGTTCATCTTGTCAACTAAGTCGAGTAGAGTAAGGAGGGGAAACTTTAACAAGTGAACTGTATTTTAGAGGTATATAAATATCATTCTCTGAAGGGATAACCTCCTATGCTCTCAATAAGTCGGGGTCCCTCTTTCACCTCATGAAATCAATAAGTGTCAATGTATAGTTCTATAAATAAAAAAAATAAAAAATATTAATAAAAGGTGAAAGAAGAGAAAGGCTTCCTGCACAGGGAGGTGAAGCAAGCAACTCTGTCAGGGTAATTCCTAGGCTCGTTGGCATCAGAGTAATGTTTGTGTCCTTGAAGTGACTCCGTCGAGGTATTGTCCAAGCCTGCTGGTAGTAGAGCAATAGCATAGATGAAAACCAAGACTTTGACAATCCTTTTTCACTTGTGTATCTATATGCTCCCCATCCCCAATAGAAATATCTGAGTTTGACTTGTATTTGTTAGTGTGTTGTCGATGAAGAGAATGGTAGGGACTATATCCTTAACTTAAGCTAAGTAAAGAAGTTATGGTGATCAATGAAATGAACAATACTTCCTGAAGAGTTAGGCCTACTTTACATGAGTTAAGACCCATACAGGGAGTTGGAGTTCTACCAACGTGTCGCCAAGTGTTGTAGCTGCTACAACCACCCTCGAAATTTTTATCATTTACTGACGTAAAGTATTCATGTTATGTTAAATGCTTATATTTTCATGTTGTTCTTGTGATTTCTTGTTTTGATCCCGACTTGAATCTTTTTCAATCACAAGCAAGCTTCTGCCTGCACCTTGTAGGATTGGCGGTCTTCCCTCCAGAAACTACTCAATATTGGAAGGCAGGCTAGTCTTGAGGATATGAATTGCACAATCCAGATAGGTAGGGAAACCTTGAGCTCATAAATTACGTAATTCTAGGAGAAAATCTGGCCTTGAGCTCATAAATTACGTAATTATAGGAGACAACCTAAACTTGAGCTCAGAAATTGTGAAAAGATTCCCTTTCTCTTAGAAACTGCACAATTCATTGAGTCAATGAGTTTCTTAGTCCCCTGTGGTTGGGAAATTCACTATCCTTCTTGGCAGTGGGAATGGCCAGTTTCCCGAAAAAGAGAAAAAGTAAAAAATAAAAAATCAATCCCTAGAAAATAGGGAATGATCAATTAGTTTCCTGAAGGATGGCACAAGTTGCTATTTTTGGACTTTCCACCAAGTGTATCTTTTTTCTTGATTTTAGGCATGCACATCATAAACCCTAACCAACCTATATATCTATAATTGATGCCCTTAGAGCTCATTTTCACATTTGATACTGGAGCTCTAGCCTTCCTAAGAAGATCAAGGAGCCTTCAACAGAGTTTGCGGCACTTACGAGAGAGTTTTGATTTTGTCATCTTTAGTCGTTTTTTCTGTCGCTTTTTGTCATTTCACTTCTGTGAGTGTGGTTTTTATTATTTATTTTCATGGTTGTTTGTGTTTTGACTTATATTAGCTTGTAAAAGTGTTGGTTCAGTCCATCGTTCACTTTTTACAACTGTCGCATCAACTTTATTATTTTTTCCCATTAGTGGCCACTATTTCGGAGACTCCTCGTGCATGCTTGTTTTTCCTTTTGCATGTTGATCTTCTACACTTGATTTTCACCATTCTATCTTTCCTTAGTCATATCTACACTCTAAATTATACTATCACTCAGATTTTTTACTTTTCCATCCTCTTTCCAGGCATACCTGCCATTCACTTGGCCAACAATTGTTATGTTCAACTGATCATTGCGCAAGTCCAAGGCTTAAGCCTCATGCTTGGCCTCTGAGGCTGCACAATGCACAATTCCTGGCTTTCCCAATTATGCATTGCATAGTCCCAAGTATCAAGCCTCATTCTTGGCCACTGAGAATGTGCAATATCCCCCTTAGTCTTCTGAGGTTGAGACTATGCATTGCATAGTCTCAAGCCTTAAGATTCTCCCCTGGCTACTAAGATTGCACAATTCACAGTTCTTGAAGCCAATCCCTTTCCCCAAATCAATAATTTCACAATTTTCCCTCTCAGTCTTGTGGTTTCTGCCTTGATCTTGCTTTGTAATTCATTTTTGTAAAGCTAATTCATGTTGGCATGAGTTAATTTTACTCCTAAAGGTATTGTAGTTGTTGATAACTTCTCTTTATCAATAACTGTTATCATGGCCCCAAGAGATATGCCTCAAAGGACACTACAGAAAGTAGCACAGATGAGGCAGTTGAGAGTACTCCAATGAACTTTCCAGTTTTTCAGATACTCAACTATTTATAGAGAAAGAGTTAGACATCACATGGCACAAAGTGAAAGACCGACAAGTGTATATCAATGTACAAAGATTAGGGTTACACAATATTGCATGCATGTACCCAACTTTCCCATGTGTAGACATTGTCAACTGGATAATTTCTCATATGGATTCCAAGACCATGACTCTTAGTAGTGACAATGAAGAAATTCTTGCCTCTTTCCTAGCACTTGATTACCATCTCATGTATCATTTGTCAGAGCCAAAATTGCTCATGGATTCTCACTTCTATGCAGTCACCAACTACTTGAGCACAAATGATGTTATCAAAGGCTAGGTGAAAGATCCAACAAAGTTCCTTCAGACACCCACTAACACCTACATGACCAAATCCCTTAGGAAGGATTATCAATACTTGATAGTTCTATATTGTAGGATCTATGTTCATAACAGTACTGAGACCTTCCCTGAAGGTTGGGCGTTCTTGCTAAATCATATTGTGAATGAAGAAAAACCATTTAACTGGTTAGATTTGTTGGATTAACAACTAAATCTCCATGTAGCTAATGCTTAGAATCCCCCCAAGGGAAAGCAAGCTAGGTTCTACATGTTTTCCTACCTGCTGGATGCAATATGCGCTCACAATTCATTCCCTGGCATGAATTGGACTTAGTCACCAAGAGAAACTTTCATGCACATTTATTGCAATCTACTTTAGAAGTGCAACCACAAAGGAGTAATGGAAAAGCTAACTGATCACTTCCTCATTCCATTCTACAAATTAATCTTTGAGGAAGAACCACCTTGCATGTCATGTGGGGAAATGAAACCAGTGTCAAAAATAACTGATTGGTTTGCCTCACCAGATGGCACTTTCCTCAGAGTGTTTGGTAAACAAAATTCTCCACATGTTCTATCAAGGTATGCCACCGATAATTTGGTCATGCAAGAAGTTTCTTACCATCTTTACACAGGGTTATCAACATTTTTTCACAAAAATAAGAAATCATCCTAGCTTGCTCTTCCTTTGTAATCAAGAATTTGAAATTTGTAGACACTAAAGGCAAGGAGATAGAGAAATTAGAATTTGGTCATTTGGACTTCAGTCCATACAATCCTAGGAATGTTTGTAAAGATGACTATGCAAGGATTCATTTTCAATGGCCAAGAGGGACATTTTATAGGCCCAGGGAGGAGTTGAAAATTTGTTATAATGCCTCCAAGTCTCACAAACCAGTCAACTTCGTAGGAACATCATAGGTTACTTCGCAAAAGGAAGTCACTATAGAGGAAAAACTAGTAGGAAGGTGCAACCCAGTGTGCTAAAAGGGCAAGAGGAAATTTGCACACATTCGAGCGGAAGAGAAAAGCTGCAAGATGAAAGCAGATCCAATCATCCTAAAAGCGGTGATAACAACATAAAAGAGGAGGAACAAGAGGAAACAAGGGGAAGAGATGAAGTAGAGGGAAGAACAAGAGCAGAGGATATTGGAAGAATTAAGGCAGAGACAAGAAGAAGAAAAAAGGTAGAGAATATGACAAAATAAGAAAAACAGAAATAAGCCGAGGAACAAGAGAAGAAAAAACTACTAGAAGAGGAGAATGAAGATGTTCGAGGATGAAGAGCTCACTCAAGAAATTAAGGAGTTGATTGTGATTTAAGACATGGTGGTGGAACCAAAGCCATTGAACCAAGATGTTGAGTTGATTTTGAGCACTCAATAGGTCACCATTCAGTCTCCCCCTCCTCTAATATTAGAGCAAGCTCCAAGCGAGGAAGAGGAAATTGTTCCTCTTGATTATGGTCCAGTCATGGATACGTAAAATTTGACTTACAACGAGCTTCAAAAGAAGATTGTACAAGCAAGGAAGAAACATTTTCTGGATGATCTCGCATCCCCTACATTCATCAGAGAAAGGGTGATTGTGAAAAACACCTAAAGGAATCCAAATTCCATTGCCACAACTAACTTGTCCTTCATAGGAGAAACAAAGTCAAACACGAAGTATCTGATGGCCAAGAAAATAAATGGAAAAGAACTTACAGGATGCAAGGCAAGAAGTTGAACAACTCCAAGAAAGGTCCAAAATGTAGCTCTAACACAAGTATATCTCGAATAATTGAAGGCAACCATACTTGGTGAAGTATCGACATTGGTAGAAACCATGCAGAGCCTTTATGAGGAGCCTGTCACCGTGCATCAACCAGTTTTTTGCTTGAACGACATGCAAAAAAAGTGTAAGGATAATGATAAATCCCTCAAGGTTTTCCATACAACCATTACTACCATGCATGAATGGTCAATATAATATAAAGGGGCACCGTCTAAATTGGCAAATAAAACAAGGCAACAGGCAAAGTTGGAGAAAGAACAAGTGCGGATGATCATTCAGAGTAACAAACAAATCGCCTCATTCATTGACAGTATTCAAGACTCATATGCATGATTGTACAACAATGTGGATTTCATGGTGAAATCGCACAAAATCCCATCAGTTGGCTCACTAATTGAAGCCAAACGCAGGAATCAGACCAGGCAAGAGGTTGAAGAATACTTGGATCAATTTAGAAAAATCACTACCAAGGAAGATCTTGAAGTGAACAAACAAAATATGTAGAAGTACATTGGTGGCCTTGTCCAAATTAATACCATGTTGCTCCTACTCAAGAAGGAAACTCAAACCGGTTCCAAATCAGTGTGCCCGGATGCAATAGAGGTTAGAGTCCACTTTGAGCTTGATCCTATTGCGCAATTTAGGGAAGTCATCACGCAATACAAAGCTTGGAACCATCATGTGACCGAGAAACTACAAGTTGAAGTTGTTGAGTTTGTGTTTCCCTAAACTAAACCTTAACTTGTTTTTTCTTATTAGGCTGTCTAGTTGGCTCTACCCAATTTTATCCTATATGGGTACGAGTATATTGTAATATTCTTTGTAATTAATTTGTATGTGAAATTCCAAGTGTCAATTGTGGAATGTAAAGATTCATTTTGTAATGAAGTTGAAGAGTCACGAGGGAAGTCCAAGAGTCATGAAAGGGAGATGAACAGTAACCCATTTTGTTATAAATGTTTCCTCATAACTCATGTAAAGGGATTTTGGGAGCCAAGATTTTGGCTTAGGATTAGGAGCTTGGGAGCTTTGTTGAGAACCTTGGCTTCTCCATAGCATAGAGGGGGTATATTTCATTGGAGGAGCAGGTGTAGACTTCATGTTCCACTATTGATAATAGTGGTTCGTCAATGGTATATGCATGCTTGGAACTTTCACTTTAATAAAAGCTCAGAGTCGGTACATTTTCATGTATATGTTGTGCATATAGTAGGACTATTTTTTTTGTGTTCGAAATATATGTTATTTCATTTACGCTAACACTTATGAACTATTTCATTCACATTAGTATGAATCTTGTTGAATGCATGCTGTTGTATATTTCCATCATGGTTAACTTGTGAACTATTCTGCAGACTAACTTGTGATGCCCTTTTATGCTCGTGTGCTCCTTTCAAGTTGTGTACTATTACATGCTTCTAAGGGGTTCACTCACTTTCCCTTCGTCGTGTTGGAACCTTTCATACAACGCAATTGAACCTTCACAGAGTCACACACTTCACCAAAGTCACGAGTACACCATTATATGCGTTATTGCAACCAAGGCACATCACTGAAACCCGCTGCTTCGACAACTGAGTCATATTCCGAATGGGGCTCCTAGTCCAAATAGTGTGAGGTATAATTGGGATTTCATACTGGGGAGACCCCTTGAATATTGGTGGGTCCATCACTGTCAACAGGATTTAAACAATATTATTAGCATCGAACTTGTAGATAAAAGAAACATTGAAACCATAAAAGGAAGAGATAGTACATTTTTTTAACCAAGGAATACTATTGATATTATAAGCAATAGAATTAACCATTTTAGCAATAATGAACTTAGGGATAGAAATGATAGTTTTAGAAAAAATACCATTGATTTGAGAAGCAATGAAATCAAAGATACAATTGATATTATAATAATCAAACCCAAAGTTTCAAACAATAATATAGGCATTGGACCCAACATTTTCACAAGCAAAAACCTCAAGGATAAAAATAATACTATAAACATCAAAATCAAAGAACAAATAAAGACAAGTGTTTTTTGGTATAAACAAAAGCATTAATAGAAATTAGGTAGCCAAGAGAAAGAGTGGCACATTTATTGGGGGAAATGATGCTAAGAGAAACAAAGGCACATTAAATGAGAATAAGGAAGCTAAAAGAATAACTGAAGGTTTGAATAATATTGACAACAATGATATTGAGAAAAACAAAGGAATGTTCAATGAGAGCTTGAATAAGTGTAAGAATGAATATTGTTGAGAGAAATGGAGTTGAGAGAAATGAAGGTACATTGATTTTAAGTGATGTAGATGAGAAGAAAAGTTAAATAATGATTAGTGTAATTAGTAATACAAGCTATGAAGACAATGGTATAGTTATTGTAACCAAAGAAAACATTAAAACTCATGGTATTAGTTGCAAAAAAGAAGGTATGATTAGTAAAGCCGAGGGAAGAAACTAGACTCATGAAACACACATTGATTCAATTGACATGGGAAGGGAAATCACAAGTACAAAAAGTGGTTTTAATAAAGATAAGATCCGTCATAAGAAATTTAGTGGTATAAAAAATGAAACAATGAGTACAAACAATTAAATCACTTCCAAGAAAGTTATTAATCTTTTAGACCACGAATTGGGTGAGGGGAGAAGAATGTTCTTGACAAAGGGCTAGGGTTTACTATTCTCCCAAAGGTCATTCTAGTGGATGACATAATATGTTGCATTGAAAATGGGATTAAGGATTTAAGGGAATCATATAAAGAAACTTTGAGACAATATTGTGCATTATATTGAGAAAATCCAAACCACCTTGCAACAACTTTACTAGGAATGAACATCTAACACTTAAAAGTTTAAGAAATAATGAAATAATAGTTGTATTAAAAGCTGAAATAGGAGGAGCAAGTGTAGTTATGAAAAAAACAAATTGCATGGAAAAAATGTATGAGAACCTTGATTCTAGTGGTAGCTACATGAATCTTAGAAGTAACCTAATCTCAAAGGTAATTAAACAGGTCAAGAAGTATTAAGAAATCCAAACTTGATGAGTTGTTGAAGAAAATGCTGGTGCTTAATTTAGATAACAGCCTGAGGATTAACAACCTCCCTAAAATATGCAAGGAAGGAGTTCCTTTAAGACCAATTGTTAACACCATTGTCTCTCCCACCTATGAGCTAACAAAACATGTTTCCAAGAGCCTGACCTCCTTGAATAGATAAAATTGATTCATACATAAAATATTCTTTCCATTTCGTTAACCTCATTAAGGAAGAAATAGTTGAAACAAAAGATATGACCATTAATTTTGATGTGGGGCAACTCTTCACAAAATCTATCTAAATGAAGCTATACAAGTTGTTAGAGAGGTTATTAATCCTGATATATCCAAACTAGTGGAAACATTTATTCATTCTACATTTTTTATCTTCCAAGGAGAGTATTATGAGTAGATAAGTGGATTGTAATTGTGATATCTAGTCTCATCCATTCTAGAATACTTATTTATGAAGTAATTTCAAAGAAGAGCCCTGGATTTCTACCCATTTAAGCCAAAATTAATGTTGGAAACAGTTTGTTGATAACACTAAAGAGAAATAGACCCATGCAAAATAAGAGATTAAAATATTTTTGGCTCGCTTATATAAAATATCAAATGACATCAAGTTTACAATGGAACTAGAGGAAAATAAGAGTGTCCCTTTTCTAGACGTGTTAACAACTAGAAGATAGGATGGAACCTTTGGGCATTAGGTTTTTAGGAAGAAAACCCACACTAAAAGTTACATGCTATCTCTCATCACCACCCTTTGCAAAATATTGGTATTTTGAAAACACTTGCCACAAGAGCCATTAGAATATGTAACCTGGAACAAGAAAAAAGACACCTAACAAAAATCTTCAAAACTATTGGCTACAAGGACAAATATATAAACAAGACTTTTAATAAGACATCAGGAAAGACATAATCCTTTAAATCAAACAATAATGTCAAAAGGGCGTACCTCCCATATATTCAAGGAGTGACTGATAGGATTTCTAGGGTCTTGAGAAAGAAAGGCATCAAAACCTCATTCAAACCCTTAAAGTGAAATAAGGAATGAGATTGGTGAAGGATAACATTGATATCCACCAACAAAAATGTGTCTACAAAATCCCTTGTTCTTGAAATATATGATATATTGGAGAAACAAGAAGATATTTTAGAATCAGGATGAAAGAAAATGGAGTTGATATAAAAAACCAAGAGTTCAGACCTTAACCCTTGTGGAATATGTTTTCAAAACAAGACAGCATGTTTTCCTAGAAGACAATCAAATCCTTGCTCAAGAAAATCATTATTACAGATGATGATTAAGAGAATCCTTGGATATTATGAATAACCCAAATAATATGAACAAAGATGGTGGCCTCAAAATGAGTAAGAGATAGCTCCCATTTTTCGACAATCAGGTCTAACTATCATCTTATTTTCCTTGTTCTTTTGTTACCTTGTTTCCCTTACCCTAATCCATTATATTTTTATTTATAGTATTATATTTATCAGTCTAGTGATATATAGTTCTATTGACTTCTGATTAATTTTATTGATATAAATATCTATACTTAAACATTACAATATTATTATTAGCATTGACTTTAATATTTATTAGTTGCATTATAATATTAGTATTAATAATATAGTATTATCTCTTTGATTTATATTATTAACACTAGTATTTCTACTTTTATTTATATTTTATAATATATTATATTAGGATTATAGCCTAGTTTTTATACTAATTATTATACTATTCATTTCCTCCTATTCCTTGGTACTTTAGTATTATTATGTTAGACCCCTTCCACCCCCCACCCCTCCCCCTCCCACCCTTTTTTGGTTCATTGTGTAGCTTACTTTATCCCTCTATTTTATTCCCTCCCTGTCTATCGTGCATCTATAAATTATAATATTTTCCTCTTCCTTTCTAACCCTTTTGGTCATAAGACAAATCTAGTTAGGGAATCAAAACATTGACCTTTCTAGAAGATGAACACTGTGGAAACTTCTCTGAGAAATATACAATCAAATAACCCATCCCGCAAGTATCTTAAATATATCAGTTCCCTTGATGTTATAATGTGCTTCACTTATGTATAATATTTATTTTTTAAGTCAAAAGAATATGCATTACATCTCTTTCTATGTTGGCATCAATGATGCACAAAAACATTGTGTCCCATTAGTTATGCATTAGCATTGTGGGCATGCTAATGTTGTGACATCCAACATTATATGGGTGCTTATAATGTCATGTTAAGGGCCTTTTTATATTCTAATTCTCTATGGATATAAACTTATTAATTATTATCATTTAATTGTGTGTGTGTGTGTGTGTTAATTCAATTAACCCATTGGCTATCTTAGGCAATTGATTATTCTAAGATTTTTGAAAGAAGCCTTAGTGTCAAACCTCTTGGTTACCACTCAGTTGCATGCCTTATTTTTTGTCCTTATTGGGACATGCAACATTATTAGATATAATATATTTATAGTAGGTATCATATACAAAATATGGGTTTGCACCCAATGGTTTCCCTATAAATTTTTCCTTGGAAAAAATGCATTAATTCAATTATTATTAATTTTAACTATTTATCATTAAATAAATTAGGAGTTCATCTTTAGTAATTATATTTTTAAAACTTATTAAATATTGGTGAGATTGATTATTGGTATGTCTAACCTATGTACTAGCAATCAATGAGTTTCTGAGCATGAAAGAAATAAACCATGCACACATAGAGACAATTACAAAATTTCCACTAAAATAAAATATTAAGCATATGAATCTTTGCCTATAACAAGTGTTATTATTTTCCCAAAGAAAAATTACATTTTGTATATACACAACAAAATGTGTATTCATGAAACATATGCCCAAATCCTTACAGTGACAAAGAGGAAAAACCATTCTGCCCATAATAATAATAATAATACATCTTTACAACATTTGACCCTAGGTGTCCTCACAAAAACTCAGAAAAAATAATGTAATACAAATCATGTACATTTTAACAAAATTACAGAGTATTCAACCTTATAGGCTTCTGCAACATTTTCAAAAACTGACATTAAAATGTAAAATATAAAGATAAAAATAGAGAAGTAACATAGCTACTGTGTATGAGAGCCAAAATCATCCATGAATGGATGATGAAAAAGCATAATGATCACCATTTAAAACCTCCTCAATGGATCAAAGCCCCTAATCCAGTTGAAGGCCTTCATTAGAAAGTTTGTCTGCTTCCCTGTCGTGCTCTCTATAAATATGAGTGTAAGAAAAATATACATAATAAATCTTGATCCTATGCAAATCCTCCAATATGTGAGAAAGGTGTAAAAAATGACTTTGTTGTATTTCACTAACCCAATTAATGACTAACAAGGAATCACCAAACACTTGTAGCTGATCACAACCATTCTCACGAGAAAAATCCAATAAAGAGTGACAAGCTATCAACTTGGCCATATTATTTGTTCCCCTCCCAAGACACAAGATGACTTTGTAATAATGTTTGATTAGATAAATAGAGAATGAAACCACCACCACATGTGAAATTTCCCCTTTGCTCAGTCCCATCAAAGAATCCCCACGGGTAAGATTTATCAGGCTCCTTCAGGGTCACAAAGTCTATTTTTGGTAGAAACATGATCTGGATCTTGGGGGAAGGCCCCTAAGATCTAAAAAATTGAAATGGATCTTGGGGGGAGGCCCCAAGATCTGAAAAATTGAAATGCTAGCGGAAAATAGGAGAACACACAATAAAAAAACCACAAAGATTTTTTTTAATTAAAATAGATAATAACTGTAACGACTACATTGTGGTGGACAATCTGTCTTTTTACAAAATGCGACTTGTTACTTATAGCCTTTTTTTGTTACAATACCACATGTAAATTCCATGGTTGGGTAAATACCATGGGTGAATGAATACCATGGGTTGATGTCACTTACAATACTATGGGTGAATAAATACCATAGGTGGATGCCACTGTTATGTGGAATTTTGCATCTACAGATAAAAGCAATTTCCCTAGGTGGGTAGCTACACCTATAACAATATATTTAGAGCACTTAACCTTTTTCTATAGAAGATAAATAAGACAAGGGACCTACTTGTTATCTTTCGCTTTCCCTTTGTCTCCTTTGTTTGGCTCTCGCCGCTCCTTCTCAAACTTAACTCGCTCAACAAGTACCTGCAATCATAAACAAAGGACAAAAACCAATCAAAGCAAGATATCTATATACTATAAGCAAATGGAATCGAAAGAATTTACACATATAATCATCACATATAGAGACGAGAATATGGAAAAGGTGTAAACAACTTTATTAAGTAGAAGGAAGAATTACAACCATGAAGTCCGATCCATTATCACTCTTCTAGCTTGGGTTCCAACCAACATCACATCAAAAGCACAACACTTTGGCAACATAACAATACTTGTTTACAATCTCAAACCTCACACCAATAGTATCTCCTTACAAATTTTCAAAGTCCAGCACCTAATCACTTAGATGAGTGCTCAATTTATAGGCAAGTAATGGTGGTTTGGTCATAAATGAGGGTACTGAATGGCCTTCCAAACTTAGAGTTAGTTTCCATGGAGGAAGGGATGAGAGGACAAGAGGTTACTTAACTCATTCCTCATCCATTTTTGAGCTCATAGGAGATGATAAGTGTGGGAATATTCTAGGTGGCTCCAGAAGATAAGAATATTCCCAGAACCATATGTGAATTTCGATCAATCTTGCCCAACACAGGTCAAAGTGGGCCTAAGTGCTCTGGAAAGCACCCTGACATGGGCCTACCTGTACTGAAGCACACTTACCCCTATCCAAGGCTGCGATGGTCCCTCAAGGAGGCATTTCTGGAGGGATTCAGGCCAAGAAACTCTTAGGGAAGGAGGCATCCAAAGTGTTGACTTGTCTAGGGCATGTAGCAACTGAATTAGAGTTTGATGAGCCCCAATAGTACTGAAATGGATGATGGGAGTGATGTGCCCAAATGGATCTGTAACAGCTGCCCCCTAAAGCATGAAGTCAAAAATATTAATGTTGAGTGATATGCTTTACGAGGTGATGAGGAGGTTCCAAAGTGGATGATGACCTGCATCGATTACAATACATAATATCATGATATTTTGATTTTTTCTCATGAATTTCTGAGGGAAGGCATACCCATGCTCAACATATAAACTTTCATTACAAGTACATAGGTAGTCGTCTACAGATATAGATCCATGATAGGATGACCATCAATGTAAAGCCATTGTATGAATGATTTGGTACACTTCCTGAAATCGCAGCTCGGATGGATGAAACTAGATCTGGGGTCTTCTATATCGTTCAATTGTTTGCTCAAGTACGAGTTTAACCATGCGAATATATGACCTGAAGTTGAACATGGGAAGACACCGTCTAATTACCAGCCAATGATGTAAGCTGTTAATAGACGCGAGAGAAATCACTGATAATGATAATGATCCTCAAGGTACCGCAGTACATTCTACATGGTGTGAATGGATGTTTTGACACCATACAAAGTCTTTTGGTCGAAGGCCAGTGATGTCAACCTATCGCCGAAAGCGAGAAACTTGCCATTGATGTATGCAAGTCTCAAGGTATTGAAGGGGTGTTTCTAAGTCAACTTCTTGGATAATGTGCTGATGTCGACAAGAAGCGACTCATTGCAAGAGGGCCTTGATGTATCCCACATCAATGACACAAAACAAGTGTAATGATTTTTGGAGACGAAATTTCACTGATGACACAAGGTTTAGGAATGGCGGTCATGAAAATGAAGGTTTATGAGTATTGCAAAGGATGAATTTAAACTAAGCGACTTCTCTTGAACATGTCGGCGACACTGAATGGATTGGCAGCATTGACCCAAAACCAAAGTAATGGATGGTATGATAGAACAAGGTATGAAGACCATCAAGTAGATAACCCAACCCAAATAGTCACATTGATGAAGTGAAAGTGTCATGTTTAAGAGCGACCTGCTGCCATAAAGTGGTTTACCCCTTTTCCTATTTTTCCCAGTCATTGCTGACCAGTACCTATTTATTTTTATCATGCTTGAGGAGGATAACATATGCTTGTTGTATAATTCCACCCTTCGGGTGAATCCATCGCTATGTGATGTTTTAACGAGCCTAGCGAAGGTGAAACTTGGTCTTGTCATGATGGACAAGTTTGTCGCTATTTGATGTTTTAACGAGTCTAACGATAATGATAACTCGGTCCTTTTCATGTTTAGAGAGTTTTAAAAGGGACAAAAATAACTCCACAAGTTCTTTTTCATATATTTGTCTCTCAAGTCTGAAAAAGCGTAAAAAAATACAAGAGAGAACCTATTGACCATGTTTGATCAACGTATTCCTTTTTTGTAAATAATCTATCTCAGTTTGGAAAAGGGTTAAACTTATATTGAGTAGATGTCGTTTCCAATCCGTTAACGAGCTGAAAAGGACAAGCACTCGACAATCTTTTCATATTTCGAGAGTCTGAAAAGAGCTTAAAGATGACTCCACTTAGAGGAACGTGTGGTGTCTAGGATAGCAACTGGTTTCGGTGATGTTGGAACTTCTCAAAACATGTTGATTTATGTGAAGATGCTGGCTAATAAGACCACTCATTGCAACTGTTCCTCAAAAAGGGCAAAACAACCAAGTGAAAGTGTATGATCAGCCAAGCAGATAGTGAGGATGGAAGGAGAAAAACCAAGGCTCATCTGATGGAAGAGGTTGATAGAATGGCAATCATGAGGGTTAAAATGGAAATGGGTTCATTTTTACACTAGATTGAACCATAGGGAACTATGCTTGGATTCAGTTTCATGTTTACACAAGCTTGAAACGAAAAACTACACTTGGATTAAGTTTCATTTTTACACAAGCTTGAAACGAAAATTATGCTTGAGATTGGTTTACATGCCCCCAGTGTGATGACTTGATTCTAGGTGCATGCCCCCCAAGCTTCATTGCATTCACCTAAGTAGACTACTCGTGGCTATCAGGTGGATGGAATGAAGGTTCATTTACGAGATTAAGTGAAAGACTTGAATGGGATTTTACGAGATCTAATCAAAGACTCGAATTGGAACTTTGCTCCAGGGGACATTGTTTCATTTTTTATTGAGCTTAACACAAGACAAGGAACTCTGCTTAGGGACCTGTTTCATTTTTTAATGAGGTTGACACAGTAAAAGAACTATCCTCATATTCCTTGTTTCATTTTTTAATTAGCTTGACACAAGAAAAGGAACTATGCTCATACCCTTAGTTTCATTTTTTACTGAGGTTGACAGAAGACCAGGAACTATCCTCATATTCCTTGTTTTATTTTTTAACGAGGTTGACACAAGACAAGGAACTATCCTCATATTGCTTGTTTCATTTTTTAACGAGGTTGACGCAAAACAAAGAACTATCCTTATAGGACTTTGATCACGACCCATAAGAGGTCATGACTTCCAAGAGGTTCTCATCAGATGGGAGAACAATGCTTTGGAAGGGATACGTAGCAAGGAATCCATTAAATAGATCTGGTTCCATTGCCCCCAGCACATCATGTACAACATCACAAAATTGATGTCCGTTGATGTAGGCATGGAATGGGTTGCCACATAATTGACCAGTGGCGGGGAAGATACCATTGGTACAAAAGGACCATTTAGGGAAGATGGTTGACTTGAAGCCATATTTGGACTGGGAAATGAAAGCTAGTGAACAGTGACAATTATGCCTTCATGCGGGAAACACATCACTCAAAAGAGTGTTGAAACAATAGCCCCCATGTCATACACATAATCGCGCCCAAGAAGTAAATTGTAATTTAAAGGACTTGGGATTACCATCACATTGAGATAAACAAATTTTCCTGCCAAAGTAATAGGCAACTGAGGAAGGATCCCTAATGGTTGACTGGTCCCTCTGTTAAAAGCCAACAAATTCTAGGTAACAAGCACAGGTGGCGGTGAACTGAGCACTTGCCAAGCAGTGGAGGAAAGGATATGCAAAGATGCACCTTCATCTATAATAGTGTCGGGTACAATCATATTACAAAACTGTACTATGATCTGGAAAGGCACATAAGAAGGACGACGACATCTTTCCAGTCGATTCCAATCAAAGGAAGTGACCGGACTACTTGGAGGGGGTACCGTAGAAACGAAAAAATTATCCCCTTGAGTTACGAGGGCGGGAGAATTTTCCTCCTGTCTTGATGGAATACGAGTATTTCCTCCAAGCTCATTGGAATCTGAAGAAACGAAGAAAACCTGAGTGGTATCATACTCACTCTCTATGGGAAAGGTATGATTATCTGAAGGTGAAATCAGGTCAACTGTTTCCTCGACCTGTGATTGTTCAGATATAGACTCATGAGATTCACATTCAGAGAGATTGGTTTTGACCGATGGTTGATTTAAGTTAGTCACTTTATCAACTAGCGATTGATTAATGGAGAGTCTCCTGTAACCATATGGAAGTTGCTGTGGAGAAGTAGGACGATTATCCAACACTTTTCGGGCTTCATCTAGATAGGGACAAAGGTGAATGGGGTAATTCCCTTCACATAACCTACAGGGAAGCTTAAATTTACCCTTATTTCCAAGAACTTTACTACCACTAGTTGATGGTGTGTCACCAACATGATCTCCAGAAGTTGATGACACAAGATGATGTGAACGAGAAGACCATTATTCTAAGATTTGAGGAATACCAGGACAATTTCGAAGAAGATGGTCTCCCGTACAAATTTTGCATGGATATCAAACTTTGTGAGGCTTATGGGATGGTTTCTCATCAAAAGTTTCTTTCGAAGCAATGGTTGCTTGGTTTCCCCCCTGCTGAATTGACTTCTTCTTCTTCTTCTTCCCTTTCTTCTTCGTAGCCACCTGGTTACTAGTATCAATACTTTCACTAGGCGAAGAGGAAGAAGGGGAGGAAGAAACAACCGATGAAGAAGGCAAAGGGTCAACTTTGGGATCAAGTGGAGGTTGATTTTTTCCAGTTGGAGGAGTACTCAATTGTGGAGAAATCATGACATTTTGAACCAAGTAGGTTGAAAAAACCATACTGGCAAGCCAATGGTAAATCCCGGAAGCGATAATGTAGCCATATAAGGAGCAACAATATTTCCAAAAGGAGGAAAAAGACTAGGATTCCAATCAAAAGGAATTCCTTGGTTGGTGGACTCCGGATTTGTCACCATATGTCTCAACCTAAGACCAACTAAGGAGCGAGCATGGAGGATGTTATATGTGGTCAATTAATTTTATTTTAATCAAAATAACATAATAAAACAAAACATGGATGATCTAGGAAAAAGGATTACCAAGAAACTATGAACTGCAGAATACCTCCAGGAAAATCGAGAAGTACGGGAAGGCAATCTCCCCAAATGTTGTGTTCGGTGTATCACAGTTTTTTTGGGAAGTTTTAGTGTCTACAGATAAATGCTTAAACCCCTAGACTAGTAGCTAAGTCTAGAACAATAGTGCAAATCATTCTCTACTTATTCTAAGACCAATAGATTAAATAAGAAGTAAAGAAGCCTACCTGTAGCTTTCGCTTACTCCTTATCACCCTTGACCAATTCTGTCACTCCTTTCCGTACTTAATCCACTTGAAGAGTATATGCACACAGACAGAAGACAAAAACTGATCAAAGCATATGATAATGATCTATTGGTTAAACATAGCATGGAATCAAGTACATATTACACATATGAAAGCATCAATGAATAACACAAGCATATGGAAAAAGCTTTTAACACTTTATTAGTAAAAGGAAGAGTTACAACCCAATTTGCTTGATTCAGCATCACTCCTCCAGTTCAATCCCATCCTCTCCTCATAACAAGCAAGACATTTTGACATCATTACAATACTTGAAATCAACTCAAGTCTCATACTAACAAAATCTCCCTATAATTCAATGTTTTCCAGCCCCTGATCACTTAGATGAGTGGTCTTTTTATAGGTGAATGAAGGCAGTTATGCCATAAATGGTGATAATGAATGCCCTCCCAAACTTAGGATTTAGTTCCATGGATGAATGGATAAAGGGATTGATGTTCCTTAACTCCCTACCTCATCCAAATTCGAGCTCAAAGGAGTAGATAAACTTGGGAAACTTATAGATGCATCCAATGGATAAGAATATTCCCAAACCCCAATGCAATTTCGCTCAAATTCGCCCAACGCAGGCCAAAGAGGGCTCAAGTGCACTGTGTACCACCCTAGCAGTGTACTGGACTGCACTGCAGCGCACCCTAATGAAGGCTTGCCTGTGCTGATATTATTAGAGGCAGTTTTTGGATGATTTCAGTCATGGAACTTATTGGGCAGCTAGGTATTCTGATGGTTGACTTCTTTAGGGTATGTAACAACTGAATTAGGGTTTGATGGGCCCTAATAGTACTGATTTGTAGGTTGGGGTTGATGTGCCCAAATGGATCTATAACAATTGCCCCCTAAAGCATGAAGTCGTAAATATGTATGTCGAGTGAAATTTTTTATCATGTGGAGAGGAGGTTTCAAAGCGGAAGGTGACCTGCATCAATTAAAATACATATATCATGATAATTTGATTTTTTCTCATGAACTTGCTGAGGGAAGGAATACCCATGCTCACCTTATAAAATTTCATTACATGTACAAATATAGTCGTCTACAGATATAGACCCATGAATGTAAGGCCATTGTACATTTGATTTAGTACTCCTGAAAATATCGCAACCTGGATGGATGAAATTAGATCTGGGGTCTTCAATCTCGTTCAATATTTCACTCAAGTACAATTCTAACCATGTGAATAGATGATCTGAAGTCGAACATGGGAAGACATCATCTGATTACCAGCCAATGATGTAAGCCGTTAACAGACGCGAGAGGAATCATCGATAATGATAATGATCCTCAAGGTACTACAATACATTTCGTATGGTGTGAATAAATGATTTGATGTTGAACACCATATAGTCTTTCAGTCGAATGCTAGTGATGTCAACCTATCACCGGAAGCGAGAAACTTGCCATTGATGTATGCAAGCCTCAAGGTACTGAAGGGGTGTTTCTAAGTCAACTTCTTGGATGATGTGCTGATGTCGACAAGAAGCGACTCATCGCAGGAGGGCCTTGATGTATCCCAAATCAACGACACGAAACGAGGTACATGATTTTGGAGATGAAAATTTGACTGACAACAAAGGTTCAGGAATGACGGTCATGAAAATGAAGGTTTACGATATTGCAAAGGATGAAGTTTGAACTGAATGACTTCTCTTGAACATGTTGGCGACACTAAGATGAATTGGTAGCATTGACCCAAAACAAAGTAATGGATGGTATGATAGACAAACAGTGTGATAACCATCAAACTGAATGACCCAACCCACATAGTCATGATGATGAGGTGAAAGTGTCATGTTCAAGAGCGACTTGCTACCATAAAGTGTTTTCCCCTTTCTCCAATTTTCCCCAGTCATTTCTGACTAGTGCCTCTTTATTTTTAATCAAGCTTGAGGAGGATAACATATGCTTGTTGTATGATTTCACCCTTCAGGTGAATCCATCGCTATTTGATGCTTTAACGAGTCTAGCGAAGGTGAAACTCGGTCTTGTCTAGATGGAAAAGTTTGTCGCTATTTGATGTTTTTAGCGAATTGAATGACAAAGATAACTTGATCCTTTTCATGTTTAGAGAGTTTGAAAAGGGACAAAAAGGAAACTCCAAAATTTATTTTTCGTAAATTAATATCTGAGGTCCAAAAATGAGTAAAATAATACAAGAGAGATATCATTTCCAATCCTTTAACGCGCTGGAAAAGACAAGCGCTCGACAATCTTTTCATGTTTAGAGATTCTGAAAAGAGCTTAAAGAGGACTCCAAGGGGGTTCCTTTTTTGTTTTAAACAAAGCTAAAAAAAAGATAAAATTTTTCTTTGTGGTCAAAAGATGTTCAATTTACATGTGAGCACGTCAAATTCTGCATGTCAGTTATTAAACCTGCGCAAAACACCATCAAAATAGATTAAAAATACCTGTTTCATGGATAAAATGAATAAAAACTAATGTTTACTCGATAAATGTTCAAGAAATAAACATAAAAACAAGTTTTAACATTCATTTTTACCATTTCACATTTACCTTTTGATTTAGGTGCTTTGGAACAGTTTTTACCTCGAAGTTCACCAGCTGATTGCGGAGGATTCAGTGGACCATTCCTCGTGCCATTCAGACCAGGTAGGAGCTATCTCTGTTCTCTTCCATTGCATTCCATTCATTTTCAGTTTCAAGCAAAAAATTTGAGTTTTTTAGGCCCCTAGTGTTTCAATTTTGAATTATGGGATCAACGCACCCTTTCATCATCGAAATGTGCGCTGCATTGCACACACATAGAAGGCTGCATGCATTGCAGCGCATTGTCTCTAAGGCAAGGGTGGGCTGGGCACAAAACTCAAATTCGCATAGCTATTTTCTCCCAAATTTTCCTTTGTTTTTTCCAAGAAATGGATCCTAATTTTTCTAATGGTCCGTGGAGATCCAGACTTGATGTTACCAGTTGGAGCACAGTGGGGTGCTATAGGTAAATTGTTTGACCAAAGTGTTTTTGATTTTAAAGTTTCTACGTTTTTTTGTGTTTTTTGATTAACTCCAAGACTAAACAAAATCATTTTTTATGTATGCAGATGTTGGACCTGTTCGACCTGTGGGACACCAACGAGAGGCAGGTGGGCCAGCACAGAGACCTGTTGGGAGAGAAATTCTTTGAGACTTAGATTTAGCCGAGACATTGGCTGAGCTACATGATCACATAGAGGGTTTGACCCTAGGCATTCTAGATGTCTAGATCGAGGAGTTGCCTATGCGACTGCAGCGCCACACCATTGGTGTGTCGAGTCGTTGGATGAGACTTTTACACATGATAGCATAGGTGTGACCTGTTATCATGAGCACCACTAGTTTACTTAGATGTTTTTTGCATACATTTTGAGTTTTTGGGTCAGATGACCAATTTTTGTCTTGGACACAAACTGTTTGTAAATTTTTTTAAAACAATTATCTATTTTACTTTCAGAGTTTTATTATGGTTAAGTGATGCAATCCTATTCAACTGATGATGTGAATTGAAAATATTTATTTTACATATGTCACAAATGTCTATTTAACACATAATTTGCTAGAGAATTAGTTAATGTGTTTAGATTTATGGAAATATGCTGATATTGAATAAACTCAAAATAGCTTTCCAAAATACGAACTCTAAGGAACATGCGATGAATGTTGGGTTTCAAATGGTATAAACGCCAGTAAGTTGTAGTACAATGAGTTGTGAGTCTAGCCTAATGATGATTCGTCATATGCCAAGTGAAATGGCATAAGAGAGAAGTTCAATCAATGCGCTATACTCAGCAATATTGTTCATCGATCGACCGATACAAATCCCTCTAAAACTCACTAAGTCGCCACTTGGAGCGAAAATGGCCCACGCTACAGAGGATAGATTCTGCGTACTATGACTAGCCCCATCTGTGTAACCAACAAATGGTTCCAAAAATTTCGACATCTGCAACAAATGCAAAGTATATTACTTAACCAAGTAAGAACTCTAAAAGAAACACACACACATGCAATCAAAGCATATATACAGTGAGTTTTACTACACTTGACTAAGAATAGTAACGTTTAAGGTACAACCCATTTTAGGGCCGCGACAATGGAATCCCATCATAGTCCACTAACTCGTAGACATCTTTGGTCAAAACACGCTTAACAATATAAGGGCTCATCCATAGCGGTTAAAATTTCCCTGCTCCAAGTTTATTAGACTCCTGATCGTAAAGCAAGACCAGGTCACCTTCTGAGAAGACACGAGGCTTGACATTTTTATCATATTGCACCTTAATACGTTTCTTATGCGCTTTGTTAGCCAATGTGGCATCACGACAAGTTTCATCCAGATGGATTAACTCCAAGAAATGTTCTTCTTCTTCAGAAGTGTCAGGTATCAGGTCAATCACGAGTTTGAGAGACAAGATTTCACATTGGATTGGTAAGACTGCTTCCAAACCATACACCAACTGAAAGGGTGTAAATCCGGTCGCATTTCTCACCGAGGTTCGATATGCCCACAGATCTGAGTATATGATTAAATGCCAATTTCTTTTATGAACTCCAATCATTCTTTGCAACATGCGCTTACGGACTTTGTTGATAGCCTCAACTTGTCCATTAGCTTGCCGGTAATATGGAGTAGGACTATCATGTGACAGTCCTAACTTGGCAGTCAACTCAACCATCATGTGATTGTGAAAATGCGATCCATGATCTGTAACTATGGCCTGTGGTACACCAAACCTAGCAATCACATGGTTGAAGAAAAATAAAGCAGCCGTTTCGCCACTATTGTTCAATGTTGGCATCGCGTCGGCCCATTTGGTAAAATAGTCAATGGCGACTATAATATACCCATGCCCCCCGGACAAGGTGGGGTTACATGTCATAAATTCAATGCCCCATTTAGTGAATGGGCCAACAACAACGACTGGATGCAGTGGTGTAGGTGGTAATCTGGTTTTTCGGTCAAATATATGGCAAGCATGGCAACTTTTGACAACAATAATGCAATCTTTGAATATGGTTGGCCAGAAGTAACCAGCATGGAGAATTCTCTGTGCGGTAGCATAACCAGACAAATGTCCACCACATGCACCTGAATGACATTCATTCAAAGCCTTTTCGGCTTCCTCATGAGTGAGGCACCTATGTAAAATCGTATCGACACCACGACAATAAAGCATATCACCAATGATCAGATAATATTTGGATTGGTATCGAGTACGTCGTTGTTCAGAGCGAGAGGTATTAGGCCGAAAAACTTGGGTCTGGAGATAGAACATTATATCTCCATACCATGGGTCACTTGACAAGATAAGAAACATAGACTCATCCAAGATTGATGCTTCTAATGTTGAATCATTGCAGGATGAGGGAAGATCGCAAAGTAACTCAGCAAATACAAGAGATTTCTTTGATTTAGATTTGATGAAATCCAAATCAAAATCCTGCAAAATTACTATCCATTTGGAATATTTTCCTCCCAGCAATTGACGTGACAAAATGTATGTCATAGGGTTGCAATCTGATATGATGGTAGTTTTACGGAGGAGGATATAATGACGAAATCTCTGCACAGCTTGAACGACCAAAACTAATTTTTCGACATAGGAATACTTAATTTCTGTATCATTGAGATTATGACTCAAGTAATAAATAGGATGTTCAATTCCACTTTCTTCTTGGACTAAAACCATGCCAGTGGTTCCATAAGGTACCCCTCCAAGTAGTCTAGTCACTTCCTTTGATTGGAATCGACTGTAAGGATTCCATCTTCCTTCTTATGTGCCTTTCCATACCATAGTACAAGTTTGTAATATGATTGTTTCAGGAACTATTATAGATGAAGGTGCGTCTGTGAGTATCCTTTCCTCAACTGCTTGGCAAGTGCTTGGTTCGCTACCGCTTGTCCGAGTTACCCAGAATCTGTTGGCTTTTAACAGAGGAACTAGTCGACCATTAGGGATCCTCCTTCAGTTACCTATTACTTTGGGAGGAAAAATCATTTATCTGAACGTGACAGTAGTCCCAGGCTCATTAGATTACAATTTACTTCTAGGGCGTGGCTATGTTTATGACATGGAAGCTATTGTTTCAACACTCTTTTGAGTGATTTTTTTCCCTCATGAAGGCAAAATTGTCACCGTTGACCATCTTTCATTTCCCAGTCCAAATATGGTTCCTAGTCAACCATCTTCCCTAAATGGTCCTTTTGTACCAATGGTATCATCCCCACCTCGGGTTAATTATGTGGCAACCCGTTCCATACCTACATCATCTGATGATCAATTCAGTGATGTTGTACACCATGCACTGGGGGCATTGGAGCCAAATCTCTCCTTCATGACCTCTTATGGCTTGTGATCAAAGCATGATGATAGTTCCTTTACTGTGTCAACCTCGTTAAAAAATGAAACAACTCCTATGAGGATAGTTCCTTGTCTTGTGTCAACCTCGTTAAAAAATGAAACCAAGGATATGAGGATAGTTCCTGGTCTTGTGTCGACCTCGTTAAAAAATTAAACAAAGGGTACGAGGACAGTTCCTGGTCTTGTGTCAACCTCAGTAAAAAATAAAACCAAGGCATATGAGGATGGTTCTTCTACTATGTCAACCTCATTAAAAAATGAAACAAGTCAACGAGGATAGTTCCTAGTCTTGTGTCGACCTCGTTAAAAAATGAAACAAGGGACTACGAGGATAGTTCCTTGTCTTGTGTCAACCTCGTTAAAAAATGAAACCAAGGGTATGAGCATAGTTCCTTGTCTTGTGTCAAGCTCATTAAAAAATGAAACAAGGTCCCCTGGAGCAAGTTCCAAGTCGAGTCTTTGATTAGATCTCGTAAAATACCAGTCGAGTCTTTCACCTAATCTCGTAAAAGAACCTTCATTCCATCCACCTGATAGCCATGAGTAGTTTACTTAGATGAATGTAATGAAGCTTAGGGGGCATGCACCTAATGGCAAAGTTAGGTTTCCTTGTAGGTTATGTGAATGGAATCACCCCATTCACCTTTGTCCCTATCTGGACGAAGCCAGAAAGGTGTTGGATAACCGTCCTGCTTCACTGCAGCGACTTCCATCTGGTTATAGGAGACTCTCCCTTTCATCATGTTGGGGGCATGTAAACCAATCTCAAGCATAGTTCTTTGTTTCAAGCTTGTGTAAAAATGAAACTGAATTCAAGCATAGTTCTTCGTTTTAAGCTTGTATAAAAATGAAACTAAATCCAAGCATAGTTCTTCGTTTCAAGCTTGTGTAAACATGAAACTGAATCCAAGCATAGTTTACCATGGTTCAAGCTTGTGTAAAAATGAACCCATTTCCATTTTAACCCTTGTGATTGCCATTCTATCAACATTTTTCGTCAGATGAGCCTTGTTTGTTTTCATCCCATCGTGACCATCCCTTTGGCCGATCATACGCTTTCACTTGGTTGTTTTACCCTTTTTGAGGAACAGTTGCAATGAGTGGTCTTATTAGCTAGCCTCTTCACATAAATCAACATGTTTTGAGAAGTTCCAACATCACCGGAACCAGTTGCTACCCTAGACACCGCTCATTCCTCAAAGTGGAGTCATCTTTAAGCTCTTTTTAGACTCTCTAAACATGAAAAGGTTGCCGAGCGCTTGTCCTTTCCAGCTTGTTAAAGGATTGGAAATGATATCTCTCTTGTATTATTTTACACTTTTTCGAACTTGAGAGATTATTTTATGAAAAAGAACTTGCGGAGTTTTCTTTTTGTCCCTTTTCAAACTATCTAAATATGAAAAGGACCGAGTTATCTTTGTTGTTAAACTCGTTAAAAACATCAAATAGCGACAAACTTGTCCATCTAGACAAGACCGAGTTTCACCTTCGCTAGACTCGTTAAAGCATCAAATAGTGATGGATTCACCCAAAGGGTGAAATTATACAACAAACATATGTTATCCTCCTCAAGCTTGAAAAAAATAAAGAGGTATTGGTCATCAATGACTGGGGAAAATTGGAAAAATGGGAAAACACTTTATGGTAGCTAGTCGCTCTTGAACATGACACTTTCACCTCATCACCGTGACTATGTGGGTTGGGTCATTCAACTTGATGGTTATCACACTGTTGGTATATCATACCATCCATTACTTTGTTTTAGGTCAATGCTACCAATTCATATTAGTGTCGCCGACATGTTCAAGAGAAGTCATTCAGTTCAAACTTCATCCTTTGCAATACCGTAAACCTTCATTTTCATGACCACCATTCCTGAACTTTTTGTCGTCAGTCGATTTTTCATCTTCAAAATCATTTACCTCGTTTCGTGTCGTTGATGTGGGATACATCAAGGCCCTCCTTCGATGAGTCACTTCTTGTCGACGTCAACACATTATCCAAGAAGTTGACATAGAAACACCCCTTCAGTACCTTGAGGCTTGCATACATCAATGGCAGGTTTCTCGCTTCTGGTGATAGGTTGACATCACTGGCCTTCGACCGAAAGACTTTGTATGGTGTTTGACATAAAATAATTTATTCAAACCATGCGAAATATACTGTAGTACCTTGAGGGCCATTATCATTATCGGTGATTCCTCTCGCGTTTGTTACTGGCTTACATCATTGGCTGGTAATCAGACGATGTCTTCCCATGTTCGACTTCAGATCATCTATTCACATGGTTAGACTTGTACTTGAGAAAAAGATTGAACGAGATTGAAGACCTTGGATCTAGTTTCATCCATCCGGTCTGCGATATTTTCAGGAGTAATAAATCAAATGTACAATGGCCTTACATTCATGGTCATCCATTCATGGGTCTATATCTGTAGACAATTATATTTGTACATGTAATGAAAGTTTATAAGCTGAGCATGGGTATGCCTTCCCTCAGCAAGTTCATGAGAAAAAATCAAATTATCATGATATATGTATTGTAATTGATGCAGGTCAGCTTCCGCTTCGAAACCTCTTCTCCACATGATAAAGCATTTCACTCGACATACATATTTAAGACTTCATGCTTTAGGGGGCAACTGTTACAGATCCATTTGGGCACATCAACCCCAACCTACATATCAGTACTATTAGGGCCCATCAAACCCTAATTCAGTTGTTACATGCCCTAAAGAAGTCAACCATAAAAATGCCTAGCTTCCCAAGAAGTTCCATGACTAAAATCATCCAAAAACCGCCTCTAAGAAGATAAATGCATGCAGGCCTTCATTAGGGTGCACTGCAGTGCAGTCTAGTACACTGCTAGGGTGCTATGCAGCGCACTTGAGCCCTGTTTGGCCTGCACTGGGTGAATTTGAGCGAAATTGCATTGGGGTTTGGGAATATTCTTATCCATTGGATGCATCTAGAAGTTTCCCAACTTTATATCCTCCTTTGGGCTCGAATTTGGATGAGGTAGGGAGTTAAGGAACATCAATCCCTTTATCCCTTCCTCCATGGAACTAAATCCTAAGTTTGGGAGGGCATTCATTATCACCATTTATGGCATAACTTCCTTCATTCACCTATAAAAATACCACTCGTCTAAGTGATCAGGGCTGGAAATCATTGAATTATAGGGAGATGCTGTTAGTAGGAGACTTGAGTTGATTTCAAGTATTGTAATGATGTCAAAATGTCTTACTTGTTATGAGGAGAGGATGGGATTGAACTAGAGGAGTGATGCTGAATCAAGCAAATTGGGTTGTAACTCTTCCTTTAACTAATGAAGTGTTCAAAGCTTTTTCCATATGCTTGTGTTATTCATTGATGCTTTTATATGTGTAATATGTATTTGATTCCATGCTATGTTTAATCAATAGATCATTATCATATGCTTTGATCGGTTTTTGTCTTCTGTCTGTGTGCAGGTAATTTTCAAGTGGATTAAGTATGGAAATGAGCAACATAATTGGTCAAGGGAGATAAGGAGTAAGCGAAAGCTACAGGTAGGCTTCTTTACCTCTTATTTAATCTATTGGTCATAGAAAAAGTAGAGAATGCTTTGCACTGTTGTTCTAGACTTAGCTACTAGTCTAGGGGTTTAAGCGTTTGTACCATATTCTAATGACCTATCTACCCATACAAAAGTTGAGTGTGGATTTGGGTTTGTCACACAAACTCAAAAGATCAATTGCTATGATGATTCAATGGGGCTTAACGACAACACCTCCATATTACTATCATCTTCAACTTGGTTGGAAATCCTCCTTAAATCAGATGAGGTGGAGGAAATCATGTTGCACGTCTCTACTCTTGCCACTTTCGCCAAATTAGATGGTGACGGGAGGGTAAAAGTACCCATTAGGGAAGGATCTTTAAAGAGACCTACTCCAACACTTTGAAGTGACAACGGGGGTCCGTGTACCAACGAAATGCTTCCCGTAGCCTGTGAACTATTGGCAAAGAAGGCTAGCTGATCAATGACTGTGATTCCACCCTTAAAAGGGAATGTAATAGTACGAAAGTACGTGGAAACCACAACAGCCATAGCATATACCCAAGGCCTTCCCAGTAAAATGTTGTAATCAAGGGGTCTGTCAACTACCTCAACTTCAACAGTAACCATTTTGCCCCCAAGTTCGATTTGCAGGTTACTCAAAATCCCACATGGAATATATGTTCTTCCATCAAAAGCTTTCAACGTGTTTGGTGATCGTGATAACAACGGTGAACCAAGTGTTTTCCAGCAACTCATGGACATAATGCAAGTAGATGCCTCCTTGTCAATAATAGTTCGGTGAACATTCTTATTGAGAGATTTTACTTGGATTAGGAAAGCAAATTGCATCGGTAACTGTGGTGAATATCCTGCATGGTTAAAAACCACAATATTTTAATTTGTAGGATCTATTCCACCTATTGCTGACAGTAAAGCATGTTTTTGGGAGGGGCAGTTTTGCAACACCTCGAGTGTCGACATAGCGGAAGGTGATTGAGCAAGATATTCTAATATGTTATAGTTTTGAGCTGCTCGAGTATGAGGGTTGAATGTCGATTTGTGCACAACTCCCTTTGGTAGTTTTATTGTCAATTCAGGTACAATGGGTGGAACAACTTCAGATGAAGTCGAGGTCGAAGGATTAGGTTGATCAGTGGCCTGATTATTCGACGACGACGGATTTCTGTAATCTTTGTTTCTTGTTGACACCAAAACTTCATTTTGTGGCTTTGTGATGGATAACATGAGTACTTGGGATGTGGAAGCATGGTCTGTTGCAACCAAATGTGTCTCTGGGGTTGGAAACAGATCAGTCAACACTGCCGATGTGTTTGAAGTCTTTAAAAGTTTAGAGACCTCAGAGCGATGTGGACAATCTCTTGTATAATGCTCATCATTACATATCAGACATGGATAACGAGGTTTCCTTGCCAAAGTAGAGGAATCAGATGATTTCTCTGGAGGGGAATTTTCTTGTTTCTTTTTGTTTTTCCCCTTTTTCTTGCCTGCTAGTTGCTTTGGATTTTTTCCTTTGTCAGATGACACGAAATTAATCTCGAAGGCAAGAGTATTTTCTGATGCATTGGTAGTTTGATTGGAAACAACAAGAGTTTGACCATATGGTCTTCCTGCTGACTGTGTGCTTGAAGAAAAGATCACACCGTCGCCGGTGTGAGAGTCCTTACTCGATTGTGGACGAGGTGGACCAGTGAAATTTGGTCACGGTACAATGGGTTTTTTATCATAAAGCCTGTCATATTGTGTGTAAATCAAATCCAAGTATTGGGAATGAGAAATGACTTGCTTTTCTGTGACAAATCCACCTTTTTCCACATCCTCGGTGATTGATGGCTACAAGGATTTTATGAACCACTCAACCAAAAGCTGATCGAGAACATATGTCTTAACCATTCGAGGACAACGCCGCCACTCATGAATATGATCTGATATATGGGTAGCAGTAGTCTATTTAAAGTTGGTTAGGAGTTCCGTTCCAGTCTCATATCTGATAGGTAACTAGAAGTGGGTCAAAAAAGTAGTGGCTAAAGTGGTGAAATTATCGAAAGAAGCTCTTGGTAATTCAATGTACCATTTAGTAGTTGGACCAGTAAGTGTTCTTTGTAAAAGGCGAAGTCTGACCGAATCATCATATAAGGAGTTTGAGGAACACCACAAATGAAAGGTCATAACATGATTTGATGGGTCTTCTCCAGGATTTCTGTTAAACTTCAGAATGTCAGATGGTAACTTATGTGGAATTACTGGCCACCAAGGTGCATATAAGATTAGATCATTAGTGAGTCAGTTTAAATCTGGTAATTATAAAGTTGCTACAAATGGAAACTGTCGATTCAAGTCAGGTTGAGCATACCTAGGATATGATAGAATTTCCTTAGCAATAGGTCTTTGCATACTGACATACGACATCTGCATTTGGTAACCTTGGTATGGTTGTTGATAGCCAGGTTGAATGTGTGGCTGTCCATAACCTGCAAAGACTTGTTGACCAGGACCTTGGTAAGATTGAGATTGACCAAAACCAGGTTGAGCTTGTGAAACAAGTCCAAACTGGGGTTGGAATTGCTAGAATGGGGGTTGTTGAAATTGAGGCTGCCACGGTTGTTGAATCAACTGTTGTTGTTGTTGGTACAACTGTTGTGGATTTAATGGTTGTTGTTGTCCAACAATGAAAGGTTGGCTAGGTTGTGAATAAACTATACCAGTGTAAGCTTGGGTCAGTCCAGATTAGGGTACACTAACCTGAGGTTGTTGTTGAACTCCAGAAACAAGTGGTTGTTGTAAAATAACTTGAGGAACTTAAACTTCTTGACTTGAAACTTGTGATTGTAAGGTAGAAGGATCAATTTGAACAGGTTGAGATACAACAGTTTGAACTTGTGACTGTGGTATAGTAGTAACAACAGGTGTAGTGGGAATAGCTGACACAGTTTGCATTGGATGTGTTGGATACACAAGCCTTGGTTGAACTAGAATTGTTGGTTTCCATTGACAATCTCTAATTCCAGATTGACCTGAATACTATGGGATATTACCATATGGTAGTCCCCCGGAATGAGATACGATGAATAAGAATATTGCTTTCCATATGGTGACAATCCAGTATTTAATGGATACATAGGTCTTTGTTGACTAGATTGCCCAACTTGATATTGATATGCAGGATCAAACTATTGAGTTCCCATTAGAGAAGAACCAGGTAAAATTCCGGTCGAGGATATGGGTGATGACCTTGGTGTAGAAGCAACCCCTAAGTGGGTTTCAGAAAATGATTGGTAACCAACTGGGATGGATGATTCACCATACAGGTGCGACTCAGGTGTGATAGAAAACATCGAAGAAGTTACAACAGAAGATTTTGCTGCAGCTGCATCAGATGATACAATCTGAGATGTTGATGGTTGTTCAGCCATAGTTAAATGACCCAAAAGTTGTCCTAAAGATTCGAAGGGTACTTGAAAAGAAGCAGGATCAAATGAAGCAAAAAAATCAGGAGTATTAGGGTAAATATAAAGCCGAGTTCCAAAGTGAAACTGAGTTCCAGGTGTGGAATCTTCTTCCAATTCCTCCTCTATATCAATTAAACCTAGTGGAAGAACTTCACCGTCAGGTCCGTAAAAGATTTCTGGTGTTGAGGAAGTTGAAGTTTCAATAGTTACTGATGTCTGAAGGGTAACCGGTTGATTGTCTTCTGGTAAAGTGACAACTTCTGAATGTTCAAATTCGAAGTCCAGATGTTCGGGTAAATGAACAACAATTTTAGTAAGAGATTCCTGAACAACTTCAGGTTTAGATATAACTTATGTTTGAACTGGGATAGATTCTGGATTAACTTCTGGTTGAAATGATTCAAGTTCATAAGTACTTTCTTGTTGAGCAATTTCAAGTTGAGGATCAACTTGTGGTTGAACAACTTTGGTTAGTGTTTCACTAGGATCAGTGCTAATGTCCTCAGGTAATTGTGAAACTTCCTCTTCAGAAACAAACATACCAGAAATAGTTGGAGTAACTGGAGTCTCTATACTTATCGAAGTAGATGATTCAGGGAACTCAGATGAAGAACTAGGAGTTCTTGATGTACTAGACTCAGTTAAACGAGACCGCTTTGCCCGAATTGGTGTCGCTTCGAGAGGCAAAGGCAGTTTGCTCGTTATTCTCCGTGAACAACGTGGTATGGGTTGATGTTCCTCCATGATTGTTGATTGATTTTATTATCAAAAAAGAAATAAACAAAAAGGGGTATACTAGGCAAAAGGTTTACCAAGCAACTGTGAACTGCATAATACCTCTTGGCAAGCCAAGAAGTACGGGTAGGAAATATCCCCGAATGCTGTGTTCAGTGTATCATAGTTTACAAGGTGGCCGACTCGGTTACTTAAGGATGGATAGAAACCTAAAGTTGTCCTCCCATATATACCCGAAGGTACGTGGAGGCCCAGTCCGTATAAGCGCTGTCTAATGCAAAACCGCATAGTGAGAGCATTCCCATATACTTTACATACTGTAACACCGCCCTATATACCAGAAGGTACGTGGACGAGATACCATATACTCACGTACGTGGAATGAGTTATCACACTCGGGATGTATTGCAGACAAGATAGCGACAACTGCTTTGTTTTACGACGCCGGAACACGTCTCTAGCGTAGAACCACTAAATGTTCTCATCAATGACAATGCTCCATTAGGTAAATTGATGTTTATTTTAAGTTGATCTTGCTTAGGAATTTTCCTTTCAAGTTCACCACTTGATGTATTATGAAATTCCTAGGAATGCAACTATCATGATAAGCATTATTTCCATTCAATTTAACGATGAAAATCCTAGCTACTTAGGGATAAAGCAATCCGATTTCTTTTGATCAAAGAGCAAAGAGCACAATCTAAATGCAAATTCCCTACACTATTCCTATAAGCACACACAAAATTTTTCAATGCAACATGCATGTATTTCTTTTTGATTTCCCTTAATGTGAATGAACAAAAGGAAAAGCTAATGCACAATCGATCAGTAAACTCTTTTAATAAAAATGACGATTTTGCGACAATTTCTTTTCAAGGAAAGGAAGACTTTACGACACTTTCATTTTCAAAGAAATGAGGAATTACGACACTTTCAACGAAAATACTAATCATATGCACACATCAATCAATCGATCTTTCATGAATTAAGACTTGATGACAATTCAATTTTTGAAGGAAAAGACGATTTAACGACACTTTCTTTCGCTAAAGATCAATTGACCAAAAAACTGTCTTTCGACTATAGATTGAAAATGACAAAGCAAATACATAAGAAACATTTATCAATCCTAGTCTAAGTAGGGCCAGGTAAGGAGATGAAAAACTATTTTAAGAGACAAGACATCATTGACATTCAGTAAATCATTCAAACAGGAGAAAATTGGCAAAAAACTTCAGCTCCTAGATGGGAGACTGACCCTCAACGGATTAACGCAAGAAGTAGTGAGAGACAGTGCGCTTCAGCATACTGGCTCAATGCAGGAAGTGCATTGCAGCACACTGTGTCCTTCATTGGGCTGTGCTGGTGACACTAAGCCATTTTGAAGGCAATTTTGACATAGTTTTGACTCAATTTTTAATGAAAGAAGACTGAAATTCAATCAACGACCACAAGTACAGTATGTAGAAATGTCTTAAGAGGCTGATAAGCTACTAGGATGGATGATCGCTCCCTAGTGGAGTCACCAATTTGTTTTGGGAAGTTTTAGTGTCTACGGATAAACACTTAAACCCCTATACTAGTAGCTAAGTCTAGAACAACAGTGCAAAGCATTCTACTTTTTCTATGACCAATAGATTAAATAAGAGGTAAAGAAGCCTACCTGTAGCTTTCGCTTACTCCTTATCTCCCTTGACCAATTCTGTCACTCCTTTCCATAGTTAATCTGCTTGAAGAGTAACTGCACACAGACATAAGACAAAAACTGATCAAAGCATATGATAATGATCTATTAATTGAACATAGCATGGAATCAAGTACATATTACACATATGAAAGCATCAATGAATAACACAAGCATATGGAAAAAGCTTTGAACACTTTATTAGTAAAAGGAAGAGTTACGACCCAATTTGCTTGATTCATCATCACTCCTCTAGTTCAATCCCATCCTCTCCTCATAATAAGAAAGACATTTTGACATCATTACAATACTTGAAATCAACTCAAGTCTCCTACTAACAACATCTCCCTATAATTCAATGATTTCCAGCCCCTGATCATTTAGATGAGTGGTCTTTTTATAGGTGAATGAAGGAAGTTATGCCATAAATGGTGATAATGAATGCCCTCCCAAACTTAGGATTTAGTTCCATGGAGGAAGGGATAAAGGGATTGATGTTCCTTAACTCCCTACCTTATCCAAATTCAAGCTCAAAGGAGTAGATAAACTTGGGGAAACTTATAGATGCATCCAATGGATAAGAATATTCCCAAACCCCAATGCAATTTCGCTCAAATTCACCCAGTGCAGGCCAAAGAGGGCTCAAGTGCGATGCATAGCACCCTAGCAGTGTACTGGATTGCACTGCAGCGCACCCTAATGAAGGTCTTCATGCACTGATCTTCATAGAGGCATTTTTTGGATGATTTCAGTCATGGAACTTCTTGGGAAGCTAGGCATTCTAATGGTTTACTTCTTTAGGGCATGTAACAACTGGGGTGTGATGGGACCTAATAGTACTGATATGTAGGTTGGGGTTGATGTGCCTAAATGGTTCTGTAACAATAGTGTACAAGGCGGCCGACTCGGTTACCTAAGGATGGATAGCAACCCAGTGTTGTCCTCCCATATATACTCGAAAGTATGTGGAGGCCCAATCCGTATTAGTGCTGTCTAATGCGAAACTGCACATTCACAACATTCCCATATACTTTACGTACTGTAAAACTGCCCTATATACCCGAAGGTACATGGAAAAGCTATGATATACTCACGTACGTGGAATGAGGTATCACACTCTAGATGTATCGCAGACAAGTTAGCGACAACTGCTATGTTTTACGATGCTGGAACACGTCCCTAGCATAGAAACTCTAAATGTTTTGAGTTAGGTGACAATGCTCCATTAGGTTAATTGATGTTAATTTTAAGTTGATATTGATTAAGAATTTTCCTTTCAAGGTTCACCACATGATGTATTTGAAATTCCTAGAATGAAACTAATATGATAAGCATTTGTTCCATTCAATTTTAACAATGAAAACCTTAGCTACTAGGGATAGAGCAATCATTTTCTTTTAATCAGAGAATAAAGAACACATCCCCTAAACTATTCTTATGAGCACACACAAAATCTTTTAATTCACAATGCAAGTTTTTCTTTTCAATTCCCTTAATGTCGTGCTGAACAAAAGAAAACTAATGCACATACAATCAATCAATCTTTTTGCAGGAATGAAGACTTTACGACAATTCTGTTTCGAAAGAAATGAAGGCTTTTACGACACTTTCTTTTGAACAAAGATTAATTGACTAGAAAATAACTTTGACAATGACTTGATAGTGATAAAGAAATCATTTAAGAAACACTAAACAATTAAGGACAAAGTAGGGCTGGAAAAGGAAACACAAATTGATTTTAGAGACACAAGCATCATTGACCTTTCAGCAAGCAAAAACAGAAGGAAATTTGGCAAAAAATCAATTCAAAGGAGGGATTTTTGTCCTAAGGAGGATCAGTGCAGCCTTGAATGGGAGATTGTGCACTTCAGAGCACTGTCCTCAAGCCAGGGGTGCTCTGCAATGCTCTGTCTCTAGACCAAACTTGCACTGGTGCCAGAGAGGCCATCCTAGGGGCTTGCAAGCACAAATTTTACCAAAAAACACTTCTAAAAAGATGAAACAAGATCAATGGCAGTAAGTAAGGTCCACTAGAGTGTACTAGGATGAAGGTAAACTACCCAGAATGATGATCGTTCCCCAGCGGAACCTCCAATTTGTTATGTGGAATTTTGCATCTACGGATAAACACAATTTCCCTAGGTGGGTAGCTACACCTAGAACAACAGATTTAAAGTGCTTAACCTTTTTCTATAGAAGATAAATAAGACAAGGGACCTACTTATTATCTTTCGCTTTCCCTTTGTCTCCTTTGTTTGGCTCCCGTCGCTCCTTCTCGAACTTAACTCGCTCGACAAGTACTTGTAATCATAAACAGAGGACAAAAACCAATCAAAGCAAGAGATATATCTACTATAGGCAAATGGAATCGAAACCCTATGTGAATTTTTCTCAATCTCGCCCAACGTAGGTCAAAGTGGGCCTACGTTCCTTGGAAAGCACCCTGACATGGGCCTACCTGCATTGAAGCACACTTACCCCTATCCAAGGCTGCACTGGTCTCTCAAGGAGGCATTTCTGAAGGGATTCAAGCCAAGAAAATCTCAGGGAAGGAGGCATCCAAAGTGTTGACTTGTCTAGGGCACGTGGCAACTGAATTAGGGTTTGATGAGCCTCAATAGTACTGATCTAGATGATGGAAGTGATGTGCCCAAATGGATCTGTAACAACCACTTACAATACCATGGGTAAAGTCCATGTGTGGATAAATACCATGGGTGGATGAGTAACATGGGTTGATGCCATTTTCCATTCGAACCATTCTTCCCTCCTTAAGAAGAAATGGTCCCCATTGCGTGAAGTTCTCTCCTGAGAAGCCTTTGTTGAATATGAAGAACCACTAAAAAGAATGGTTTTGTATGGTTAACCCATAATTGTGATGAACGAAGCTTCGAGGATAGAGATACCCTGTAACACTTGTGACCAACTATGATACTAACAGTGTGCGGCCTAGCAAATGGACTTCGATAAAGTGTGGGTTTGTGGATGACCCATAACCATGACAAATGAAGATCCAAGGATAGAGATACCCTGTAATGCTTGTGACCAACTGTGATATTAATAGTGTGCGGTCTAGTAAATGGACTTTGATGAGGAGGATCTTTGCAGATGACCCATAACCGTGATGCTGACTATTGATGAAGTAGTAGGTGCCTACATAGCCTAGGGTGGGAGGACACATCTCCAAATAACCCAAGTCATATGTTGCTATGCTGAAACTGATGAATGTGAAACAGGTGCCTAATAAAGCGGGGTGGGAGTGCACATCGCCAAATGGAACCCACTCTGAATGCCACTACAAATTTAAAATGGAAATAACTCAGTCAATATAGATTAGAATATGTATTATAACCTGCTTTTGGAAACATAATGATTATTTTTCATCTTCCCATGTGTTTGAAATCCCTATCTAGACACTTTGGAAAGTCATATTTGCACTGCAATTGTTCCGTCCTCACAAAAATTCTGAAAAAAATAACTGATTTTAAATGAGTGATATCTCCATCATCCGAACTCCGATTCGACCAATTTTTTTTTGAAATTGGGTGATTTTTCTAGGGATACTATTAGCCAAGTATAATGTAAAGTCAAAATTTGCCACATCCTATTGCCTGTAATATACAATTATTTTTCTGAAATTCTGCACAAAAACTGCAAAAAATGATAGGAGAGTTTCCATCCACGAATTGCTGTTAGAAAAATTTATGCAACATAGATGATTTTAAATCAACGATATCTCCCTCATTGAGGCTCTGATTCGAACATTTTTTTTGAATTTGGGTATTTTTTCGCAAGGAATACAAATCATTTTTTTTTTTGTAAATTTTGCACCAAAAGTTTCATTTTTGATCTGCAAACTCGTTGCCGAAAAAAAATCCTGCAAAAAAATGAAAAATGAAGAATTCTTCCCGCTTGGCCCAAGAAAGTGCTTTGTGGAGGCCGTAGCATGTCCTTGAAGTTTTTTGAATATTTATGGAAACATTTGAAATTCAAATATGCATCAAACCGTCATTCTCATGGCATCATAACTTGAGTTTGATACCACTAATACGGATCTTGGGGTAGGCCTCCAAGATCTAAAAAATTGAAATGGATATTGGGGGGAGGCCCCCAAGATATAAAAAATTGAAATGGATCTTGGGGGGAAGGACCCCAAGATCTGAAAAATTGAAATGCTAGTAGAAAATATGAGAACACACAATAACAAAGCCACAAAGATTTTTTAAATTAAAATAGATAGTAACTGTAAATACTACAATGTGGTGGACAATCTGTCCTTTTACAAAATGCGACTTGTTACTTATAATTTTTTTTTGTTAAAATAGCATAGAACAATGTAAACTTTGAAACGGGAACTATAAACTTAAAAGAGGAACTTTAGCCAAAAAACCCCATAAAAATAGTGCTAAAAACGAAAAGTGTTGATGCTGGAATAACTTTTTTTTTTTTTTTTTTTTTTTTTTTCTAGGGTAAATTTTCAACATGTTTTAAAAATGGTGGTGAAAACCAAATTTTTGTGCAAAAATTATCCAAAAAACACCCTCAAAATGAAAAGTGTTGGTGTTTGAATAACACTTTTTTTTTTCAACGGTAAATTTTGTGCAAAAAACACCCTCAAAACGAAAAGTGTTGACACTGGGATAACACTTTTTTTTTTTTTTTTTCAAGGGTAAAATTTCAACATTTCGAAATAATGGTGTAAAAGATTTTATCATGACCCCGAAAAACATTAAAATTTCAAAAGAATAATGAAAACATAAAATAAAATAAAAAAATAAAAAATCAAAACATTGAAAAAAACACAAAACAAAAAAAAGGTTAAAAAAAAAATCATAAAAATGTTAAAAAAAACAAAATTAACCTATAAAAGATAAGAATTAAAAACCAAAAAAACTTAAAAATTATAAACAAGTAAATAGTAAGAAAAACATATTTAAAAAAAATGGAAAAAAAAAAATCTTGTAAACCATAATTTTTTTTTCCAAGTTGTTTTATTTTTCTTTTTTCAAATGTTGGTTACTTAAAAAAATAAATATAAAAATATATATAAAAAAGACAAAAAAAATAAATTATCTCATAAACCATAAAAGAATTTGGAAAAAAACAAAATTAAAAAAATATAAAATTAAGTAAAAATATAAAAATTTAAAAAAAAATAACAAAAACTAGAAAAAAAATAAAAAATAAAATTAAAAACAAACTAGATTAAAAAAATTAGAAAATTTTCAAAAAAATTAAAAAGCTAGTAAAATTAATATTAAAAACATTTAACGAAAAAAACAAAAATAAACTCAAACTTATTAAGAAAAAAAAAATGAAAATTTTAAAAATACATATATCTTTTCCCAAAAAAAAAAAAACATTTAAAGTTTTAAAAAAATATATATTTTTGATTTAAAAAAAATAAAAAACTATTAAGCCCCAACTCTTTTATTTAAAAGCAAAAAAACTAAAAATTTCAAAATTTTAAACGTTTTTTTTAACATTTATTTTTTTTAATAAATAAATTGTTTTTTAAACAACTTAAAAAAATCAATTAACAATTTATTTATTTATTTTTTTAAGGAAAAAAACAATTAACAACTTTTTTAATTAAAAAAAAAATTAACAATTTTTTTATTTTTATTTTTATTTTATTTATTTATTTTAATTAAATTATTTTTTTTAACATTTTTTTTATTTAAAAAAATTATTTTTTTAAACTCTTTTTTTTTTTTACAACGACAAAAAATGAAAAATTAGCCTCCGCCCCCTGGCCGCCTGTGGTGGCGCGGCCCTGGGTGGAGGGTCTGCATGCAGACCCCTCTGCCCAGGGCTGCGCCACCACAGGTGGCCGACGGGTGGAGAGGCGATTCCCGGTAGACCCTCCCCGCAGGGCCGCGCTACCACAGGCGGCGGAGGCTATTTTTTTTTGTAAATAAAAAAATGTTTAAAAATAAATTATTTTTCTTTTTAAATAATTTTTTTTTTTTTTTTTTTTTTAATAAAAAAATTTGTTAATTGCATTTTTTTTAATAAAATTGTTTATATATATATATATATAAAAGAATTTGTTTAAAAAAGAACTTTAAAATTTTAATTTTAATTTTAATTATTTATTTATTTTTTTAATAAATGAGGTAAAGCTTAATAATTAAATTATTATTATTAATATTTTTTAAACTTGGAATGTTTTTTTTTTTTTTGAAAAGATATATATATATAAAATTTTCATATATATATAAAATTTTATTTATTTATTTTTAATTTGAGTTTATTTTTGTTTTTAAAGTTTTTTTTTTTAAATGTTTTTAATATCAATTATACTAATTTTTTTATTTTATTTTTGTTTTTTTAATCTAGTTTGTTTTTATTTTTTATTTTTATTTTTATTTTTAATTTTTTTCTATTTTTACTTAATTATATATATATATTAAATTTGTTTTTTTTTTTTTCCAAAATTCTTTTATGGTTTATGAGATAATTTTTATTTTTATTTGATTTATTTTTTTAACTTCTTTCTTCTTCTTTTTTTTTTTTTTTTTTTTTTTTTTTTTTGTCTTTTATCTATATATTATATTTGTTTTTTTAAGTAATCAACATTTTAAAAAATAAAAATAAAAAAATTTGAAAATTCGTTAAGTAATCATAATTTCAAAAAATATTGGACATAATAAATTTTAAAGTGTGAAAAATAAATCCTCTAAAAAAAGGTATGCTGCATCAACACGTTTCAAAATCAGCATGAAAATCACTAACATTTAAAAATAAGTATTTATATTTGATACATAAGAAAATTTAAAGTGTCAAAAATATGCTCCGAAAAAAAAGAAGTGTATTCTGCATCACCACTTTTTAAAATCGGGTCACGTTTTTACTACCCCTACGAAATGGGTAATCGTATCGGTTATTTAAAGTGCCAAAGACTATGCTCTAAAAAAAATATGTGTGTTCTGCATCGCCCCTTTTCAAAATCGGGTCACTTTTTTGCTATCTCTACAAAACGGCTAACAATATCAGTTCCCGTTTCAAAGTATATGTTGTTACAGTTAAATTCCATGGGTGGGTAAATACTATGGGCGTATGAATACCATGGGTTGTTGTCACTTACAATACCATGGGTGGATTCCACTTACAATACAATGGGTAAATTCCATGGGTGGATGAATACCATGGGTGGATGCCACTTACAATACCATGGGTAAATTCCATGGGTGGATGAATACCATGGGTCGATGCCATTTTCCATTTGGATAATACAGGGACATTAAAGAATATGACCATGAAAGAATATAGGGACATCTTCTCCTCATCCACAAGGTACCATTGCACTGTCAGGTCAAGAATTCATTCGATCTAACTCCCAGAGCACCTCTACCGAACGGGCCAATATATTATTTATCCATTGTGGAAAATGGCAAGTACAAGTAGCGACATGATCAACATCAGGTGCCACACAAGTTTCATGTGGGCGACAAAGTTTGGTTGCATTTGTAGAAAGAATGCCTTACCGGAGCCCATCGGAAACTCAGACCACTCCAATATGGTCCTTACACCATTACCAAGGCTATGGGAGACAATGATTTTGAGCTCAACATTCCCCCATTCCTTGGCTTGCACCCAGTGTTCAATGTGGACCGCCTTCGACCATCGTTGGACACATCAGACATTACAAAACAAATTACAGAATTAAACCCAGACTACATGGAACATACCACAACTAATCGGATTATGGACACACATGTCAAGAACACTCGCTAGCAAAAGATCCAACTATATCGGGTTGTCAAAGCTGGCCGATTCTTGCACCAAGGCAAGTGGTTTACCAGGGACCAAGTTCAGTAGAAGTTTCCCCATTTCATGGAGGCACTCAACGCAATGGAGACCATTGCTTCCTAAGGGGGGAGGACTGATCCAGGTGGATGTTGGTGACCACCCTCCTATTCCACCAGGACCCCCACCATTGTCTCTTTCAGTTTCCTTAATTGTAGCACAATTTACTATTTTTTGGCAATTTTTCGAGTCTTGAACTTCCGGAGCCTTTTTGAGGCCCTAAACAACGTTTTTTTTGGGAAAATCGGGGCCAACAAAAGTTATACACTAGTGTTGGCTAGTTGAAAGTTGTATTTCTTAGATAGATCTTTCTAATGAGGTATTGTGTGCATCAAATGAAGATCATATGCCAAAGTTAAGACCCCGGGAAGTTGGTGTACCAATTTACCCAAATGGCGCCCATAGTTTTTGCGTTTCATCTCCTAAGGTTAGGTTTTTGGATGTTTAGGGTTTTCTATTGTTTTCCAATAATAAATAGGCCTTTAAGCCTCATTGTAACATGGTTCATAGGCATGTAGCTGCCACATATCTTCTCAGATATAAGCTACAATCGCCTGAGCTAGTCTTATTTCCATTCTGTTTGTAAGCATATTTCAGTATTTGATATTAATGAAATGAAGTGCTATTTTTGTTGCATCATTGTATTTATGGTTATATATGTAATTTGTTGCGTTCCTGGTTAAATTTGGATAAAAAAAATGTCTAAGGGAAATGAGATAGGATGGCCATAGATTCAACTTCCATTTGATTCAAAGAGGAGTGTTTGTTATGAGAAATTTATTTATTGCTTGCTAACCAAACACCCCAATAGATAAGCAGATGAAAATCCTTATAAGATTTGTTATCCCTATTTTGGACCCAAGGCAAACACTTCTCCTCAAAATAGGGACCTTGATAAACACATCCTTGATCAAACAAAGCACTACACAAATTTTAGTTATGACAACAAAAATGGAAATCAACAAAAATATGCTCTACGGATTCAACGTTCAACTTATAAAGGGAGCATCATCTAGGACCGATCTTATGATGTCTATGTTGCAAATCCCAAGTAGGGATTTTTTTAGCAAATAAACACCACATGAATAGGCAATATTTTTCTAGGAACTTTACGTTCCAAAATCCTCTCCACCACCACTCCCCTGCATCCTCAACTATAACCTTATTCAAATGAATATACCCCATTTTGGGAGTATAAATTCCCATTACAGAGTGAGACAAAACCAACTCATTGTCATTCTCATAAAGTTGATATGAACCACAATTAGAGCATTGAGATAACCCCTTCGATTCTTGTGGAATTCCCAATCAATCTGCAAGTCTTCAACATATAACCACCCTTGGCACCATATAGAGGTCTGATCTGGGCTATTGATATGGGCAAGTCTTGAGATACCTCTATTTCGGAGAAAGTCTATAATTTCCTATGACAGACAACGAGCATGCCCACTACTAGGCCAGGGGTCTTGACCCAGTCTAACCTTTAACCCATTTTCGACCTTCCAGGCCATCCATGAAGTGATAAGGTCCAATGAATTAAGAACAACACAATATATTACCGATATATTAACATGAGGATTGTCCCTAAGGCTTACCCAATCCTCAAGAGAGTAAGGGTGAATGTAATTTTGATAAAGCTCCCAAGTCCATAGGACGTGAGTGAATAGGAGTCTCCAACCACATTTAGCTACCAGAGATTTTGAGAACCAAAAAATATTTTTGAGACCTTATCCACCAAGCGATTTAGGCATCACAATACAATTCCATTTAACCCATGGAAGGACGAAGTGTTCCTGAGAGCCAATCCATAAAAAATTTAAATAGATACTTCTATCTCTTTCTAAATCTCCCCTAGGGATCCAAGCTGCAAACATCCAAAACAAAAGAATAGCTTCCATAATTGATTTGACCAGAATAAACCTCCCTTCCCTTAACAACCACCTTAGGCTCCAACCTTTTAATCTTTTCTCTATCTTTATGATTAACCATGACCAATCTTCTTTCTTGTAGCAGTTTGGTTTCAGGTGGAAACCCAAATATTTTAAGCCTGCATCCATTTCTAGAAAAATAAATGAAAAAGTATCCTTGAGATTCATCACTTCACGATCTACTAGATTTTGAGTTGTAATGTAGGATTTTCTATCAATAACCACCATGCCTGTATCTTTTCAAAACAACTCAATAATTTTGGATAATTTAGCCACATCATTACAAGCACCATTACAAAAAATTAGAATATTATCAACAAAATGTAAATGAGTAATTGCTAGAGCATTGGTAATAACAACTCCCTAAAATTTTCTTCTATGCTTAGCATCTGCCAACAGATAACCGAGACCCTCCACTATCAATAAAAACAATAAAGGAGATAGGGGACACCCTTGTCTCAACCCTCTCTAGGCATGGAAAAAAGGAGAGGTAGACCCATTGATTAGAACAAAAAAAGATACCAATTGAATGCAACCCATCACCCAATTCACAAAATCAATCCCGAAGCCTAGATGAGTTAAGAGAAGTTTGATGTACATCCAGATCACATAATTGTAGGTCTTAGAAAGGTCAAGTTTGATGACAACTCCTTTTAATTTGAGAGTTTTGATGCTATGGATCCCCTCTTGGGCCACCCCAATGACTTCATGGATCTGTCTCCCATCAAGGGAGCCAAAATGTTAATTTTCAATAGAGTTTGACAAAATATGCTTTAATCTTCTTGCAATAACTTTGGAGATAACCTTGTAGATATAGTTGTGAAGTGAAATAGGACGAAAGTCCTCAAATGAAGAAGATTTATCCACTTTGGGAATAAGGGAAATCAAAGTTGTGTTAAAGGCTTCTAGAACCCTACCTTTCCTTTTAGAGTCATTAATAATATCCAACAAGTCCGAGCCAATAATATCATAAAACCATTCAAAGAACTCAATCCTCCACCCATCGGGGCCAGTACTTTTGTCTTTCTGAATGATGGAAAGAACAAACTTCAATTCCTCTTCTGATACCTCCTCTACTAATTCTTTTTGTCTTCATCCTCCACAAACCTTGGGAATAATCTGGAAACCCTAATTGGTTTGGAAATACTAACCCTTTCAGGTTCTTTGAATAGGTCCTGAATATGTGCTCAAACAAGAGAAGAAATGCCCTTGAAATTTGAGACCTCCCTACACTCCTCATCTTAAAGATTCCATATTTTATTACACATATTCCTTCTCGTAACGTATGCTTGGAAAAAAGTTGTGTTCTCATCCCCTCCTTTTAGCCATATGGCTATGATTTTCAACCTCCACGCATTTTCTTGAGCCTATAGGATGCCTTCCTGTGAGACTCCAATCAGACCAATGTATCTCTAGATTGAGCATTTAGAAAACCCCATCCCTAGAATAAAAAACAACAAGAATATTCCTTTCGATATCAATAAGCTCCTACTCCTCTCTTCTTCGTTTCTTCCTAGCCCAATCCATACCCAAATTCTTTACCCATTTGATGTTTTCTTCAAAATGTCGGGTAGCTGGAATTTCTTTGTTTGGAACATAAGGGGAACAACCCTCCTTGAATAGGTTTACAAAATCTTCATATTTAATCCAAGAGGAATTTAATTTAAATGAGTTTCCAGGCTTGTGACCATGAATTTTAATTTCCAACAATATGGGTGAGAGGTTAGACTCAACCCTGGGCCCAATCCACTAATGAATATTGATCCACCATCACTTCCACCACTAAAAGTATATCAATTCTTTTAGAAATTCTATCCTCCCCAACACGGTGGTTTCTCTAAGAAGGTTTTAACTTTGGAAGCTCTATATCCAACAATTTTTTACCCATAAGCTTGCTGGTAAAGAATTTAGAGAGGTTATCTACTTTGACTTTGGCCCCCAAGACTTATCAGTGCCCATGGAGAAGTTTAAATCCCCTCCAATGAATAGATTTTCATCTTCCAAAACCTTCAAATCAGAAAAATGATTCCAGAATTCCACTGAACCTTCAAAAGTACCATAGATATCAATACGTATGGGGGATGCTCTTAGCTCTTAAGATAAAATTTCAAGCCCCAACACATAATTAATAGTCCTAAAATTTAGAATAGAAACATTACATGTATCCCAACCAACAACAAGACCCCCATAATCACCACTGACATCCGAAGCAATAAAACACCACCCTCCTAGAATTGATTCCAGAGGCTCTGAGATAATCTCCCCAGCCCCCAGGGTTTCCTAGAGGAAAATAACATACATACCATCAACCTTAACCAACCTCTTCAACATAAGGTTTTTAGAGGAACTTGCCACTCCTATATAGTTGAATGATAAAAATTTCATTAGGACACCATGCCCTAGGCATTTAATGATCTAAGCACCCCAATAATGGATAATTTCCTACCATTAACCATCTCTTTTTTGGATTTATATTTCGCCTTAGACAAGGTTGATTGCCCGCGAGACTTCTAAAAGTAAAGCACAATTTTTCTTAAGCCACTAGGCGAACCTTTAGAAGAGGGGTAAATCTGTCTAGAATGAAGCTTATATATAATTTATCCAACATCAATATCCCTAGAGGAATAAAAAAAACTAGAGGATATAGAGGTTCTCGGGAATGACAACACCATCGACAAAGAGGGAATAAGACAAATACACTGAGAAGAGGAAAACCTTGAAATAGATTGTGACACAACAATCCATATCCCCCAGACAATTGATCCCAATCATACCCCACAATCGATATATAAATAGAAAGGGAAGAAACAATTGGAAGGAGAGAGGGAGAACCTGGTGGATGCGAAACTGGAGAAGACATCCCACCAGAAGCTTGAGGAGGAAACCCATCACCATCGGTCTGACCCTGAGCCAACGACCTAGAGTCCGACATCTCAAAGGAAGGTGGTGCCTCCATGTTTAGATCCTCCACTCTAGGTTCCAACACCCCACCCTTCGAGCTCACTGCCAAATGCAACACCTAAGCCATCTTCATCTTCTTCTTTACACCCCTGCAACATGCCTTTTTTGAAGGGGAGAATATAGTGTTAAATTGTATTCCCATATTTATGGCATTGTCTACAACTAAACGATACCACTTCATAGTTAAGGATTTGAAGCCACTCATAAAATTTTCCAATATTAATGGTTTTATGAAGGTCATTTCGTAGATCGAAGCTAACGAGTATCCAAGCAATGGACATATCCTTGGTTTCTTTAAAAGAACAGTTCGCTTTAAGGGAGACCCTAAGGCTATTTCCAAGTTCCTTGAAGCTCTTTTCATTCCATATATTTGATGGTAGTCTAGGAAACTAAACCCATATAGGAACTACATTGAGCCTTTCCCACATTGCGTCGAATAATGGCATCCAAAATTTAAACGAAACATGAGTATAATAAATTGACCAAACAACCTTAGCGATTTCTTCAGCCTCCTCATGAGAGATGAAGTTTAATTGTATCCACCCTTTAGCAAGCATGAATATCTAAAGAGGAGTATTTACCTTTTTGACAATTTTCACTTGAAGCCATTCTTGTAGAGTCCCAATGTGGAACTTCCTCCCTCTATCCTTGCTTGCCAAAGTCTTCTCTACCAATGCTTCGACCTACTCCATCTCGACGTCGACTCCCAAACTAAGATTATAGGCAGCAGGGAAATTTTCACATCTCAAAACCATATCCTTTTCTATTTTGGGACCAGATCTAGATGAAACTTTAGCCAGTGATTGTGTCTTCGCCACCCTCACCTTCCCTATCTTGCTGCCTAAAAACTGTAGTCCCTAGAAGAACACCACCATCCCCATCCACTGAGAATTTCCTTAAGAGGTTACTTATTGTGGGATGGAAACCATTTGATACTTATTCAACCTTTAATACAAACCCCACAACGGATGAGGGAAATCTTCCTTCCATGACCGAGCAGGGTAATGTGTCCCCGCCCAGAGAGAAAACAATATGGGTGTGTTATATCCACCAGTCAATGACCCCGAAGTAGAGAAATTTGAACCTCCAGAAAGAGGGGGGACTGATAAATTAACCCTGTTGGTTTCAAAACAAAAATTAAATTGGGGAGGGGGGCAATAATGAACCCAAATTTAAACCAAAATAAAAAGGCCCAATACTTCCAAAATCTAGACTAGAAATCGACAATTCCCTTGGGGTAATTCCACCAGAAGTTATCATTTCCTTGTCCTAAAACCCAGATAATTGTCCTTCGAGCACCCAATATTGTTTGAAATCTACATTAGAGAGGAATATACCCATGTGACTAGGGCTTTCTGGGAAGTTAGTAGGCTCTGACTCCATGATTATGTCTACAAATCCATGATTTCCTGGACAAACTGTCTACCCACCAAAACCTTGTTATCATTAAGCTTCCATTCAACCTATAACAAGTGTTATACTACACCATGGAGAAATTTCAACCAACTTACATATAAAATTATACCATGAAAAAAATATATGTACATATAACATGGTTAATCTAATAAATTATAAGTTTATTGAACTATAATTAATTCCATCTTCATCTTCACTTTGTAAGAACATAGTAAAGCAACACAAGCTCAATAAAATAAAAAATTCTAAAATTTATAGATGTAATGAGTTGTACATATTTTGAGCCTCGAGAGTTAGTTGAATTTATATTAGACTTGAACATGAATCCTCTTAGAATTGTGGGGCCATAAGTTTGGCTCTTTATTCCCTTGGGAAACTTAGTTTTCATTATCTATGTTGACGATTTATCCCATTTACCTTTTTTAGATCAAGGGGAAGTACTCAAAGGGTTTTCTATAAGGTTCTCATTGGAAAAAAAATAACAAATTGCATAAATAAATTCATCACAATTGGTTTAGAATAATATAATAGTAATTGAATCAATTAAATACAATTTCTAACCATATATAAGTTAAAAATTAACACAAAATAAATTACCACCATTGTTTCATAAACCTTCTAGAAGGGATACTCCATTTCATCCTTAGTTGGATTGTATCTAAGATCATTCAAATTTATGCAATAAGACAACCAAAACTTTGTTAATGACATATATTAAGCAAGTGTAACAACACCTAATTACTATCTATTATTTTTCATGGATACTTATCATAAATGAGATTAGATCGACAAGATGACAAAGTGGCCTCAAATTGATGACCTTCTTGTTTGATTGTTGAATGTGTACTTTTGGTGTGTGTGTTAATTCATTCCTATATATGTGTTAAGATAATTTTATTAATGCCAAAAAAATGGAGACACAAGTAGGTCAACGGTACTAAAATAGTTTGTCAAATAAAAAGTATGATGTAGGAGTGTGAATGTAGATCCTAAATTAATGTGATAATCATATTGAAATAAATAATAAAAAGCTAAAGTCCATGGGGTGCAACTCAGTTCATAATCATCATGATATGAAGTATTGTGCAAACTAAGAGATCCAAGGTTCAAATCCCTTGGAAGTAGTTCAGTTGACGAAGAAGATGATAGGTCATAGGCCCCAGATGTATATTGGTAGTGATCATAATCGACCCCGTGTTATGCAAGTACAAGCCCAACCTAGTTTCTGATTCCTCTAGTTACAAAAAAAAAAAAACTTAAGAAACTACTTAACTAAGAAAGTATGGTATTATTTTATATTGGTTATGTAGAAATAAAACAACTAATCGAAAATGGGTCATAAACAAATTTCAATTGAGAAGTCAATGAATTATAGATTATTTATCTTCTTAACAACCTTTTCCTATGGTTTTTGAGGATCCTCTTCTCATGCTGCCTTCTCATAGGAGATCTCATCATCCTTTTAAAAAATATTGATCATGTTGATCTATACATCTTTATCAATATCTATTGGTTTGTTTATTTTTTTCATGTTCATCGTGATTATTGATGAATTCCCTAGATTTTCTTAGAACGTAGAAAATGAAGGCTACAAAATTCAACAAAGATACATAATGAAATAGAAAAAGTAAAGGACAAAGAACATGATTGGCCTATTGTGTCTCTCGCCTCCTCCTCATAGCCTTAGTCATATCTTCACTAAATTGTGTGTTTGGGAACCTTTCACGTGTATGTTGCATTACATTATGCTTAATTTTAATACTTATTTCACTCCAATGTTTGTAGTAGAATTTTGACAACACCTTGGCGACCGTATCAAATATTTATTAATGGAAAATTAAACCATTTCCATACTTTAGAACTTCACTTCTTGAGTAAACTTATATATATATATATATATATAGATATATATATATATACTATTTGAATTTCTTATCTTCCCCTCAAACATGTCTTCACCTCGATTCAAAATCATTTATGTGCCTTGTGTTCAAACATAGAAATGTGTTTCATATAATGAAAAGTACCATGAAAAATGGAATTTGTTCGATTCAATTGATAGTGTAATGTACACTCTAAAATTCATTGTAAAACACAAGACAAATTGTACCTCTAACATGCATAGAGAAATTAGTAATGAACTGCCCCAACTCCTGCATGTTTTAGCAACTTAGGTTATTTTTAATTTAAATTAACCACTAGTATAGAAGAATATAAATTTTTTTCCATGTGGATCACCTTTCTTTTTTGCTAACCAATTGTAGTGTTGGGACTAGAAGTGGAGCTAGTAAATGTTGGAGTATCTTTGTTCATTGTGCACATAACAATATAGGGGGATCAAAAACATCTTGAAATTCCATTTTCATCTCGCTATAGTATTAGAGGTTAAAACCACATAGTGTGATAGGAGGAAAGTAAGTGTCCTATCATACACACATATTTTCTTTCTTGTAAGGTACAACACACATAATTTAATTAGATTAGAAAGTAACGGACTCGACGATGTCCACATCTCTAAAATATGTTAAACATTTGTGATTTCCATTTGACACTTTTCACCCACTACACCCCACACACAAGAATTTAACTTAGTTATTAGTTGATTAATATGCTCTTCCCCTTGCACCCAAAATGATCCGAGGGAATCAAAATGCCAAGTATAGACTACATTAACTTCACCATTTTCACACCCTAATTCACATGATTTTTGGGCCATCGTCCCACACTTAGAACCTCTTAAAAAATAACCTAACTTAAATACATTAATTTCCCCCATCACGGGGCCACAAAAGAAATTATAGTCTAAGTTAGGACCTTGGGGGTAGGCATCCAAATAACCCCCCTTGGTCATTCTCATTTGAAACATAGAATGTTGTCTTTTATGGAACTTTAAATTCTCCATAATCCAGTGTCACAAAGCTAGTGGTGAGAAGAAACCTGTGAAGGGGAAAGGCTTAGACCAAATATTATTGCGGTCCTCTTTGAGTCTCCCAACTCTTGGTAGGGGATCCAGATCTGCGGTTGATACCCAACAGCTAATATTCTATCACCCACACTAGATGAGGATAGTTTAGTGGCAAAAAATTATGGCATCTTACTAGAGGTGGCAGGTGCGGGAGCACCTGCACCTGGAGATGATTTTGAATGGTTACCAGAAACGTTGCTAGTTTTTCTAGGACATGGCCCTAGTACCCTCATTATAACCATCCTTTCATACCTTTACTATTTTTATTCCAACATCTTGAGACCCCACTATCATAAACATTTTGGAAGGCTTTGTGACTTTTGAGTGTGTTAGAGTCGGTCTGGTCATCCCTCCGTCAGAGATCAAAACTCTTTTTTGCATTTCATTTTTAGGTGTCCCATCTCGCTCGATCAGTTGCATTCCATTAGGAGCATGCCATAAATATGTTGGAAGGGATTTTGTCATTCATCCCCCTCATGCTTTGTGATGAGCCCCAATTTTGGTACAATTTGGGCTCATTTTGGCCTATTCTACTTGCTCAAACCATTCATTTTTATTGCTTATGCATGCATTTCTTAGTTTATTCATGTTGTTTGTAGGAAGAAGGGTAGGCACTCTCTCTACGTGACTAATGCATTATGATTCCAGGTTTTGGCATTAAAAGGGAGCAAAAGACAATGAAAAAGGAGATAAGGAGACAATGAGGTGGCACTGCTGGTTTTTAGGAGAGGATGTCCACGGTCTTGGGACATTCCTCGTGATTCCCACCAAGAACTCCGAGCTCCAATCCATCTCCCCTCCGAGCTTAAGAAGCAGCCAGCTGTCCTACAGGAACAACAGTTATAAACTGCTCTACAGGAACAGCAATTATGACCATCCTACAGGATCAGCAGTTAAACTCTAGTTGGACAGCCGAGCTCCTAAAATGAAGGACACTTGTTGGATCATCATTTTTGTATAAGTATGGAGGCCTTAGCCTTAGATAGGTTGTTGAAACTCTCGTATTGCTATTGTAATTTTGGAGCACAGTTCAGTTTTCGTTCCTTTTTGTAAGCCAATTTGGCATGATATCAGTTATGAATAAAGAAGGCAGTTTGTGATCTAGTTCTGAGTTTTTCTTAAGGAGACTATAGCTCTCAGGTTAGGGCCCAACCTGAGAGCCATAGGTCCCCTCTGCTGTAGTGTTGTTTCCATTTCATTTCAGCACTTTGAGCTTTTCATTTACACATGCAATTCGAATTATAGGTTGTTAAGTTGGTCTTTTTCATGAGTTAGATAGGAGTTGCTTATGTTGAATTTGTTTCCACTTGCTTAGTGTAGCAGAGGATAGATATAATCGATTGGAGCTCCAACAAAAAGGTTGTTAAGGCTCACTGCCGTCTCATCTGGGATTGGAGTGCAGTCCATGACTAGCCACCAAAAATACGCATTTCTTCATTCCATGATTGCTGCAAACACAGTCACGTTACGTTAGATGCTTCCTTGCCATTCACACCTGCACCACACACCTTCATCACAACTTCATGCACATTCTCCTTCACGTTTAGATTGCTGTTCATTGAATTCACAAGCATAGGTAGTTTAGGTTGATGCATTTTTGGTTGAGTGACAGTCATAAGCATTTGTTTCACTTACACTGCTCTCCCTCGTTCCATCACTTCGTCCTCCATCTTGATCACGCATGCAGCCATATCTTTGACCCCTGCTCCGCTCTGTTATCTCCCAAAGTCTTTCACTCCTCACGTACTCCCATTCTCTAGCCCTTTCATTGACCTAGCCCTCTATCTTCCAACCTACTCCCTACATTCACTCCCTATCCTATTCCTCCACTTCTACAGCCATCACCAGCCTCATTCCTACCTTACACATCTCCCCCTACCATTCCATCACTCCTCCATCACTCCAAACACTCACGGTAGGTCATCCTGTAGCCATTTGTAGACATCCTGTAGAAAACAGAGTATCCTGTAGGATCCTCCACAGCCATCATGTAGAAGGCCACTCTCTCGGTTGCTGAGCATCTGAATGCGAGGAACCTCTGTGGATGGATGCTAAGGATCCCTAGGGACCTCTCCTAGCCTTCCCAACCTGTCCCACGCTTTCCTTCCTTCTTCATCCCATCTGCACAACCAAACCCTAGTTAGCACAAGATCACCATCATTCCACACACTTAAAGGAAAAATACAAAAACATATCTTTCATGATGCAAGTAGTTTAGATCCATGCATTTGCACCTATTAGAGGTAACAACAGCATTGGTAGAAGTTTCATTCACATTTCTTGCATTATAGAGGTTAGACTAGTTAAATTAGGGTTTCCTAGGTTTACATGCTTTGATTTGCTTTCAGTTCATTTTTGTCAAGTAGAGTAGCTTTCCTTTGAGATTAGCTTTCGTCCATCAATTAGCAAGCTTCTTCTGAGAGCCTATAGAAGTTGGCTTGAGCCCTAGCGGACTTGTGCCAGCTAACCAAGTGACAGCTGCGACAAGAGGTAGTACTTGTGCATATAGCGCCGTCGCTTCCAAGTTTGTACGAACTACCGGGTTGATAAAATGAGAGACAGGAAGCCCCAGGAGTTGTAGCATTATTGCTACAATACTGGAGCTCACCATCTTTTTGGCGCCATTGCCGGGGAAGCGTCAGAGTATTAGTAATTGTTGCTTTTCTTCTACTTTCGTACTCTTACTTCTGCTCAGTAGTTTATTTCATTTCCATTCTGCAAAAGTAGCTTAGCATTTCCTGCTTTCCTAGAATAGCATTTCTTGCTTTCATAGATTAGCATTTCCTGCTTTCCTAGATTAGCATTTCCTGCTTTCCTAGATTAATATTTCTTGCTTTCCTAGACTAATTTTTCTTGCTTTCCTAGATTAGCTTTCCAATTCTGCAATTTCATTTGAGCAATATAGTTAGTTGTAGATCACTTTGTTTTAGTTTTGCAGGTACCAAAGAAAAAGCAAAAGCACTCAAAAAAAAAAAGAAAAGTCCTTTCCATTTCATGCCTCGTAGGAACCGAGATAGATCAGGCAAATTCCTACCAAACACCCCCACCACATCACTGAGTCACCCTTCTCTCTTCTTTGGTGACAGTGACCCAGAGGAACCTATAGGTGAACATCCTGAGATATACCCAGACCCTATAGAAGAAGAAGAGTTAGAGACCACTCCATCTGAAGCCATGGCTGATAATAGGAGAGAAGATGAGAGAATAGAAGGAGCTTTCCCCATCCGAGATACCAATGGAGATATGAAAATGAAAAACATTAGCCCCTCCGCCTTGCCTCACTTCCATGGATTGACCACTGAGGATCCTGATACCTTCTTGTTTGAGTTTGCTGTCCTTTGTAGAACCTATGACTATACTGAAGATGAGCAAAAGCTGAAGCTTTTCCCTTCCACTCTTAAGGATGCAGCCCTACGCTGGTTCATGGGATTACCTGGGAATAGCATAGCCACTTGGGCTCAGATGCAGCAAGCCTTCAATACCAAGTATAGGGATTATTGTAGGTCCAAGGAAACCAAGGGGGAGATCTTTCGAATGACCATGGGGAATGATGAGTCTTTAGAGGATTATGAGGAGAGGTTCCAACTTAGCTATAAACGGGCCAGGTGCACACTTGACCCTGAATCTCTCAAGTTGGTTCTACTCCGAGGAGTCCCTGAAGATCTCTTAGACACCCTTCACATGTTAGCTGGGGGGGACATTTACCAACTGCCTTATGAGGACATCAAGACTGTGTTTCGAAATCATTCCAGGGCAGCTAGAAAACGAGGTAGAGGAAATCTCCTCTCCACTGGTGTCCCTTTCTCCAAACATGAGTTTACAAACCAATTAGAAGATCTTAAGAGTGAGGTGAGACAGACCATTGCCATGCAGCTGGACACATTCAGGATCCAGCAGAAGAAAGAAGAAGCTGAGAGAGCCTTGGCTGTCTTCTGTCCTAGGTGCACCAGAAGACACCCTAAGAACGAATGTCCATTGCATTCGGTTGAAGTGTGTTTCGTTTGTGAGGAGGACCACCCAACAAATCAGTGTCCAACCTTACCTGGGTTTAAAGCCATGTACCAAGGGACCGAAGCCCCCACTGAACCTCTTTACTTCATCAACCAAAGGAGGCCTCAAGGATCTAGACCTTATCAGCAGGGGATGCAAGGGGCATCTCAAGCTTATTACAACCCCAACCAGTCAACTCCTATGCCTTCCTGGGGTCCCCCTGCTCACCCTTCATGGTCCATGCCTCCTCCATGGTCTTATCCACCTCAGTACCCTACTCAACCTCCTTCTCATCCATATCACTCACATACCCAGTCGCAGCCTCAATGGAGTGCTCCTCAGTCGGGGTGGAGGCCCCAATACAACACTCCTCCTGCCATTTTGCCTCCACCACCAGTTCAACCTCAGCCTTTACCTCCTGCTCCTCCAAGGCAACCTCAGATGCCTGCTCAACCGAACCTGAACCCCAACAATAGACAGGCTCAGCAGGTATATACTGGGGAAACCTCATGCCCTACCTATGCTGTGGAGATCCAGGAGATAAATCTTAGATCTGGAAAGACTCTTCCAGATCGCCAACCTCCTCCCCCAGAGGATGAGGAAAACCATCAGGAGAGTGAACCAAAGCCTATTCCACCCTTTCCTCAGAGACTTACAGCCACCACACAACCCAACCCAGAAGAAGATGAGCTTCTGGGAGAGCTCAAGCAGTTGTGTGTGAAGATACCCCTTCTCCAGGCCATCAAGGATGTGCCAATCTATAACAAGCTGGTTAAGGAGAAGTGTTTCAAACATCCAGGCAGACGGAAGAAAGATGCTTCAACTATCAATGTCATAGGACAACTGTCTGACCTTATGCTAGGACAAGTCATCTGCCCAAAGTACTTAGATCCTGGAAGTCCTGTAGTAGATGTCCACATCAATGGCACCATCATACCCCACACCCTGATTGATCTGGGGGCTGCCATTAATGTAATGACCAGGGATACCATGCTCAAGCTCAATCTTCAAGGTTCCTTGAGGAAGACCTCGACAGTACTGCAATTAGCAGATCGCTCCACTGTGACTCCCGAAGGGATTGTGGAGGATGTCTTGGTCTCTATTGACTCTTGGGAGTATCCTGCAGACTTCCTGGTTCTGCAACCAAAGGCAAAGCTTACTGGATATCCCCTCATTTTGGGAAGGCCTTGGTTAGCCACTGCAGATGCCTATATCAGTTGTCATGCCGGAAATATGACCATCAAAAATGGTCCTATGTCCAAGCAACTTGTCCTATACCCTCCTGCCCAACCTTCTTTAGAGCATGATTTACCACTCTGGTTAGAGGAAGGAGAGGAAGACGAGGTGTATTCAGCACCTCTGTGTACCATAGAAACCAATAGAAGAAATCCCCCAACCGAGGATGATTTGATCGAGAACTTGATCCAAAACCCACCTACCAGTGCCCTACCTTTAGAAAGATTGGTGGAGGATGCCCAAGCTAGCACCTTAGTGGATATTTGTACAACCAACCCTGTCATTCCCAGAGTTAAGAATGTGGAGTTCGGCCCTGAGAGAGCATTGAAAATCAGCTCCTCCCTATCTCCTTCTCAGGAAAAGGAGCTGTGCAACCTGTTGGCCAGCCACCTAGATGCTTTTGCTTGGAGCTATAAGGAGATGAAAGGAGTCCATCCCTCGGTCTGTACTCATCATATATACATCAAAGAGGACTGTAAACCGGTTAGGCAACCTCAGAGGAGAATGAATCCAGCCCTTAAAGACATTGTCAAGGAAGAATTGCAAAAACTGTTGGATGCCGGATTCATCTACCCCATCTCAGATAGTGAATGGGTGTCCCCTCTAGTGTTGGTTCCCAAGAAGAATGGGAAGTGGAGGATCTGTGTAGATTACCGTGAGCTGAACAAAGCTACCAAGAAAGACCATTTCCCTCTACCTTTCATAGATCAAGTGTTGGATGGACTGGCAGGAAAGAAGTTCTTCTCTTTCCTGGATGGGTTTAGCGGGTACAATCAAATCCAAATCAGCCCGGAAGACCAAGATAAGACCACCTTCACTTGTCCTTGGGGTACCTTTGCCTACCGAGTCCTTCCCTTTGGGCTATGCAATGCTCCTGCTACTTTTCAGAGAGCTGTCTTGAGCATCTTCTCGGAGTTGGTCCATGATGCAGTAGAAATATACATGGATGACTTTACTCCTTATGGGGCCAACTTCCAGGAAGCATTGTCCAACTTGGGGAAAGTCCTAACCAAATGCACCGAGATGAACTTGTCCCTTAGTCCTGAGAAATGTGAATTCCTAATGACTGAAGGGACCGTGCTAGGCCATACTGTTTCTTCCCAAGGATTGCAGGTGGATCCCAGCAAAATTGCTCTCATCAAGAGGGTTCCACCTCCTCAAAAAGTAAGGGATGTCCGGAGTTTCTTGGGATTAGCAGGATACTACCGGAGATTCATTAAGGACTTCAGCAAGTTAGCCTCACCATTGTTTGGTCTGTTGGCAAAAGATGTGGAGTTTAAGTGGACTGACGATTGTCAGAGGAGTTTGAATGAGTTAAAGGACAAGTTGGTGTCAGCACCAATCTTGAGAGGTCCAAACTGGGCCCTACCTTTCCACATCCACACTGATGCCTCGAACAAAGCCATAGGTGCAGCTTTAGGACAAGTTGAGGAAAAACTTCCATATGCCATTTACTTTGTCAGCAAAAACTTGTCCAAAGCAGAGCTGAATTACACTGTAACCGAGAAAGAGTTCTTAGTTGTAGTCCATGCACTGAACAAGTTCCGACATTATATTACTGGTTACCAGACTTTTGTACATACTGACCATGCTGCTATTAGATATTTGATGAATAAACCAGATGTGAATGCTCGTATTATTAGATGGTTACTTTTATTGCAGCAGTTTGATCTAACCATTGTTGATAAACTAGGGAGAGAAAATGTTGTTGCTGACTTCTTGTCTAGATTGGATTTGTCTGCAGATGAAGATGGGACGGTGGATGACCAGATGCCTGATGAGCATCTGTTTGCTATCTCAGTACTCTCTCCATGGTTTGCTGATATAGCAAACTACCTTGTCTCAGCTCAGTTTCCTCCACACCTCTCTTCAAAAGAGAAGAGCAAAATCATCAGAAAGAGTGCCTCATTTACATGGATCGGGGGAAATATGTTCAAGCTTGGCCCCGATCAGATCTTAAGGCGTTGTGTAAGGGAAGAGGAAGTCTTTGACATCCTCCTCACCTGTCATGATGGGCCTTGTGGAGGACATTTTGCAGCAAAGAGAACTGCCTTCAAGATCCTGCAGGCAGGCTACTATTGGCCCACACTTCATCAAGATGTCAGAAGATATGTCAGCCAGTGTGACCAATGCCAAAGAATGGGGAAACCGACCCAAAAGGATGAGATGCCTCTCCAACCTCAAGTGACTCTTGAGCCATTTGAGAAGTGTGGCATGGACTTTGTGGGTCCAATCAATCCCTCTTCGAGGTAGAGATCCTACATCATTGTGTGTACTGACTACTTGACAAAGTGGGCAGAGACTAAAGCAATCAAAGCAGCAACCGAAGAGAAGGTGGTCGAGTTCTTAAGAGAGAACATCTTCTACAAGTTTGGCTACCCAAGAGAGCTGGTGACCGATCAGGGGAGCCAGTTCACATCCAACTTGATTAAAGATCTTCTAGCTCATCACAAGATCAAGCACAGGACTTCCACCCCCTATCACCCTCAAGCAAATGGGCAGGTGGAAGTCACCAATAGAGCATTAGAAGGGATCTTGACCAAAGTGGTGAGCAGCAGCAGAAAGGACTGGGCAGATCGCTTGGTTGAGGCCACATGGGCTTACAACACCACTTGGAAGACCACCACCGGCTTCACACCTTATGAGCTGGTCTATGGGAAGAAAGCTTTGCTGTCCATCGAGTTTGAGTATAACACTTTGAGGATGGCAGCTCAGCTGGACCTAGATCTCAGCCATGCACAGCAAGAAAGGTTATTGCAGCTGAATGGACTGGATGAGCACCGCATGCAGGCCCTCCTTCACTCAGAAGTGGTTCAACTTCAGAGAAAGGTGTGGCATGACCAACATCTCCATGACAAGCAATTCCAGCCGGGAGATTGGGCTTTGTTGTATGACTCCAGATTCAAATATTTCAAGGGGAAGTTGAGAACCAGATGGCTAGGACCATATGTAGTGGAGCAGTGCCATGACAATGGATCTGTCCTCATTCGAACCATTGATGAGGAAGCCATTCCCATGCTTGTCAATGGGCACCGATTGAAGATCTACAGAAGACCTCTCTCAAGACAAAAGTTTATCAGCACTATGGAGAAATCTGTTTTGGTCATAGAGAAGGGTTCTGCCTCCACTTTGGGCATACCCTGAAGAGAAAAAAAAAAAAAAAAAAAAAAAAAAAGAGAAAAAAGAGAGAAAAAATAAATATCATGGGTGAAAACCTCTCTGAGGCGCCCAAGGCAGGCAGTAGGGGTGAAAACCTCATTGAGGCGCTCCTATTGTCTTTCAAAAAAAAAAAAAGAAGAAAGTTTAAAAAAAAGATCCTTGAGTGAAAACCTCTTTGAGGCGCTCAGGGCAGGTAGCAAGGGTGAAAACCTCTTTGGGGCGCCCCTGCTATCTTTTCAAAAAAAAAAAAAAAAAAAAAAGAAAAAAAGAGAGAAAAGAAAAAGAAAAAAACAATAAGCACAATAAAAGTTTTGCATGTAGATGTTCTATGGAGGAGAAGAAGCCTCTCCACTCCAAGCCAGGGGCCTTCATCATGCTATCAAAGGATGTCATCAACACCTCCTCCAAGAATAACAATGTTTTTCAAGGTATGTGCAATTTTTATCATGATTTGGATCTTCTACAGGAAGATACAGTTTTCTACAGGAACAGACAGTCTTCCTACAGGAAGACGCAGATCTTCTACAGGAAAGTGCAAAATTTCTACAGGAAGCTCTGTGTTCTACAGGAAACTTCCTGTAGAAGGTTGCGACGGCCGAAATGTGTTTCAAATGAAGATCTAGCGACTGAGGAGTGGATTGAATGCATGCATGCCACTGATGGCACCCCTGAACATTGCTATTATCTTGCTCCACCATCCTCGTCGCCATGCAACCAAGATCCCTGCAGCAGCACAACAAAGCAATGAGTTCTCGTGAAAAAACATCTGTCAAAGAACAACCAAGCACCGAGAGCCATACCACATCCGCGTTATGCATCAGAAGCGCTGGGATCGTGATCGAGAAGCCATAACCGCCAGCATGCAGCATGCACCCAAGGAGAAAGGACTGTGACAAGACCCCTCGCGGGGATCCTGTAACAGTTCAACCTGCTCGAGTGAATACCGTCCACAGCACCGCCATCCGAGATAAAACACAGGCGCATGAACGCAAAACCATCCACTCCAGCGTCAGCAACCGGTAGCCATGTGCCTACGGGTCTGTGTAAGCCGCGTGCAGCAGGTAAATCCATCGTCCACAAACTGGAAATCATGTGCAGCCGCGCGCAGGTAAGTGTTCTAATCCTTCTCTCCATCAAATCGCATGGATATTACTTTGATTTGTTTTGCATGGCATAAAGGTGAATGGTTGAGCGGCCGTAAGGCCAGTTGACTGGCCACATCGGCTAGTGAAGAGATAGTCAGATGATGAGGTGGCAGCCATGACAAAAGACACACGTAGCACGCACGTGAAGATTAGTCCCGTCAACCGTGAAACGAGTTTAACCGAAAAGGGCGGCGGCAGATCTGTGGGAATGAATGCGGCAGCAAGCGAATGTGCAGGCGGATGATGGGTGACGTCACCCAACGGTCCGGTGGGGACAGCTCACCCCCCGCGCCACGAGCTGCGCCGATTCAAAATCTAATCGGCTCGATTAAGCGTGTATATCCATCAACCTCACTTCAAAACTCGAGTAGCTCCTCTGATTACCTCTGCATGTTGATACGCCAAGCTCTCGGCTACCTGAACGCTGGTAAGGCACCTCTCGACCGCTGTCCAACTATATCTCCCCCCGAAGTCTGCGCACTGCTCCTACAAGAACAGTTTCTACAGGGACAGTTTCTACAGGAAGCAGTCTCTACAGGAAAGCAGTCTCTACAGGAAGGTGAAGTCTTCACGTAAAAAAAGGTGGCGGAAAAGAGGTAACCATGAAACTCCTTCCGCAATTGGTTTTCAAAGGTGGCAAGGTCATTATTCACAGTCTGGTCATAAAAGATATTGGATTGTCATGCCTATACTATCGCTTCTACAGGATAGCAGTATAATTAGACTGTGTTCTATGAATTCATTGCATGCTCTGTCTCTAAGACCGAATTTCCTTTGTATCTACCGCCTTTGGTCAAAACCACTGTGTTCGTCATGCTTGGTGGGTTTATCAGGCGAGAGCCCACTGATTCAAATACATTAAGGAGAAACCCGGCAGTGGTTGAGCTCTTCACTAGAGCACAATGGATGCCTTTTTGTGATAAGCTACAGGGCTACGATGATGAAGTAGCCGAGGAATTCTTGCAGGCCTTGAAGCCTAAATCCCTGACACTGGCCACGGTAAGCTTCAGAGGTCTCAGCCTCCAACTCACCCCAGAGCATATAAGTCGAATCACAGAACTGCCCATGGGTCTGCCGTGGGATAAAGAAGAGCGGAAGTGGAGCCAGCAAGCAAAGAAGGAGTTTTTCACACCTGAGGAAGAATTCTCTGAGGATAAAAACGGGGTGAGGAGGACCAGCCTGTCACCACCATGGAACGAAGTCAGTTTGCAAATTATGAAATATATTACTTGTGAAGGCCGGTTCAGTATCGTATATGCATATCACTTCCGGCTCCTCACTGAGTTAAGGCACGAAATTGACCTCCCTGCAGAGCAAAAACTAAGCATCCCTTATTATCTCCTGCAGTCCCTAATGGAGTGTGCTACAAAGCTAAGACAGGGCATCCCTGATCAGATAGCCCATCATGGGTTAATAAAATTTCTTGTGGAGGATGCACTGCACTCGTATAAAGTTCCCCTCTCCTGGGAGGCATTTAGGAATCTAACACGAGATGGGGACATTAAAATGTTGATCGAAGATAGTGGCTCCTCCAGCACTGAAGACAAGGAAGTGGTGGCTGAGGAAAAGGAGGCTGAAGAAAAAGCTGACTCCCCCATCCTGTCAGCAAGAGAAATAAGGTCAAAAAGCAGAAGAGACAAAGTTGGGGCAGGCCACGTCAGCCCAATTACCTCTTCAGCACCCACAAGCAAACAAAAGGATCAAACCCCTGCATCAAAGCAAGTAGATGTAAAGACACCTGCCACTACAGGAGAGAAGACCAAGGCTTCTACAGGAAGCCCGATAACAGCTTCTACAGGAAGCACAAAAGTGCAAAAACAGGCTTCTACAGGAAGCCATGCAAAACCAAAATCTGAGAAGCAGAAGGTGGATGTTTTAGCCAGAGAGGCAGCGGCTGTATTAGCTGGCCTCAGTACGCCACCTAAGCCAAAAGGAAAGAGGAAGAGGGACCCTCCTCTCTACTTCAAAGCACGGAGAAGTGTTCGGATAAAAACAGGGAAACCACAACAGCAGTCCAGCAGCCCAATTGTCATTGAGGACACCCCTGCTTCGCCCAAAGAAAAATCCCCCTCAAAGGTCACAGTTACCTACGAAAAGGGAAGCCCGAAGAAGAGCACATGGCAAGACCGAGTGGACCTGTTGGACGAGAAAACCAGGCTACAGGAAGCTGAAAACGTCCTACAGGATACCTTGGCTCGACTACAGGAAACCGAACAAAGAGAAGAAGGAGGACCCTCATCACCAAGGGCGGATGAGGCAGAACTACCTGAAGAAACAGCAAGAGAACATATACCCGAACCTAGCCCTTCGCCCAATCTGAATTCATATTATACCTTCTTGGAGGCGGGCAAGATCATCCCACAAAAATTTACTGTGCCCCTATTCTTTGAATTAGAGAAAGAAAGAGTTCGCTCCCATACATGGATGCAAATTTCCAAATCAAAAGGGGTGGGGGACATAGGCCCTCTACAAGATCAGCTCAGGGAAGTCAGGAGCGAGTTCACCATGGCCAAACATGTGGCTAGTCGCCAGCAGGCACTTCTACAGGAAGAAAACTAGAAGTTAAGGTTGCAGCTACAAGAACTCAAGGCAGGGGCAGAAACATCCTCCAAGGGCATCACAAATGAACAAGAAGGCAAGAAGGAGATGAACACCAATCTTGAAGAGCCAAAGACACTTCTACAGGAAGAAGAACAGCAGATAAGAATTGAAGTGCAAGCCTTAAAGGAACAGCTGCAACAAAAGGAAACACAATTGGCTTGCATGGCCAGTTGGGCCTTGGAGGCCCTGCAGTGCAGACATCCTGCAAAGTCTTATGGGTTGTACTTAAAGGATCAGTGGCTACAGTTCCAGATAAACACACTAGCACAAAGAGGTATTGAGCAAATCCATAACCCACTGCAATTTGCTGAAATATGCAGTACTAGCTCAGCAGAGGACAAAGCCAAGCTAGCAGAATTCTACATCCACAATCTGGTTTTGCCCAATGAAGTCTCTTGGGATCCCAATATCACCTTGGGCGATCTACAGTTGATGGCGTTTGCTTCGTGGCTGAATCATGAGGATCAGAGAGCCACTGAAGAAAAATCGGTCATGAGTCGAGAAGTGAGGGAGCCACTGTACATTCGGGCAGAACCAGAGGATCCGGTTGCCCTCATCTCAGCCCGCCAGCAGTTATCCAATGATCCCACAGCTTCCTTGAAATTCATGGACCAGCAAGCCCAAGCAATAGCCCACTTTGAGGACATGGACAGATTATTGGGGGAAACTGCTGCCCAGGCTTGTGCACGTAGGTGGCATGCCTTGGCACATAGTTTGAAGATCCGGGAGTACCATACCCCAACCAGAATGAGGGAAGCATTGGCAAGAGTGGACCTTTACAAGAGATCCGTGCAAAGACTTCAGGCCAGCTGGATTGGCCTTAAACTCAACCCTCCATTGCTGCTAGGATTGGTCGAAGGAAGTACAGAAAAGGATGACCAGGCACAATGGGAAAAAGTAGAAAACACAGCAGGGTTTCATATCGACCAAGAAGACATCACCACAGAAGCTTGGGATGTAAGGGGAGCAGTGGAAGCCATGAAGGTTGAGGATCTTGACTAAGTTGCTCAAGGATGAGCAAATGGTTCAGCTGGGGGGTGATGATGAGCCCCAATTTTGGTACAATTTGGGCTCATTTTGGCCTATTCTACTTGCTCAAACCATTCATTTTTATTGCTTAGGCATGCATTTTTTAGTTTATTCATGTTGTTTGTAGGAAGAAGGGTAGGCACTCTCTCTACGTGACTAATGCATTATGATTCTAGGTTTTGGCATTAAAAGGGAGCAAAAGACAACGAAAAAGGAGACAATGAGGTGGCACTGCTGGTTTTTAGGAGAGGATGTCCACGGTCTTGGGACATTCCTCGTGATTCCCACCAAGAACTCCGAGCTCCAATCCATCTCCCCTCCAAGCTTAAGAAGCAGCCAGCTGTCCTACAGGAACAGTAGTTATAAACTGCTCTACAGGAACAGCAATTATGACCATCCTACAGGATCAGCAGTTAAACTCTAGTTGGACAGCCGAGCTCCTAAAATGAAGGACACTTGTTGGATCATCATTTTTGTATAAGTATGGAGGCCTTAGCCTTAGATAGGTTGTTGAAACTCTCGTATTGCTATTGTAATTTTGGAGCACAGTTCAGTTTTCGTTCCTTTTTGTAAGCCAATTTGGCATGATATCAGTTATGAATAAAGAAGGCAGTTTGTGATCTAGTTCTTAGTTTTTCTTAAGGAGACTATAGCTCTCAGGTTAGGGCCCAACCTGAGAGCCATAGGTCCCCTCTGCTGTAGTGTTGTTTCCATTTCATTTCAGCACTTTGATCTTTTCATTTACACATGCAATTCGAATTACAGGTTGTTAAGTTGGTCTTTTTCATGAGTTAGATAGGAGTTGCTTATGTTGAATTTGTTTCCACTTGCTTAGTGTAGCAGAGGATAGATATAATCGATTGGAGCTCCAACAAAAAGGTTGTTAAGGCTCACTGCCGTCTCATCTGGGATTGGAGTGCAGTCCATGACTAGCCACCAAAAATACGCATTTCTTCATTCCATGATTGCTGCAAACACAGTCACGTTACGTTAGATGCTTCCTTGCCATTCACACCTGCACCACACACCTTCATCACAACTTCATGCACATTCTCCTTCACGTTTAGATTGCTGTTCATTGAATTCACAAGCATAGGTAGTTTAGGTTGATGCATTTTTGGTTGAGTGACAGTCATAAGCATTTGTTTCACTTACACTGCTCTCCCTCGTTCCATCACTTCGTCCTCCATCTTGATCACGCATGCAGCCATATCTTTGACCCCTGCTCCGCTCTGTTATCTCCCAAAGTCTTTCACTCCTCACGTACTCCCATTCTCTAGCCCTTTCATTGACCTAGCCCTCTATCTTCCAACCTACTCCCTACATTCACTCCCTATCCTATTCCTCCACTTCTACAGCCATCACCAGCCTCATTCCTACCTTACACATCTCCCCCTACCATTCCATCACTCCTCCATCACTCCAAACACTCACGGTAGGTCATCCTGTAGCCATTTGTAGACATCCTGTAGAAAACAGAGTATCTTGTAGGATCCTCCACAGCCATCCTTTAGAAGGCCACTCTCTCGGTTGCTGAGCATCTGAATGCGAGGAACCTCTGTGGATGGATGCTAAGGATCCCTAGGGACCTCTCTTAGCCTTCCCAACCTGTCCCACGCTTTCCTTCCTTCTTCATCCCATCTGCACAACCAAACCCTAGTTAGCACAAGATCACCATCATTCCACACACTTAAAGGAAAAATACAAAAACATATCTTTCATGATGCAAGTAGTTTAGATCCATGCATTTGCACCTATTAGAGGTAACAACAGCATTGGTAGAAGTTTCATTCACATTTCTTGCATTGTAGAGGTTAGACTAGTTAAATTAGGGTTTCCTAGGTTTACATGCTTTGATTTGCTTTCAGTTCATTTTTGTCAAGTAGAGTAGCTTTCCTTTGAGATTAGCTTTCGTCCATCAATTAGCAAGCTTCTTCTGAGAGCCTATAGAAGTTGGCTTGAGCCCTAGCGGACTTGTGCCAGCTGACCAAGTGACAGCTGCGACAAGAGCTAGTACTTGTGCATATAGCACCGTCGCTTCCAAGTTTGTACGAACTACCGGGTTGAGAAAATGAGAGACAGGAAGCCCCAGGAGTTGTAGCATTATTGCTACAATACTGGAGCTCACCACTTTGCACTGCTGGCTCAGGTCTGTTCATCAAAATCAAGTCTTAAAAGTCATTTGCAGTCCTGTTTCAGTTTCTAGGTCATAACAGTCATTTTAGTCATTAGGTCTAGGGTTAGTCAATTTGGTCTTCAACAAAATCTAATAAAGCCAACAGGCCAGAGGGAGGTTCTTGATAAGTTGTTATTTCAAAGATTTTTATCGTCATATGGATGGATTAGGACTTTTCTTCAAAACTCTGTTTTGAAGACAAGTCGACATTTCCTTTTTGTAATAATTTTCCAAAGTTTTCAGTTCTTGAATTCTTTAGGCGCAGCCTTGGTCTCCTTTGCCAAATCACATGTCAGCTATTCCTGCAAAAATTTGCCAATAATTTCATCATTTCAACCAAAAAATCAAGGAGGAAATAAAAAGTCAGAGTTGTATTAATTATGAAAAAGTGCCAATTTCAAAACATTACAAAAATGGGTTTTGAGGAACCAAAAATCAAAACAATGTCTTTATAAGCTTTTGCCATGAAGATCAATGTCATTTTGCATGCCAAGGTTAAAGAAAAGCATTTCAAACTGAATTGGGTGAGCAAGTGCGTGTTTTGGGGTGAAACTGCTTGCAACTAGCCGGCGCGGCGCACAGAACAGGTGGTGCGGCGCACTGGGAGTTCTTGTCTAGTGTTATTCTGAACGGGCATGGCGCACTGGGTTCTTGGTGCGACGCATATAGTCCAAAGCCCAAAATTGTTTCAAATTTGTCCAAGTTTCTCATTCCTTGTGTGAATTTGCCAGGTAGGCCCTTCTTCTTGATGTTGCATCAAATTTTGTGATAAGTGGTGGTGGTTTATGGGTGATAGAGGTTGAAACAAAAATCCAAACCCTACATTTAAAGTGCCTTCAAACGAAGTTTGTTGTGGGTTCTTGAATCTTTGATTTGTCACCAAGGACTCTCCTCCTTCCCCATTTCTCCCTTGTTTCATCATTTCCTACCCCCCCCCCCCCACTAAGCTCATCAATCCTACATTTTCTTTCCTACATTCAAATCCCAAAACCCCAAAACCCTAGCCCTTATAAAAATCTCCCAACCCTATACAACAATCCCAAACCCTAAACCCTATTCCCATACATAAAATCCCCCTCCTCTCCCTAATAAAATTTATTTCAAAAATTCCCTAATCCCCTACTGTTTTCCCCTTCCTAACATTCCCTGGTTGCATTTGTTTTTTCCCCTTGGTGGCAGAATCCAACTATATTGCATTACAACACAGCAGTTTCATACATCATTAAAGAGCAGTCCAAGCATAGTTCATATACAACATCATCTTTTCTTCAAGGTATATTGTACAACAGTCATGGCATCTGAGCATTCATTGGACTATGAAGTGGAAACCCAAAGTGACTCTCCCTTGGAAGAACAGGCACCCCGGAGGCCTCATAAAAGTGGCAGACATGTTAGGGAAGAACCGACCACCCTTACAGAATTTCAGGCCTGCCCTCTTGCTATGTAGTGTTTTCAGCATCAGTCATGCTATGAGTTTTGTCAAAAGGTGGCTAGCATTCAATTTCATCATGAGCTGGCTCGTCTTTTTGTGCTGCACTTACATGGAGATCAAGCTACCTTAGCTGGTGTCACCTTCACACTTACACTAGAATCTATCTCATTAGCAATCGGTATACCAAACATTGGTGAACCATGGCAGGAAACAGAAGATTGACCGGCAGCATTATGAGCCATACATTAAACCGGTCTCTTGAGGCAGCTCAAGAGAGTGTTCCCATTCCGATATCTGAAAGATGAATATGCTCCACTAATGAGATTGATCATGAAATATTTCAGCTGTGAGGGATTGTCTCCTCGTCTTTATGCTTATCACATCAGGTTGCTCATGCATTTCACCAGGGTATAGATGATGAACATTCCGTATTTCATTTGCAGGAACATAGAGAGGATGACCACCTTTATACAGCATAAAACCCCTCAGCAGCAACTTAACAGTCACTATCATTTTGCTCTTATTAAGATTTTGGTGGTTCATCAGCTTGGAGTACAGGGCATCACTTGGGATGATTTCATCTCTCGTGACATTGTTTGGTAGACGAGGTTCAGGTTCGAATGGTTCTGTTTCGACCAGGGTTAGCGAGCACAGGTATGGTTAACCACTTTTTTTGGACAACTTCCGTTTAGACCAGGTTTGATTGAGCAGCATCGGGTAACACTTGGACAACCCATTAATGGTTCATCAGGAGGTTCAGCTTCGCAATCCATTGTTTGGTTCACGATCTATGGGTTAAGTTCACACGATACAAGATTCACGGGGATTATCCGAGGTTAAGCATGAAGGTGAACCTTCTCATCAGTATGAGCGCCATGAGACCGCTAGTGTGCCGGTATTCATCACATATTAGAGATGCACCAGACATTTGTTTGCAGCGGCAAAGCGAGTGTTATCTCCACCCGGGGTGGAAAGGGCCTTGCTTCCTCCATCAGCATCACAGGTACAGGACAAAGGCAAGAGGCCAATGCAGGATGAGGGGCCTTCAGGTGAGCCATCAGGTGAACGAGAGACCGACTTCATTCTCATTCATGATGATGATACTGATACGGGTCCACAAAGCGCCAAACTTAGAGAGATCATCCAGGAGCAGAAAATAGAGATCGAAGCCTTATCCCTTGACTTGGAGAGGGCTAAGTGGACCAAGAAGTACTTGGAGTAGAGGAACAAACAACTTGAGGATCAGCAAGCAATCATGGAGCTACAAAACATTTGTGAGCATCGCCAAGCTGCACAAAGGAGAAGAGTTGAGCTCACGTCATTGGAGCAAGAGATTAATGAGGATCAGGAGGCCAATCTCGAGAGGGTTAACATGCACTTAGAGAGGCTTTTGGACAAGGCCGAAAAATACCATGCATTGCTGAGACACATGGTGTTCCACTACATGGCACGAAACAAAGTGTGCAAGGCCCGAATCAGGAATTTGAAGGAAAAATTGAGGAAAGCAATAAGGAAGCAAAAGAGGAAAAGGGAGCTCGATCATCTTCAGATATTGGCCAAAGCCTCTTTACCTCAGCATAACACTTAATGAAGAAGATCCAGCCCAAATTTTAAGAAATTTGGGTATTTTTGGTATTTTTGCAAATTTTTGTACAAAAAATAGGGTTTTTCTCCCTGTGCGCCACGCCACGTGGCACGCGCTTATGATTGGAAGCTCCAAATGCAAAAAACTTTATATTTTTGGATTTTTCATGAAAAATAATGACTTTTGGTGCATTTCCAAGAAGTTTGGGCAAGTTTTGAGTCCTCAGGAGGCCAAAAACACCCTAAAAATGACCTATCTGCCCCTATTTTGACATACATGAAGCAATCTTGGGAGATTGAGGTTTTGGAGGGGCAAATGGGCACCAAATTCAGAAATTCCACTTGGGTTGGAAAGTAGACAGGAAATTATTTCAAACAAGCACACTTGGGCTCAATTTGGACTTCAGGAAGTGCCTGAAACTCAGCATCATAGTGGCGCGACGCACAAAGGATTTTTACTCCGTTTTTCACCTTCTAGCTCAGAAATTCGGCCAGTTTGACTAGTTTTGCTTTGTGATGTAATTTTTTATCTATCTTGATGTAATTGGATAAACATGATGTAATTTTGGCACTTATTTAATTGTTCTAGAGGATTCATTCACTAAAAAGTGAAAATTTAATGAATGAATCAGTTTCATACCTTATAGAGGCAAGTTGTTTTGATTGCCTAGATTTTAGTGCTTTGTTTAGAATTGGTTGAAATAGCTCCTAGAATGATGAGCTCGACCCCTAGAGGCAAGGGAATGGGTTGGGCTAGTCTATATCATGTAATTCCTAAGTCATTTTCTGGGTTGGACTCTTGGGAAAAGTTTGGCACTCTATTGTACATTCATTTTCTGCATTTTTGGCAAAGGAAAGACCAAGGTTTTGCAGCATTGTTTGGGATCCATGTGGCTTTATGTTTTGATGGTGTGCTTCTCTGAGTAATTGTAAGTTTATCTAGTGTTATGTGAATGATTTTCAAGCTTCTTCTTCTGAATTTGAACAAATGAGTGGTTAAGGTAGAATCCATAACTGTTATGCTCTGCCTTTGAATTTGTTTAAATTTTCATGTTTTCATCTGTTTAAGGAGAATTCTTGAGACTCTCTTGCTCTCCTTAGCTCCTCACCAATCTGATCTATCCATCTCACTCACTTTAAAGCATCAAAACAATCGCCTTCCTTGCCCCAATCGGAACTCTGCAGAAATTGTGCCTCATCCCCGAGCTCAATTTGTCTTTCCCATTTTTTCAACAAAACCCTAAAACACTCAAATCAAATCCTTTGCACTTAATACCTAGCCTAAAATCAGTTTCTAAATCAGTCATCTCCAGCCCCATTGAGTATCTTTCGCTGAGATTGACTCGGAGAGAGCCCTCTCCTGTCCTCGTAGGGCTAGCTACGAGGCTGAGTGTGGTTTGATGTGGACCTAGAACCTTGTCTTTTCAGCTTGAGACAAATATAGGCTCTAACATAGTGGTGACCATATTGGGGAAGAAAATGGTTTGCTTTTTGATGTCATTGGTTTTTTAAGCTACAGACGGAGCCTGAAGTTATGCCAGGTAGCCTTCGAAACGCTTTTGCTTTGCATTAGCGCAAGTAGATAAACGCTGCTTCAGTCAATCTCCAGTCTAGCTTGTAATCGTGACACTTGACCTGTAAATCGCCCCAGTACATTTGAGAATTCTAAGCTTTGGATGATAAGTTTAGAATCTGAAAGGCTGAATAAGTTGTCTATGTTCCTTTGATTTCTTGAAAATAACACGCTGGCTTCAAAGAGATATACCAGAGCTAATCCAGATCCAAATCCTCCCCCTTTCTACGAAAATCCTAATTTGATTTCAAGAATTGTTCACCAAGAGAGCTCTGTCACTCCCGTGTTTAAATCTCGTTCTTGCCCTGCAATTTTCCAATATCTTGAAGAGCTTGATTTTGATGAAAAGTTTGAATTGTCATTGTTTAAAACCAAGTCTGAAAACGCTCTTGAGTCTATCGTCCCAAATCCGGACTTTCTTGCTGCTCTAGATATTGAAAAATCCAATAAGTCCATTGAGAATTTCATTCTAAGACAACTCCAAACTGACATTGAGGCTGCAAATATCATTGATTTCCTAGAAGTTGCATCTGCAACTCTTGGAGCTGTCGCAACCCCATCTAGCTCAAGGGTTCCCACGGAGCCGCCTTTCATTCCCACCCTTCCCCCACAGCCTAATATTGCTGATCAAAAGTCTGTTGTAAATTCACCTCCATCTACTCCTTCTACATCCAAAATTGTTTCCCCTCCGCATACACCTCACACATCAGCTGCTCCCACTCCTCCAACATCCCCCGGACCAAATCCACCAAGAGCAATGGCTGCTCGGTTTGCACCTCTTGCACTGCCTCAAGTTTTGAATGACATGCCCGCAGATTATCAGAGAAAAATTCCTTTGTTTGATGGCACGCCTCAGGGTATCACAGCTCAGCAACATGTGGACAAAATGACGGATTTCTTCGTTCTCCATGAGATCGATGCAGAAAATGTGACCATGAGGTTATTCGTGCAGACTTTTAGTGGCGAGGTAAGAAAATGGTTTAGAGTTTTGCCGGTCAGAAGTATCCCTACATTAGAAGAGCTTAAAAGAAAATTTTTGGAATATTGGGAAGTAAAGAAAGATCCTCTGCAAATCACTTCTAAATATACCAAGATCAAGCGAAATGTTGGTGAGTCCATTCAAGACTATTGTATTAGATTCAATGCGGTTTATAATGCAATTCCTGATGATTTAAAGCCAAATAGAAGATCAACTTTGCTTAAGTTCCCGGATGGTTTTGATCCGACATGGCTTATAAATTAAGGGAGAGATATCTAGCTACCTTGGAAGAGATGTAGAAAATTTTCGTTAGTGTTGAGGAAAATTTGAATGAAAAGAGAGCTAGATTGAAAGCAGAGAAGAAAGTCTCAATAAAAGAAGAAGCCTCTACCTCAGATCAAGTGCTCCACAAGGTAGAAAACATGATTGAAAGGTTGACACTTGATAAGCCTAAACCGCAGATTTAGAATCCCAATTTCCGTGGCTAGCAGCAGCCACAATTCAGGATCAAACAACATGAGCAGCGAGCATAGGAAACGACATCACAACAGCAGCAAGTAAAGACACCTCTTCAGCAAAATTTTGTTGGCCCCGAATCTGATGATGAAGACCATGTAATAGGAGAAGAAAATCACTTCTTTACTCCTTATGATATGCCTACATTTATCACTGAAGATGATGAGTATGCAGAAAGTTCAGCTGTACAGCATGATGCAGATTTTATCTTGTCGAATGACACAACTCTTGAAGAGGAGTCGGATGAGTATCAAAGAGGGTATATGCATGCCTTGTTCGCCCAACAACGTTAGTATTCATTAAGAAACATAAATTTCCCCATCAATCCAATCCAAAAGAGAAAGGAAGGTACATAATCTAAGAATGAGCCACCGGTTGCACCAAATAAAGGCAAATAAGTAGTTGATCCTATGCCTAACAAATCTCCATTAGCAAATGAACGAGTCAATCAGCCCATTGTATCGAAAGATAAAGCTAAGAAGAAAGAGGTTCCATTCAAAGAGGTAGAGAAAACTTCCACTTTTAGTTTAGAAAATGAAATTTCTAAATTGAAGGTATCTATTCCCTTGACAGAGTTGATGAAGAATAGCAGTTATAGAGGTTAGGTCACCAAAATTTTGAATTTTGATCCAATGTTTGATATGGTGAGTGTGGAAGATGATAAAACCGAACTGATTTTTGGACCAGCATTGAATGGTGAGTCTCCAGATAGCGATGTGCCTCCTTTTTATATCAGTTTGAGAGTGCATGAGTTTGTGTTGCATAATGCTATGTTTGATTCCGACGCTTCCCACAATCTTATGCCAAAAGCTATCATGGAGAAGTTGGGTTTGGACATCACAAGGAAATATCATGATCTGTATTCATTTGATTCCAACAGGGTGAGATGTATTGGGCTTATTAAAGACTTGGTGGTTAGTTTGGATCAGATTTTGGCTAAGAATATTTTGATGGATGTTGTTGTGGCAGACATTCCTCCCCGATTCGGTATGCTTCTTTCAAGGTCTTGGGGAGCAAAGATCAAAGGAACTATGCAGCTTGATTTCTCCTATGCAACGATTCCAGTGTTTGGCCAAATGAGAAAATTTTATCGTGAACAGAAAATGAAATACATGATTACAAGCAAGGAGAAACCAATTAATCATCTGATTAATTATGTACATACAGATCTAGAGCCTTTTGTTTTGTATTCAGATAGTTTCAATGATATTGATAGTTAGTTAGTTGTAGCAGATGATATTCCAGAAATAGCAGAAAGTTTCAGAGAAGTTTTGAAGAGAGAAGGACAAGAACATGGAAGTGCCATTCAGCAATTAGAAAAAGATAATGGACAACAAGCAAAAAAAACAGAGGAAAAAGAGTTTCAGCACTTAGAAGAAGAGGAAGATGGCCTGTGGACCATGGATTTCGATAACGCAGTGGGAAATGATGGTGCTGGAATTGGAATTTGGGTACAGTCCTTTTTCTGCTCCAAAAAAAGTGCCGAGTAATGTGCGGGTATGTTCTTACAAACTTGCTTTTGATTGCTCAAACAATGAAGCTGAGTATGAGGCTTTGATTGAGAAGAAACCCATGAAGGGGAAAGGCTTAGACCAAATATTATTGCGATCCTCTTTGAGTCTCCCAACTCTTGGTAGGGGATCCAGATCTGCGGTTGATACCCAGTAGCTAAGATTCTATCACCCACAGTAGATGAGGATAGTTTAGTGGAAAAAAATTATGGGATCTTACTAGAGGTGGCAGGTGCGGGAGCACCTGCACTTGGAGATGATTTTGAATGGTTACCAGAAACATTGCTAGTTTCTCTAGGACATGGCCCTAGTACCCTCATTATAACCATCCTTTCATACCTTTACTATTTTTATTCCGACATCTTGAGACCCCACTATCATAAACATTTTGGAAGGCTTTGTGACTTTTGAGTGTGTTAGAGTCGGTCTGGTCATCCCTCCGTCAGAGATCAAAACTCTTTTTTGCATTTCATTTTTAGGTGTCCCATCTCGCTCGATCAGTTGCATTCCATTAGGAGCATGCCATAAATTTGTCGGAAGGGATTTTGTCATTCATCCCCCTCATGCTTTGCACTGCTGGCTCAGGTCTTTTCATCAAAATCAAGTCTTAAAAGTCATTTGCAGTCCTGTTTCAGTTTCTAGGTCATAACAGTCATTTTAGTGATTAGGTCTAGGGTTAGTCAATTTGGTCTTCAACAAAGTCTAATAAAGCCAACAGGCCAGAGGGAGGTTCTTGATAAGTTTTTATTTCAAAGATTTTTATCGTCATATGGATGGATTAGGACTTTTCTTCAAAACTTTGTTTTGAAGACAAGTCGACATTTCGTTTTTTGTAATAATTTTCCAAATTTTTCAGTTCTTGAATTATTCAGGCGCAGCCCTGGTCCCCTTTTCCAAATCACATGTCATCTATTCCTGCAAAAATTTGCCAAGAATTTCATCATTTCAACCAAAAAATCAAGGAGGAAACAAAAAGTCAGAGTTGTATTAATTATGAAAAAATGCCAATTTCAAAACATTACAAGAATGGGTTTTGAGGAACCAAAAATCAAAACAATGTCTTTATAAGCTTTTTCCATGAAGATCAATGTCATTTTGCATGCCAAGGTTAAATAAAAGCATTTCAAACTGAATTGGGTGAGCAAGTGCATGTTTTGGGGTGAAACTGCTTGCAACTAGCCGGCACGGCGCATAGAACAGGTGGCGTGGCGCACTGGAAGTGTGCGTCGCACTGGGAGTTCTTGTCTAGTGTTATTTTGAACGGGCACGACGCACTGAGTTCTTGGCGCAGCACATACAGTCCAAAGCCCGAAATTGTTTCAAATTTGTCCAAGTTTCTCATTCCTTGCGTGAATTTGCTAGGTAGGCCCTTCTTCTTGATGTTGCATCGAATTTTGTGATAAGTGGTGGTGGTTTATGGGTGATAAAAGTTGAAACAAAAATCCAAACCCTACATTTAAAGTGCCTTCAAAGGAATTTTGCTGTGGGTTCTTGAATCTTTGATTTGTCACCAAGGACTCTCCTCCTTCCCCATTTCTCCCTTGTTTCATCATTTCCTACCCCCCCACTAAGCTCATCAATCCTACATTTTCTTTCCTACATTCAAATCCCAAAACCCCAAAACCCTAGCCCTTATAAAAATCTCCCAACCCTATACAACAATCCCAAACCCTAAACCCTATTCCCATACATAAAATCCCCCTCCTCTCCCTAATAAAATTTATTTCAAAAATTCCCTAATCCCCTACTGTTTTCCCCTTCCTAACATTCCCTGGTTGCATTTGTTTTTTCCCCTTGGTGGCAGAATCCAACTATATTGCATTACAACACATCCGTTTCATACGTCATTAAGGAGCAGTCCAAGCACAGTTCATATACAGCAACATCTTTTCTTCAAGGTATATTATACAACAGTCATGGCATCTGAGCATTCATTGGACTATGAAGTGGAAACCCAAAGTGACTCTCCCTTGGAAGAACAGGCACCCCGGAGGCCTCATAAAAGTGATAGACATGTTAGGGAAGAACTGACCACCCTTACAGAATTGCAGGCCTGCCCTCTTGCTATGCAGTGTTTTCAGCATCAGTCATGCTATGAGTTTTGTCAAAAGGTGGCTAGCGTTCAATTTCAGCATGAGCTGGCTCGTCTTTTTGTGCTGCACTTACATGGAGATCAAGCTACCTTAGCTGGTGTCACCTTCACGCTTACACCAAAATCTGTCTCATTAGCAACCGGTATACCGAACATTGGTGAACCATGGCACAAGAAACAGAAGATTGACTGGCAACATTATGAGCCATACATTAAAACCAGTTTCTTGAGGCAGCTCAAGAGAGTGTTCCCATTCCGATATCTGAAAGATGAATATGCTCCACTAATGAGATTTATCATGAAATATTTCAGCTATGACGGACGGTTCTCTCGTCTTTATGCTTATCAAATCAAGTTGCTCATGCATTTCACCAGGGTACGGATGATGAACATTCCGTATTTCATTTTCCGGAACATAGAGAGGATGACCACCTTTATACAACATAAAACCCCTCAGCAGCAACTTAACAGTGTCTATCATTTTGCTCTTATTAAGATTTTGGTGGTTCATCAGCTTGGAGTACAGGGCATCACTTGGGACGATTTCATCTCTCGTGACTTCTTCAGAGCTTCACAGAGATTATCTGAGGTTAAGCATGAAGGTGAACCTTCTCATCAGTATGAGCGCCATGAGACCGCTAGTGTGCCGGTATTCATCACATATCAGAGAGGCACCAGACATTTGTTTGCAGCGGAAAAGCGAGTGTTATCTCCACCCGGGGTGGAAGGGGCCTCACTTCCTCCATCAGCATCACAGGTACAGGACAAAGACAAGAGGCCAATGTAGGATGAGGGCCCTTCAGGTGAGCCATCAGGTGAACGAGAGACCGACTTTATTCTCATTCATGATGATGATACTGATACGGGTCCACAAAGCGCCAAACTTAGAGAGATCATCCAGGAGCAGCAAATAGAGATCGAAGCCTTATCCCTTGACTTGGAGAGGGCTAAGTGGACCATGAAGTACTTGGAGCAGAGGAACAAACAACTTTAGGATCAACAAGCAATCATGGAGCTACAAAACATTCGTGAGCATCGCCAAGCTGCACAAAGGAGAAGAGTTGGGCTCACGTCATTGGAGCAAGAGATTAATGAGGATCGGGAGGCCAATCTCGAGAGGGTTAACATGCACTTAGAGAGGCTGAAAAAGACCATGCATTGCTGAGACACATGGCATTCCACTACATGGCATGAAACAAAGTGTGCAAGGCCCGAATCAGGAATTTGAAGGCAAAATTGAGGAAAGCAATAAGGAAGAAAAAGAGGCAAAGGGAGCTTGATCGTCTTCAGATATTGGCCAAAGCCTCTTTAGCCCAACATAACACTTAATGAAGAATCTCCAGCCCAAATTTCAAGAAATTTGGGGCATTTTTGGTATTTTTGCAAATTTTTGTACAAAAAATAGGGTTTTTCTCCCTGTGCGTCGCGCTTATTATTGGAAGCTCCAAATGCAAAAAACTTTATATTTTTGGATTTTTCATGAAAAATCATGACTTTTGGTGCATGGCCAAGAATTTTGGGCAAGTTTTGAGTCCTCAGGAGGCCAAAAACACCCTAAAAATGACCTCTCTGCCCCTATTTTGACACACAGGAAGCAGTCTTGGGAGATTGAGGTTTTGGAGGGGCAAATGGGCACCAAATTCAGAAATTCCACTTGGGTTGGAAAGTAGACAGGTAGGGAATTCCAACAAGCACATTTTTTCTCAATTTGGACTTCAAGAAGTGCCTCAAAATCAACCTAAAAGTGGTGCGATGCCCAGAGAAATTGGCACGACGCACAAAGGATTTTTGCTCAATTTTTCACTTCGAGCTCCGCAATTCGGCCAGTTTGACTAGTTTTGCTTTGTGATGTAATTTTTGATCTATATTGATGTAATTGGATAAACATGATGTAATTTTGGCACTTATTTACTTGTTCTATAGGATTCATTCACTAAAAAGTGAAAATTTAATGAATGAATCAGTTTCCTACCTTATAGAGGCAAGTTGTTTTGATTGCCTAGATTTTAGTGCTTTGTTTAGAATTGGTTGAAACAACTCCTAGAATGATGAGCTCGACCCATAGAGGCAAGGGAATTGGTTGGGCTAGTCTATATCATGTAATTCCTAAGTCATTTTTAGGGTTGGACTCTTGGGAAAAGTTTGGCACACTATTGTACATTCATTTTCTGCATTTTTGGCAAAGAAAAGACCAGGGTTTTGCAGCACTGTTTGGGATCCATGTGGCTTTATGTTTTGATGGTGTGCTTCTCTGAGTAATTTTAAGTTTATCTAGTGTTATATGAATCATTTTCAAGCTTCTTCTTCTGAATTTGAACAAATGAGTGGTTAAGGTAGAATCCATAACTGTTATGCTCTGCCTTTGAATTTTTTTAAATTTTCATGTTTTCATCTATTTAAGGAGAATTCTTGAGACTATCTTGCTCTCCTTATCTCCTCACCAGTCTGATCTATCCATATCACTCACTTTAAAGCATCAAAACGGTTGCATTCCTTGCCCCAATCGGAACTCTGCAGAAACTGTGCCTCATCCCCGAGCCCAATTTGCCTTTCCCATTTTTTCAACAGAACCCTAAAAAACTCAAATCAAATCCTTTGCACTTAATACCTAGCCTAAAATCAGTTGCTAAATCAGTCATCTCCAGCCCCATTGAGTATCTTTCTCTGATTGACCAGGAAAGAGCCCTCTCCTGTCCTCGTAAGGCTAGCTACGAGGCTGAGCATGGTTTGATGTGGACCTAGAACCTTGTCTTTTCAGCCTGAGACAAATCTAGGCTCTAATAGAGTGGAAGGATGTTATGCCCTTTTTAGGATTCCATACACAAAACCCCATGCTAAAAACTTGGATTGTTTCAAACATTAGAACACCATTAAAGGTAATTTTTTTTTTTGCATGTATTTATACATTGGTTTTCATACTTGATTCTCCCTCATCATTCATATACCCCTTGAGCACCGTAGCAGACCATTTAGCACCCTATCACTCTATACGCCTTTAAGGCCTCCCACCTTTGGTAAGAATGCTAGGACTTGTAGCTTCGCCTACTCAACCTTCCCCTTAGACATTATCTCTTGATATAGCTTTGATTAGCTCTTCCATCCTCGATGACACTTTTGTAGGAACCTTGTTGTTACACATTATTTTGTTGCATCTATGGAAATGATGTTGTACCCCTATCTTTCACTATCCGAAGTACCTTTGCCACAATCCATGAATAAGATGGAAAAAATACCTCTTTATGGAAGATAATAATTTTACGAAAATAACTTAAAAACCCATATTTTTTAATATTGATGCAGATGTCATCATTAAGTATTACGACGATGAATATCTCATAGCTAACAAATTGTGTCAATGACACAATTTTCTATGTTACAAGGTGAATCAGTCTTTTAATGTGGGTAAAAATTAAAAAGGAATGAGAAGCTTTTATTCTAGAAGCATCGTCAAGGTATCTTTCGATACAATGTGGATATGAGCTCGCATTCCTGCCGTAGTGGATCTCATCCCTACCATAGTGGATCTCACCCCTACCTAAGTGGATCTTAACCTCCATCTCTTATCTTCTCTTACCCTTCTCTATTCTATAAATTCAATGGACTCTCAAGGAGAAGGGGTTTGATTTTTGACTCTTGAAATAACGTTGACTCTCATACTTCCATTGCATCCTTCTAAAGTGTTTAACCTATGATCACACTACTTTTGAAGGCAAGGCTTGGAGTGAAAAGTGTTGGAAGGAGCTTCACAACATCAAGGTATTGGTTGTAATATACTTCCATATTTAGTTAATATAAATACATTTTTATTTCCCACATTCATTGTTATAATTATTGGTACAAGATTAATCATGTAATTTGATTATTTGTTTGTTGGTGTCTTTGCAGATCTTAGCTTGGAGCATCAAGGATGAGATCGAAAGCTACTACAAACAATAGCGAGGAAAAATGATGATAAAAACAGTATGAGTTATTCATCCCATTGCTTGCATCTATGATTTAATGGTAACGAACCTAGAGAGATTTCTATGTGTTTGTTTATTTTGTTCTAGACTTTGTTTCCAAGTCTAGGGAGATTTGTCTTGTCTACAAGATAAGATTTTTCCATCAATAAAATTAGCGACCATACTAGGGAAAAAGTTGTTCTTCGGTAGTAATCCTTGTTTTATTAAGTCGACTATTTCTTGAGTCTTTGGTGAACCCTATTTGATTCTAAAACCCGAGATGTTTTAGATACTTTTTTTTTTTCTCTCTTGAATTTCATGTTTGTCGCACTCTATTGTGGGAAACAATGCATCTAATTGCACTGTCTTGTTCTCTAAGCTATGACTATCCCTATTCATTACACTATTATGTACTAAATACCTGCATTGACCCTGGAAAATAAAAAAATTCTTAGGGTTTTTTCCTGCTTGATCTAAGATCTGTATTTTGCTGAGGTTTTGAGTTTTTTCTTGATATGCTATAGGCCGAACACTTCAATTTTGTTTTTTTTTTTGTTGTCTTGTTGTGGAAAATATTTTTGTTCTTTTAAAAAGCTTCCATTTCCATTCCTTTGGCATAATTAGTTTTTATTTGTTGATTGAAGTATTTGTCAAAAACTTATTTGTTGGAGTGTTTTATGAAAAGAGTCATTATTCCTTTCCATAGAATATTTGTTTTTTGAAAACAAAATCTTGTATTCTAGTTCATGGGTGAAGTATTTTTAGCTTGCAAATTTAAGCAAAGGAAGTTTCATTTAAAAAAAAAAAAATCCCCGTCATGGCCCTTGGGGGGGGGGGAGCAAGAATCATGTATCCTACAGCTTCTTTGATTTGCATTCAAAGAGTAGTTCAGGTTTCTTGATTTGAATGTTATACTTTTTTCTTTGATTGAAACCTCTCACTTGTTATTGTAGTTAGTATTAATTGAATTGAAAAAAGATTACATTTTCATATTCATTGCATTAGAATTGGAGTCAAGTCATAGTATCATTGTTTTCATCTTTGTGGACCCACTTGAGTAAACAACAACTTAAAATCAACGCTTAATAAAATCAATTAGACATTTTTATATTTCTATGGTAGCTACACCCACATTAGCTTAAGTGTAGGGCTTTAGAATAGGTGTTGAAAAAACACTCCAAAGCTCCAAACAAACACTAGAATCTTGAGTTAAGGAGTGAAATCCATTTACCACATACCATTTATGGGAATTTCCTATAACATAGGAGTCAAGCATGAGGTCACATTGGACCCAACGAATTAATCTATTCTACTTTGTTGGTTATAGTGGCATTGATATGCACACATTACAAACAGTGTCGAAAGACACTTGGGGGTCACTTGAGAGGACTGGCTCATTTTGAGGGATCTCTCAAGGGGATTTCAAGCTTTGATACCCTTCCCTTGCATGTATATCTGACTATTGATTTTCCCCCCATGATAGGTTGTTGCAGTTGTTGACCTTAGTGATCATAATCCTAGGGCTCATACATAGGTGACAACGAGGGGAAAGTCCTTGTTGTTCTTGGGACAAACATTGGCTAGACTCACTCGGGCCTTCTTGGAGGGTACTTCACTATATGTGAGGTTACTTGCACTAGGTTTGGACAGTTAAGTAGGTTGTCAACATAATTGGTTCCACCCACTCTATCTATAGCCACCTTTCATATTGATCTTGGCGATGTTGGATTTCATCACGAACTAGTGTGGTCACTGTGAAAAGGTTGTTTGTGTGGTTTTATTCCTAATATTTACTAGTGTGTTCTATTTTGTTTACCATTTATCATACTTGAGGTTGAGTCTGATGGCAACAATTCCAGAGTTTTCCAATCAAGGAACCCCTTTTAACGAGGATTCTAGTCCTTTTCCTTGCTTTGGAAATATTGGTCCTCCTTACATGACTACATTATCCCTTCCCAAATTTACAATATGTTTACTAGTATGGTTGTTTTCAACTTCGTTGGTCCCAAATACCCAAGTTTCTGCACCTCAACCATGTTTTCCACCTCAACAACACCAACCCCATGTTGATGCTTTAACTTCTTCACCCATCATGTCTTCTTCCCTTTCTTCTTCTTCACCTGGTGAAATCCTTAATGCTAGTTGATGAGTCCCATCAATAAGTACATTTTTAAGATTAGTATGCCATACTCTAATCTTAAAACTACCCTTCTCTTGCATTAATTCACATTTTTCATTATATTATTCTCAGTAAGAGGAGTAGAAGGTGTTTGTCATAGTATGTGGCCTAATGTGGTTTAATTGCAGGAAAATGAGGCATTTTTGAGTCTATTATTATGCATGGGATAAATGGAGAAAAATAGGAGAGAATCTAGGGGGTTTCTCGCCTCCTTAACTCCCTAAACTCGATTTGGGATCACCATATCGTCTCTCACCAGTTAGAGTTCATTGGTAGCCGAGTGACTCCTAGTCCAAGTGAAGATCAGGGATGACAAGATCCACCATTTTTGAGATAAAGGAGGAAACCATTCCTATTTTCAAGGGAGGTGCTTCAACTTCCCTTTTGTATATAAAAATTAGAGGAAGATCTTATTAGGATTCAAATTTTTTGTTCAACTAGGTGTATCTATTGAGCTCTAAGCATTGACATTGTTATTTTCAACTTTTATGTGATGACTTGCACTTTTTGATAATGAGAAGTTTTATTTTAATTTTCATCTGAGTTAGTTTCAGAGGGCTGAGACCCTTGGGTTTGGGCCCAACCAAGAGGCTTTGGTCCCTCTTATTGTACATATGTTTCTTTATGATTCCAAGCATTTCAAAGTTTCTTGCATTTCAGTAGAAGTTAACCTATAAAATATTGTGGTTATAGCCTCTACATCACCTCTCTTGTGGGATAATGAGTGGAAAGATTTACAACCACAACCCAAAAAAATTGTGTTTATGATTTCTTGGAATTATATTAGTATTGGTTGACATGTTTTACATTTGTTTTCTATAGTTTAGAAGTTAGTTCAGTGAGTAGATCAATGGTTTGCATGAATTAGATGCCATTTAAATTCAACTCATCTTTTCCATCATAAGTTATTTCATTTTGCAAATGATAAATGGATGCATGCATGCGATTGATTGTAGGACTAATTGATCTGCAGGGAAGGGCACCTTCATCACTTCCATCCTAAGCTCTTTCACCTTCTCCTTCCACCTCCAAGATCTGTCCCAAAAACCCTGTTTTATAAGCTATCTTGTCTAGGTCACTGAGAGCACTCATCCTAGTGAAGGACATGCCTCCGAGAGGTCCTGAACTTGATCAGGGGCTCAAACCAACCCTCTTTCATTTTCTTTAACTTCTATTCACCTCTCCATACTCTCAAGCCAACATTTTCACCTTTAAAAGACACTCAGATGCCCTCTTATAACATTATAGGCTTGCTTGTAGCAATTGCCTGTAGAAAATTTGTAGCAGCCTTTTTCTTCATCAATTTCGACCCACACTAAAACTTTGACCTAGAATAGATGCATAATGACCTATAGATGTGATAATATGATCAAGAAAATCTCCTAGGACACTCCAAACCTTCCTTGTCTTCACTACAAAAAAAGGGTAGAATTAGTTTCTTTATCATGCTAATAGGTTATTGATTTATGAGAAAATATGAACTAGGTAGATTGTACTTGTGATTCAGATTGGTAGTTTGATGAATTATGCAAGATAGATTAGTTTATTTTCTGCAAGTAGATGAGGTAGTGTGATGTATTCTGCAAGATAACATTGCTTCATTTATATAAATAGGTTAGCCTTTATCTTTTCATGAATTGAGTAGTTAGGGTTTTACAAGTTGAGTCAATGGAATTTTTATTTTCATACTTAGAAGAAATATCCAATTTGTCATTTTATCTAGCTTTCATTCTAATTCATTATAAGGAAGGGTCTTTGAGCACTTTTTGATATGATGTCATAACTAAGGGTGGCATGAGTGGAATCCTATCTGTTGTGCATATAACATTGTCACCTCGAAGTTTGTACGAACCCTAGGTTGATAATTTCAGTTTAGGAGCCCTTGGGAGTTGCAACATTCTTGGTGCAATACTAGGGTTCACACTTTTTGGTGCCCTTGCTGGGGAGGTGTCTAGGTAGATGTTGTTTCTTCTTAAGCATTGTTTTTTGTTTTTAATACAGTTTTGAAGAAGTAACATAAAATAAAAATAGAAAAAATTTCTTTCATGCCTCGTAGGAGTAGAGATAATTAAGGAAAATTCTTACCAAAAAACCCCACACCCTCAAGCAGTCAACCTTCACTCTTCTTCGGTGATTGTCGGCTTCCCTCTTTGACTACAGGGGAGTTAGAAGACCCTCTAGGTGAGCAAACTAAAATTTTTGAAGAACCTATTGGGGAAGAAGAAGAACCCACTTCACCTACCCAAACTATGTCTTAAAACAGGGACAATGAGGTTTTCCCTATCAAAGAGACCAATGGGGAAGCTAGAATGAAGAATATAAGCCCTACCGTCCTTCCACACTTCCATGGCTTAACCAATGAGGGTCCTAATACCTTCATTTTTGAATTTTTTGTTGTGTGTAGGACCTATGACTATGCCTATGATGAATAGAAGCTGAAGTTACTCCCCTCTACCCTTAAGGATGCATCCTTGTGCTAGTTTATGGGTCTTCCTGGACCTGGGCCTAAATGCAACAAACATTTAATAACAAGTACATGGACCATTGTAGGTCCAAATAAACCAAGGAATAAATATTTAGGATGACTCTTGGACTTTATGAATCCCTAGAAGACTACGAGGAGAGATTTAAACCCAGTTATAGGAGGGCCAACTGCACCCTTGATCCTAAATCACTTAAACTAGCTCTTCTCTGAGGGATCAGGGAAGACATGTTGGAGACACTCAACATGCTATATGGGGGACATATCTATCAATTATCCTATGATGACATTCAAACTATTTTCAATAATATCTCTAGGGCTACTAGAAAGAAGGGTAGGGATAGTCAAGGCTTGGTCAGTTCCTCTCCCTCCACAACTTCCATTAAGAATGAGATAGGCATGTTGGAGGATTTCAAGAGTGAAATGTTGTACACCTTTGCATTGCAAATGGATACCATGCAAATCAAAATAAAATAGGATGAATCAGAAAGGACACTAGATACTTTATGCCCAAGATGCACCAAAATACATCCTAGGAACGAGTTCCCCTTAAATGTCATAGAGGTCTGCCTAGTCTATGAGGAAAATCATACAACAATTAAGTGCCCTTCTTTGCCAGGACTAGAAGTTGTATATCGAGGAGTAGAAGCAGGTTCAAAGCAACTTTGTTTCATCAATCAAAGAAGACCTAAAGGGCCTAGGCCATATAAACAAGGCATGCAAGGTGCACACTGCTCTTACTGTAATCAAAATCAGAATACACCCTTACAACCTTTGTACTCTTCCACTCAGCCATCCTGGTCCACACCCCCTTCTTGGCCTTATGCTCCTCCATATCCTCCTCAACTTGTCAACCATTATTTTTAGCCATGTCCACCCCAATGTTCTCAATGGGGCAACCCATCGCAAGGGTGGAGGCCTCAAGTTAACCAACCTCCTGCTTTACTACCTCCACCCCAACCTCAGCCACAACTCATTCATCCTATTCCACCTAAACAACCTCATGCCTCTGAAATGTGTTACAATGGGGCTCCGAGGCCTATTTATTATTGATAAATAATGGAAAATCATAAACATCCAGAAACCTAACCCTAGGAGATGAAGTGCCAAAACTGTGTGCCCCGTTTGGGTAAATTGGTACATCAATTTCCCGGGGTCGTAACTTTGACATATAATCTCCGTTTGGTTATCATAATACCTCATTTCAAAGATATCGAAGAGTAGGCCATAAATAAATAAATGGTTCCATTAGGGATTTTTCTAAACTCTCCCTTTTCCCTAAAAACATTGTTTAGGGCCTCAAAATGGCTCCAGAAGTTTAGGACTCGAAAAACTGCCAAAAATAGTAAATTGTGCTACAATTAAGGAAATTGAAAAACTGAAAGAGACAGAGTTGGGGGTCCAAATGGAATAAGAGGGTGGCCACCAATATCCACCTAGATCAGTCCCCCCCCCCCTTAGGAAGCAATGGTCCCCATTGCGTTGAGTGCCTCCATGAGATGGGGAAACTTCTGCTGAACTTGGTCCCTGATGAGCCACTTGCCTTGGTGCAGGAAATGGCCAACTTTGACAACCTAATACAATTGGATCTTCTGCTGGTGATTTTTCTTGATGTGTCCATGATCCAATCAGTGGTGGCATGTTCCATGAAGTATGGGTTTAGCTATGTTGGTGTGAGTTATTCTGCAATGTCGAATGTTTCCAACAATGGTGGAAAGTATGGCCGAAAGCGATCTACATTAAACACTGGTGCAGACCAAGGAACGATGGAATGATAAGCTCAAAGGCATTGTCCCCTACAACCTTGGTGATGGTGTATGGCCCATATCGGAGCAGGTGAAGCTTGCGATGGAGTTCAGCGAGGCGCTCCTTCTGCAAATGTAGCCAAATTTTATCGCCTGTTAGAAAATTATATATTATGGAGCAATGGAACACATAAAATATTGTAGAAAGATAAACACATAAAATGCATAAAACAAGAGAGACACAGATATACGTGGTTCACCCAGTTTGGGCTACATCCACGGATAAACAGCCAGTCCTTCTTTTAATATATTATCTAGCAAACTGAAGAGATACAACCTACAACAGATCCACTGTAACACCCTCTTCGCTCTCAATCTCCTCTCTCTTCCTCACTTAGAATCTAGATATCCATAAACACAATACAATTCCCTCATATATAGTGAGGAGTTTCCTTCTAAGGCACCCTAAACTAAACATAACTTCTACTGTCAGAGCATCCACTTAATGAACGACCCAGATTGACTAGAAATTACTAGACTTTTACAAGGCAATTTTACATCTATTTTTAGCTTCGGGGGCTCTGCCCCCGAACCCCTACCAAGGGACCACTGGCCCCCAGACCCCCCAGGACCCTCGCGGGGGGGCAAAGTCCCTTGCCGCACCCCCCCGCGTGGAGGGGTGTATAGTCTTCCTGGGGTATACATCTGGCTGAAACCTTTGAATACGGAAGATAATCAGGCTCCAGACCCAACAATCTCCCACTTGGAGACTAATTATAGCAACTCCACCACTGCTTCATTTGCTAGACAATGACTCCACTTTGGACCTGGTTGTTTCTCATCTTCTTGATCGTACTTGAAGACCAATTGAAACTGAGCAGATTCTCAGTTTCTCCCTGGTTACAACTTTTGTTAACATATCTACATGATTCTGGCTAGTGTGTATCTTTTCCAGCTTCAACTGTCCATCTTCCAATGCTGACCATATGAAATGGTACTTGAGCTATATATGTTTAGTCTTGGAATGAAATGCAGAGTTCTTTGAAAGATGTATGGCACTCTGGCTGTCACTGTGTAACCTGCCCAACTCCTGCTTCTTACCTAGTTCATCCAGAAACCTTTGTAACCAAATCATTTCTTTACTAGCCTCTGTAGTAGCAACATACTCTGCTCCTGTTGTTGAGAGTGCAACAACACTTTGTAGTTTTGAGACCTAACTGATAGTTGTTCCACCTACAGTAAACACATGTCCTGTAGTGCTCCTCCGATTATCTCTGTCACCTGCCATATCTGCATCAACATATCCCTGTAGAGCAATGTTTGAACCACCAAAGCATAATGCTTGATTTGTGGTACCTCTCAAATACCTGAGAATCCACTTCACTGCCATCCAATGTTCTTTTCCTGGATTGTTCATGTACCTACTTACAACTCCCACTGCATGTGCAATATCAGGCCTTGTGCAGACCATTGCATACATTAAACTTCCAACTGCTGATGCATATGGAACTTTAGACATATGAGCCATTTCTTCTTGAGTCTTGGGACACGCCTCCTTACTTAATTTGAAATAGCTAGCCATAGGTCTACTAACTGGTTTTTCATTCTGCATATTAAACCTTTTCAACACCTTTTCTATGTACTCACTTTGAGACAATGTTAATTTATGATTCTTCCTGTCTCTAGTTATTCTCATACCAAGGATTTGTTTTGCAGCACCCAAATCCTTCATTGTAAATGAGTTTGCCAATTTCCTTTTGAGCACATTTATTTATAGCATGTTAGAACCTGCAACAAGCATATCATCTACATACAATAACAATATAATATAGCTGCCATCATTTTTCCTTTTGAGATAAACACAATGATTAGAGTGACATCTAGTATAACCTTGTTCAGACATAAACCTGTCAAATTTTAGATACCACTGCCTTGGAGCCTATTTTAAGCCATACAAGCTCTTTTTCAACGTGCACACTAGTTTCTCCTTCCCTTTTACCTCATATCCTTGTGGTTGCTGCATATATATCTCCTCCTCCAAATCCCCATGGAGAAAGGCTGTCTTTAATTGCTCAAAATGCAAATCTTCAATTGCTACTAGACTTAAAATAGTTCTAATTGAAGTCATTTTAACAACAAGAGAAAATATTTCATCAAAATCAGTACCTTTCTTCTGTGCAAACCCCTTCACTACAAGTCTAGCTTTGTACCTCCGTTTTCCTCCATCTTCTTCCTTCAGCCTATAAACCCATTTATTCTACAATTATGTTTTACCTGCAGGCAACCTAACTAAGTCCCAAGTCTGATTATGTGCTAAGGAGTCCATCTCTTCTTTCATGGCTTGCTCCCACTTCTTCTTGGTTTCTACCTGCACTGCTTCTTCATAACATTCTGGTTCACCAGAATCAGTCAACAATACATAATATAATGAAGGAGAGTATCGTTCAGGGGGTCTACTTATCCTGGTAGATCTTTTAACACCACTTTCAGGTGTTTGAAGTGCTTGTTGTTGTTGTTCTGGCTGTTGATCATTATGATTTTCAGGCACCATCACTTTTCTTGTGATATCGTCAAGCACTGTGTATTCTCTGTTTTATTTTTCTTGTTTCTTTTCCTGCAACTAATTCTTATACAAGACCTTTTCATTGAATATTACATCTTTGCTCCTAATGATTTTGTGATTTTCATAATCATATAAGAGATAACAAAAATCATTAACACCATATCCAATAAAGGTACATTTCTTTGATTTTGCCTCAAGCTTTGTTCTATTTTCTTGGTTATTGTGGACAAAAGCTTCACAACCAAAAGTCTTTAAAAATGAGTTGTTTACCTTTCTACCTGTCCATGCCTCCTCTGGAATACCACCATCCAAGGAACTTGAAGGCCCTCTTTTTATTAGATAAACAACAATGTCTACAGCATCTGCCCAAAATTGTAAAGGAAATCTTGCATGCAATCTCATGCACCTTGCACGCTCCATGATTGTCTTGTTCATCCTTTCTAACACACCATTTTCTTGTGGTGTTCCTGGAACTGTCTTCTCTCTGCGAATTCCATTCTCTGAACAATACCTATCAAACTCTTTTAAGCAATATTCACCTCCATTATCTGATATGAGACACTTCAACCTTTTCCCTGTCTCATTTTCAACCAAAGCTTTCCATTTCTTGAAAGTATCAAATACATCAGATTTATTTCGAATACAATAAATCTAGGTTTTTCTGGTTGCATAATCAATAAAAGTAACATAATAATGAGAGCCACCAAGAGATGATACCTGAGCAGGTCCCCATACATCTGTATGCACAAGCTCTAATTTTTCGCTCTTCTTTTCTTTCCGAACTCTAAGGAATCTGACTCTCTTATGTTTTCCATAAACACAATTCTCACAGAATTTTAAATCAACATGCTTCAAACCTGGCAACAAATTTCTTGAGTGAAGAATCTGCATCCCTTTCTCACTCATGTGCCCGAGCCTATGATGCCACAATGCCGTATCTTCTCCTGTAGATGTTAAAGCATTAACAAAATTAGAAATACCATTGCATAAATACAATGTACCAACATTTTCTCCTTTCGCTATTACCAGGGATCCTTTCGTGACCTTCCAGGTTTTATCTGTGAAAGTAGTTATGCAACCTTCACCTCCCAACTGCCCTGTTGAAATTAGATTTTTCTTTAGATCTGGAACATGCTTTACATTCCTCAATAGCCATGGATTTCCATTTTCCTGTTTTATGAAAACTGTACCCATTCCAACGATTTTACAGGGTTTATCATCACCCAATGGAAAAAGCTACATAGGTGAAACTGGTCGGTCCCTCCAGACAAGGCTCAAAGAGCATGGCGTTGATATCAGAAATGGAAGATCTCGTACCTCAACATTGGCGGAACACTCCTTGAAGACTAATCACCATATTTGCCTAGAAAACGCATCCATTATCGCAAGAGAGGAGCATCATCAAAAACGAAAGATCAGAGAAGCTCTTGAGATTATTAAGCATCCTGAGAATCTGAACAGAGACAATGGTATGGAAATTAGCAGAAGCTGGCTCCCCGTGATAAAAGAAATCAGAAGTCGCCAACCCATCCCCAGGTAATGCAGGTAATGCAGGTATGTTGTCCCCCCCTCCTTCTCCTATTCTAATTTCATCATTAAGTCGTCTTTAATAATTTAATGAATATATTTTATTATATTAATTAACCATAGATATTAACCATTTATAATCCTAATATTATTCAAATATATAAAATAAAATTAAAATTAAAATTAAAATTTAATTAATTTACTTAATAAATTTAATTTATAATTATTATATTATTTAACATATTTATTATTATACTAATTAATTAATTATTAAAATATTTTGTATTATCATTTATTCTAATTATTAATTAATTATTAATATATTATTATTTAACATTTGATTAGTCTTATATTATTTTATTAGCTATTATATTAAATAATTTTTGAATATTAGTTAGCCATAAATATTAATTATTAATTTGTATTAATTTATTAAGTAATTAATATGATAAAATATTATTTAGTTAATTATCATTATATTTGTCATCTCTAGATTCTAATCTCCTATAATTTAATCTATTTAATAATTATAAGTTTATTAATTCCTAATTAATATATTAATTAATCAATTAATAATTATTATTATATTTTAATCATCATTTTATGGGATAATTAATTAATAACAATTAGTCATTATTATGAATTATTATAACTATAAAATTAATTATTTATCATTAATAATAATTATTAATTTGTTTGTTATATTAATTAGTTAATATGACTTAAACATATTAATTAATTAATTATTAGTCAACCCTAAGCCTAATCAACTAAATTTTTTTTTCTAATATAAATTAAATTTTTTTATAATAATTATATTAATATATTAATTAGTTTATTAATTAATTAATTAATTATTATTATTATATTTAATTATTAATATTCAATAATAATTAATTATTTATTATACAATATTAATTAATTATTTATAATAATTGATTTCTATTAATGTAGTTTCATTCTAATTTAATTTGATTAATTAATATTTTAATTATTAATATCATCTTTGTTTAAGGAATTAGTAACTAATATGAATAACAGAAATTATGATTATGATCAATTAGGTATAATAATTAATTTATTGTAAACATATTAATTATTTATAATGATTTATATGTATAACAATAATATTATTAATTAAATATTTATTATAAAAATTAATTATTTATAATAATTAATAAGAATAAAATATAAATAAAATATATAAATATATAAAATAAAATAAAAATATATAAAATAAAATTAAAAATCCCAAGCCGACTCTTTGTTCTCTCTTATTATTCCTCCTCATTAGTATTTATTAAAAGTTTTTTGCTCTTCTTGTATCATCATTCTTCAACCCTGATGATGGATCCCACTTGGGATTTGAAACGTTGGTATAAAGATGTTAAAACTGTGGATTCTCCGATCAATAATTCAAATCACCCAATCGAACCTATCCAAAATCTCCTTGAACATAATCATGAAAATGTTTCCTATCAGGTGTGGCATGGAATGAGGCCCTTGAATCTACCACCCAGGCATCAATAATATTTTCTAATGAAAGAATCAAAGCATCTTGCAACACATCACCTGTTACATTTGCTTCATGATTGTTTTCTTGCTGCGCATCTCCTTCTTTTCCCTTCCGAGACTTGTAGTCTTTCTTCAGGTGTCCTTTCTTCCTACATTTCTAGCACACTATCCCCGATCTGGACTTGGATCTGCCTTTTCTTGACTTACTGCGATATCCTAGGCTCTGTCCTCTTTCCATTTTTCTTCCCCTAGTCTCTGTAGTCAAAGCATTACTTGATGTCTCACCAGAGCTTTTCCATCGCATTTCCTTGCTAAGGATTGCACCGACAACATCATCAAACTTTAAAGTACTAGATCCAGAGACAAAGTTACTAATGGCCATGGCTAAACCATTCCAACTTTCTGGCAATGAGCACAGAAATAACAGAGCCCTAACGTCATCATCAAAATTTACCCCTATAGAACTTAACTGACTTGTAACTGTATTAAAATCATTTAAATGATCTGCAACAGATCCACCTTCTGACATCTTCATATTAAATAAACGCTTCATAATAAATACCTTATTTGAGGCCGAGGGTTTTTCATATAGTTTGGCCAATGCCGACATTAAACCATGTGTTGTCATTTCCTTTGAAATATTAAATGCTACCGACGCCACTAGGCACAGCCGTATTGTTCCAAGTTCCTTTCTGTCCAGAATATCCCATTTTGTGTCTGTCATAATTGTTGGCTTCTTTGTCTTTCCGCTCAATGGTAGGTATAGATCTCTCTGATACAGATAATATTCCATCTGCATCTTCCATAGCTGGTAGTTTTGGTCGTCGAATTTTTCGACCCTAAACCTACCATCTTCCGCCATTGCTCCCACTTGAACCAAGAACCCTTCTCTCCTACGAGTTTATCAGCCAAATAGATCTTCGGCTCTGATACCAGTTGTTAGAAAATTATATATTACAGAGCAATGGAACACATAAAATATTGCAGAAATATAAACACAGAAAATGCATAAAACAAGAGAGACACAGATATACGTGGTTCACCCAGTTTGGGCTATGTCCACAGACAAACAACCTATCCTTCTTTTATTATATTATCCAGCAAACTAAAGAGATACAACCTACAACAGATTCGTTGTAACACCCTCTTCGCTCTCAATCTCCTCTCTCTTCCTCACTCAGAATCCAGATATCCATAGACACAATACAATTCCCTCATATATAGTGAGGGGTTGCCTTCTAGGGCAAAAAACCCTAAACTAAACATAACTTCTAACGTCAGATCGTCTGCCTAATGAACGGCTCAGATTGACTAGAAATTACTAGACTTTTACAAGGCAATTTTACATCTATTTTTAGCTTTGGGGGCTCTGCCCCCGAACCCCCGCCGGGGGACCGCTAGCCCCCGGACCCCCCAGCCAGGGGGGATTTACCCCCCCAGACCCCCACGAGGGGGACAAGTGCCCCCCGCGTGGAGGGGTGTACAGTCTTCCTGGGGTATACATCTAGTTGAAAAATTTGAATATAGAAGATAATCAGGCTCCACACCCAACATCGCCCACTTGGAACTTGTGCGACACCTAATGTTGATCATGCTGCTGCTTGTACTTAGCATTTTCTCTTCCAACATATCATGGGCGTGCTGGCGGATGTGATGAATGCACTCAATGAAACTGTTAGCCTTGTCAACTTCAGACTAGACATGATCTGAATTTTCCTGAGAAGCTGCAAATGGCATGGCCGCATCAATGGGACATAGTCACTAAAATTCCAGCCCTACCTGAAAGGGGTTGTGCCTTTTTGAGCTATGGAGAGATATGTTGTAGTTGTGTTGGACATAGGGGAGACTTTCATCCCATGTGATTGGATGCTTCGAGTTTTACAAGCGTAGAATGTGCACGATAATCCTTTTGACAACCTCTATTTGGCCATCAGTTTGGGGATGGAAAGCTGTGGACTTAGTAAGTTTTGTATCCAACATCGACCAAAGACTTGACCAAAATGAACTTAGGAATCTGTTGTCCCTAACTGGGACAATGGACTGTGGGATCCAAAATTGTACCCACACTCTCTCAAAGAAGAGCTTAGCAGTGGCCTTTGCTATGATACTCTTCTTGCAGGCTGCCATAATGGCCATCTTTGAGAATTTGTCGAAGACCATGAAAATGCAATCATTGTCATGCTTAGTAGAAGGAAGGCCCGACATGTAATCCATGGAGATAGATTCCCAAGGCTGACTAGGAGTAGGTAGAGGAGTATATAGGTTGTACTTCTTGATGGTTGGTTTGGCAATGGCACAGGCAGTGTAGGATCTAATGTACTTCCCAACATCCTGACGAATTTTCGACCAATAAAAATACTTCTGCAATACTGCCATTATTTTCTCTACTCAGAAATGTCTAGAGACCTAGCTATATTGTGCTTCCCAAATCATCTTCGCATGCTCGCTTGAAGGAACACAAATGTGTCCTAGGTGGCATAACAATGCATATTGAAGGTGAAAATTTGGAACTTACTTCCTGTCCAGGAGTCTGGTATGTGCTGCTGAATTCTGGATCACTATGGTAAAGATGTGACCACCCCGAAGTCTCGTGGCCACAGGAGTCGAGCACAGTGATCAGCGCCATGATTGGTGTTGGCTGAGGCAATCATCGACATTATTGGTGTTTCCCTTCTTATACTTAATGTTCAAATGGAACTATTGTAGGTAGGTGGACCATTTTTGATGGCGATCATTTTGCAACTTCCCTTGTGTCTGTATGAATTGTAGGGATTAGTGGTTTGTGTGGATGATCATTTCCTTCCCGAGAATGTAATGATTCCATTGATGGCAGGCCAACACAATGGAATATATTTTTTTGTCGTAAGTGGGATACTTTCAGACCATGTCTGAAAGTGTCTCACTGTGGTAAGCCACTAGATGCCCCTGCTAAGTAAGAACCACACCAATAGCATAGTCAGAGGCGTCTGTCTCAATCTCAAATGGTTGTTACAGGTCTGGTAATGTGAGCACTGGTGCAGATAAGATGTGATGCTTCAACTTGGAAAACACTTTTTGTTGGTTTACAGACAATAAAAAATTGCTTTCACTCCGCCCTTGGTGACTTGACTTAAAGGCCAAAGTGATATGAGAGAACCCCAATACGAACCTGTGGTAGAAATTGGCGACACCCAAAAAGTTATGGAGCTTTGTTAGAGTGGTTGGGATTGGCCAATCCGAAATGACTTGTATCTTGGCTGGGTCGACATGCACACCCTGCTCATCAATGATTTACCCAAAATATTGAACCTGGCCAGGTCAAAAGTTCATTTCTCCAAGTTAACACACAACTTGTGTTGTCGCAGGGTTTGAAGGACCTGTCGAATATGGTGGAGGTTCTCTTCCCAACTCTGGTGGAAGATCAAGATGTCATCTAAATACAACATGATGAATTCACTGGTAAAGTGTTGCAAGATGTCGTCCATCAATCTATGAAGGTTGCAGGGGCCTTCGTCAATCCAAACAACATGACCAACCATTCGAAAATTCCCTCAGATTTAAATCCAGTCTTCCACACATTGGAGGGTTCGATAGGTACTTGGAGATAACCTAACTTCAAGTCAATCTTGCTGAAATATTTGGCCCCTTGAGCTGGTCTAGAAGGTCATCAATCTGTGGGATTGGGTACTTATTCTGAACAGTGTTCTTGTTCAACGCCCGATAGTCAATACAGAGTCTCCAGGTCCCATCCTTATTCTGTACCAATACAATCAGACTCCCATAGGGTGATGAGCTTGGCATGATGTGCCCTTTCTACAATAGTTCTTGAATCTGCCTCTTGATCTTATCATTCTCGAGAATAGAGCGTTGATAGATCAGTCCATTGGGTAGCGCCGCACTCGGGGTTAGATCGATGGAGTGCTTGACCTGATAGTGCAGAGGTACCCCTGTAGGTGAGGCAAAAATGTCCCTGTACTCTTCCATGATCTTGTCCATCTTCTGTTGTTGTGTAGAGGAGCACTGCTTGGAAGCCATGGCCACAACTTTCTTCTTTCCTTGAGGGTGAATCATAAGGAAAACAAATTTCCTGGTCTAGGAAATGATCTTACTGCATTACTTTGCAATGATCAAAGAGATGGCGGTAGGTGGGGCTACCTCTGATATCCTGTACAACTTATTGGCCAAATTAATAATCATAGAGTGAGGTCTAGACTCATATACATCATGTCACTTCCACAACTATGGTTTTCCTAATAATACATCACAAAATTCAAGAGGAGCAACATCACACAGTACCTCATCCATGAAGGGATTGATGTTGTAGGGAAGGCGACATTGTTGGTTGGCGTGGAGATCTCATCCTTGGTGAAGCCACATGATGGTGTACAGTTGTGGATGTGTTGTAGTCTTTAGGCCTAGATGCTTCATGACCTCTATTGAAATGAGGTTCTTTTGACTACCGCTGTTGACAGTGAACTGCAGCGAAGAACCCTTCACCCACATCTGTGAGTGGAAGAGGCATTCCTCCTCCTCTGGATCTTCAGGCTCAATCTTTTGGATCTTGGTGGTGGTCATAGTAGCACTAGACTCTGCATCAATGATATGCTTCCCTTTTTCATTCCCATTATCAATTTCTAACTTAGATTTGGAACATGCGTCTAATTCATAGGCCTTCATCTCGACCACTAGTGACTACTTGGCTCGACACTCACTTGTGTTGTGAATGGAGATCTTAGTAACTCACACCATTTTCCCATGTCCTTCTTTGTCTTCGTGGTGTTGGTATTTACCTGTGGATTGAGAGGGTTGTCTTCGGTAGCCACACCTTGGCTCTGTCCTTTTCTTTGGGGTTTGGGGGCGCCTTTCCCTTGCTTTGGATTCACAGATCTAAAGTCTCACTTCTTCTGTTTAAATTTCTGCTCAATCTTGACAACGTATCGGTACGCCGTGCCGAGTGAGGAAATGTCCAAGAACCTCATCTGGTCCTGGATGTACTTATGTAGACAGTTGCAGTACTTGAGTACCAAATTCTGCTCAGAATCCTTGATAGCCAGCTTCATGCCAAGGGTATGGAAAACATTTGTGAACTATGACACATCTTTTTCCCTTCCCTGTCGTAGTGTGGTCCACTTTGTATTTATCTTCATGACTCTGGACATGGTAATATTACTCCTTGATGGCATCTCGAAAGAATCCCAAGTAGGTGCGGCTGAAAACAACAAGGGTTCACTCTCATCGTTTTTTCTCAGTAGGTTTCCCACCAGTCCTTGACGTGTGGGGTGGCTTTGAGAAATGAAAAATTACTCTTTTCTCGATTGGAAAAGTCATGAACTGAAAAATATCCTTCCAATAGATTTAACCATTTATCTACGTCATTTGCATCTATCTAGCCCTCAAATTTGGGAATATCGAAGTTAACTTGAACCTTAAAAGGAGTGGCGCCTCCAGAGTGGCTGCTGGATGAAGATGCATTTCATGTGGGTAGTTTTCGAAGGATCTGGGAAAATTTATCCATAATCGTGTTCCTATGTCGCTCGAGGGCTTCCTCGAGAAACATTTTGAAAGGATCTCTTGCCCCCTTGTCTTTCTTTTCTTCTACCATGGGAGGTCGTCAGCGTTTGCGAGGCTTATTTTACAACGGTTCAACCAAATTGAGCCCTAACTCGTTATACCATGACCTCGTTAGGGACATGCAAAGAAAAACAGAGAAAGAGCAGAGTTCTCTAATACCACTTATTCAAACTTAAACAAGAATGCAACAATTTATAGATATAATCATAAATACAAAGATGCAACAGAAAAACACTTCATTTCATTAATAGAAAAATATTGAACTATGCTTACAAATAGAATGGAAATAGACTAGCTTGGGCGATGGTAGCTTATCTTTGAGAAGAGATGTGGTAGCTACATGCCTCTTAATTTTGTTACAATGAGGCTCCAAGGCCTATTTATTATTGAGAAACAATGTAAAACCCTAAACATCCAGAAACCTAACCCTAGGAGATGAAGCACCAAAACTTTGGGCCCTGTTTGGGTAAATTGTTACATTAATTTCATGGGGTCGTAACTTTGGAATATGATCTCCATTTGGCTATCATAATACCTCGTTTCAAAGATCCCAAAGAGTAGACCGAAAACAAGCAAGTAACCCATCTTGAGACTTTTCCAATCTCTTTGTTTTCCCTAAAAATGTCGTTTACGGCCTCAAAACGGCTCCTGAAGTGTAGGACCTGAAAAACTGCCAAAAATAGTAAATTGTGCTACAATTAAGGAAACTGAAAAACTAAAAGAAGCAGTGTTGGGGGTCCAAGTGGAATAGGAGAGTGGCCACCAATATCCACCTGAATCAAGTAAAGAGACATCTTATCCTGCTTACGCTGTGGAAATCCAGGAGATGAACCTTTGGTCTAGGAGAGTGCTTCTAGATAACCACCCACCTTCTTCGCCTGAAGATATTTAAGGAGAGAAGGAAGAGAGTGTTCCTCAAGTCAATCCACTTCCTTTTACTGAGAGGTTGATCCACCCTAGCCAACACACCCCAAAAGAGGTTGAACTTTTGGGAGAATTGAAGAATTTATGTGTTAAAATACCCCTTCTCCAGGATATTAAAGATGTTCCCATCTATAATAAGCTCATCAAGGAGAAATGTTTCAAACATTATAGGAGAATAAAAAGAGACACCCCCACCATAAATGTTGCTGGAAAATTATCTTATTTGATGCTTGGGAGGGTGATCTTCCCAAAATATCTAGAACTTGGAAGCCCTCTAGTAGATGTGCACATTGATGGCCTTATAGTCCCTAATAACATGATTGATCTTGGGGATTCCATCGATTTGATGACTAAGGAAACCATGCTAAATCTAAAACTCCAAGGAGATTTGAGAAATACCACCACAGTGCTGCAGCTTTCAGACATATATACAATAGCTCCTAATCGAGTTGTTGAAGATGTTATGGTCTCCATTGACTCTTAAGAGTATCCTAGTAATTTCCTAGTTCTCCAGCCCAAAACCAAGTTCTACGGATATCCTCTCATCTTTGGAAGGCCATGGTTAGTCACTATTTATGCTTACATTAGTTGTAGGGCTGGGAACATGACTATTAAGAATGGGCATTTGTCTAAACAATTGGTATTGTATCCTCCTTCTCAACCTTCCATTGAGAATGACTTACCCTTGTGGCTAGAAGAGGAGGAATAATATGAACTATATCACACCACCCCTCACCCAATATGCACTCTGGACATCATTACATGAGGGGGGAAAACTAATGAAGATGATCTCATTAACCACATCCTTCATAATCAACCTACCACTCCCATACCCATTGATGAGTTGATGAAAGGATTTGAGAATAATCCTTGAGCCGACTTATGCCCTATTGAATTAAGTCCATACCATGTCAAGATTATAGAGTTTAGCCCATCCAAAACCTTAAAAGATCAACCCTTCTCTCTTGGCCAAATAGGAAGAGATATTATATAAAGTGTTGAGGCAACACCTGGATGCTTTTTCTTGGGACTATAAGGAAATGAAAGGTGTGCATCCCTTGGTTTGTACCCACCATATTTACATCAAGGAGGGATGAAAGCCCATGCACCAACCCCAGAGGAGGGTGAACCCAACTCTTAGGCATATTGTGAAGGAAGAACTACAAAAACTACTGGATGCAGGGTTCACATACCCTATTTTAGATAGTGAGTGGGTATCACCTCTTGTGTTAGTTCCCAAGAAGAATGGGAAGTGGAAGATCTATGTGGATTACAGGGAACTGAACAAGGCCACAAATAAGGACCATTTTCCCTTTCCCTTCATTGAACAAGTCCTAAATGACCTTGCATGAAAGAAATCCTTCTCCTTCCTGGATGGATTTAGTGGATACAATCAAATCTAGATTAGCCCCGAAGACCAAGACAAGACCACATTCACATGTCCTTGGGGTACCTTTTCTTATAGATTCCTTCCATTTGGTTTGTGAAATTCCCCTGCTACTTTCCAGAGGGAATTTTTGAGTATTTTTGTTGAATTGGTTCATAAGTCTATTGAAATCTACATGGATGATTTCACTCCTTATGGATGTGACTTAGATGAAGCTCTCTCCAATTTGTGCAAGGTTTTGAAAAAATGCATTGAAATGAATCTCTCCCTAAGCCCTAAGAAATGTGAGTTCTTGATGAATGAGGGGATTGTCCTTGGCCATTCCATATCCAAGGAATGGATACAGGTGTTCCCAAACAAAATTGATATCATCCAAAGGGTCCCTACCCCTTTGAAGCAAAGGGATGTTAGGAGCTTCTTTGGACTAGCAGGGTATTATAGGAGATTCATCCAATACTTTCGTAAAGTGGCTTCACCTTTGTTTGATTTACTGGCCAAAGATGCAGATTTGTGTTGGACCAACGGTTGTCAAGAGGCCCTTGAAGTGTTGAAAGGAAAGTTGACTACTGTACCCATCCTAAGAGGTCCCAAATAGGCATTGCCTTTCCATATCCATACTGATGCATCAGACAAAGTTGTGGGGGAGCCTTGGGACAAGTAGAGGATAAGTTTCCTTATGCCATTTACTTCATTAGTAAGAATTTGTCTAAAGTTGAGCTGAATTACACTGTCACTGAAAAAGGGCTCTTAGTTGTAGTACATTCTTTAAACAAATTTAGGCACTATATCATTGGGTACGAAAATTTTGTTCATACTGATATTGTAGATATTAAATATTTGATGAACAAGCCTGATGTTAATGATAGGATAATTAGGTGGTTGTTATTGTTACAACAATTTGATTTGACTATCATTGACAAACCAAGAAAATAAAATGTTGTTTTTTATATTTTTTTTCCATGTTAACCTTGCCAGTGGGTAATGAAGAGATGGTGGATGATAAACTACTATATGAGCACCTCTTATCTATATCGGTGCTTTCTCCATGGTTTGATGATATAGAAAACTACTTGGTTACTGGGAGGTTCCCTCCTAAATTATCACCCAGGGAGAAAATCAATACTGTAAGAAAAATCTCCCCTTTCACTTGCATTGGGGGAAATATTTTTAGATTGGGACCAGATAAAATCTTGAGGATATGTGTAAGAGAGGATGAGGTCTGTGACATCCTCTCAACATGTCATGATGGTCCTTGTGGAGGCCATTTTGCTGCAAAACAAACAACCTTTAAAGTTTTATAGGTTGGTTACTATTCACCCACCTTACATCAAGATGCAAGGAGATATACCACTAGATGTGATCAATGCCAAAGAATGGGAAAACCCACACCCAGAGATGAAATGCCCCTACAACCTCAAGTGGCCTTAAAGCCATTTGACAAGTGGGGCATGGATTTCATTGGGCCAATTGATCCACCATAAGGGAAGAAAAAGTACATCATTGTGTGCATTGATTACTTGAAAAAGTGGGCTGAGACAAAGGCAGTCAAAGCAGAAACTGAGCAGAAAGTGGAATATTTTTTAAGAGAGAACATCTTCTATAAGTTTTGGTATCCAAGGGAGGTAGTCACTAATCAAGGAGCACAGTTCACATCCAATATGATTGAGGATATCATGAGGTGGCACCATATCAAGCACAAGGCATCCATTACCTATCATCCTCAAGCAAATGGGAAAGAAGAGGTCACCAACAGAGAACTGGAGAGTATCCTCACCAAATTTGTGTTGTAGCAGTTGCAACACCCTCCAAAATTTTTGCCTACACTCAAATTTTGGAGCCTACTATGGATCCTGTGATCGGTTGTTCCTTAGTCACTTATTGGTAAGCTGATGATTTCAAGCTCCCTTCTTCAATCTCAAGAGTCATTCACACTTTTATCTTTATATAGAAAGTGTCATCTTCGGGCATGGGAGTTATCACTTGTCATGCAAAGGGAAGTTTTGGTTTGCTTCAAGGGGAAATATTTGTGAAAATGAGTTGTTCTCATCATATAGAAATGTTTCACACTCATTTCAAAAGTTTTACAAACTATTACACAAGTGTCGTCATTATCCTCGCAAAGACTATCGTCGGAGCCACACTTGTCATAAGCTGCCACAAAGGTTGTTGCATTAAGTGAAGTATGTTTTCATATGTTATCAATGATCTATGTTGTATCACTAAGTGTCCAAGTGTGTGGTCACTGTCAAGTTATATCACTATTCACATCGGTTCCACTGATCCCACACTTAGCCAAATTATGGAGGATTCCTAGCAACCTAGATTCATCCAGCCTTCCTAAAATGTGCACTTCGCATTTGAAACCCTCAATATTTTTCCTTTCCTATTGGATCTACACAATTCAAGAAATCTTAGCATCCATTGACACCCAAAACTCCATAGAGGCTATCTCTAGTGACCTTCCCTTAGCTGGAGCTCACTGCCCTCAAGAACTATGAAGATTTGTCCTCCAGGCTTCTATGTTGCCCAAACCCCCTTGCCTCTGAAAACCGCACAAATATATCCTCTAGGGCCTCATTCTACAATAGCCATTGCCTGCTTGAACTGCAAAACTCTATCCCTTAGTGGGAATTGCGTAAATTTTCCCCTTAGTAGGCATTGTTCAGTCTTATCCCTCAGTGTAGCCCAGTCACTGAGCCTTCTCCCCCCTGACCTAATACTAGTTTCAGCTCAGTCAATGGATTATCATGCAACATATTAGACTAGGGGTTTGTTAGAATGATGTCATCTCGTCATGAGTGAGTTGCAGAAGTAGATAATCTCTTACACTATCGAAAGATGATAAATAAGGAAATGAAGAAGGAGGACATACTAGATGACACTCAAGGAGTTGAAGCGAAAAGATAATCATCATATAAGAAGACCAAGGAACCAGGGGTACGATAGAAGATCAGGACTAAATGAAGACTCCATCTAATTCATAACCCTTTGGAGGGTAGATATGAAAAATAAATCACATCTCATAAAGATTGAAATACACCTCTTAATGTAGTATGAATGACAACTTATCATTGTCAAATCATTATGTCTTCAATGACATGTATGGTCGAAAACAATGAAATCCATTCCATGTGTTTTCTCTAAGTGTTTTGCTCCCTTTCTCTTGTTGGATCAACTGTCATCTTTTGGCATGTTTGATTGTTATGCAATGTTTGCGAGTCTTTTCGGGTGGTTTTGAATGTCAACCTTTGTGTATATGAGTTTTCCTAACCATGTAAACATTCGTCGCAATCATGCACACAGTCTTAAACATGTTAGAAAAATATTATATATGACAAAGAAATGCAAGACATATAATATGCAGAAAATCACAAACACATAAAACCAAAGAGACACATATATACGTGGTTCACCTAGTTTGGGCTATGTCCACCTCGAATAGCCAGTCCTTCCTTTCTATTATCCAGCAAAATGAAGAGACACAACCTACAGTAGATCCACTGTAATATCCTCTGTTTTCTCTCACAGTCTCACCTCTCAGTTTCTTGCTCTGAGAATATACATTTTTTTTTTCAGCCTCAATACAATGCCCTCATACAAAGAGAGGGGTTGCCTTCTAGGGAAAAAACCCTAAACTAAACATAAATTCTACCATCAGATCATCCACCTAATGAACGGCCCAGATTGACTAGAAATTACTATACTTTTAAAAGGAATTTTTACATATGTTTTTAGCTTCGGGGGCGCTACCCTCGAAACCCCCACCGAGGGACCACTGGCCCCCAAATTCCACAGTCGAGGGGGATGCCCCCCCCCGCACCCTCCCACATGGAGGGGTGTACAATCTTCCTAGGGTATACATCCAGCTGAAACAAAGACCTTTAAATTTGGATGATAATCATGCTCCACACCCAATAGAACACTATCATACAAGTGTCATCATGGTCATCCTAAAGTCTATCTCAGGTATCTCACTTGTCGCTTATTGTTATGAGACAATGACACAGAGGGAAATGATTTCTTGTTGCTCTGGTGGTCTATTTTTTCATGTCATTGAAGTATTCTAAGCGTGTGATCATGAGTTAAATTTCATCACAAGTCTATCTTCCTCCCGCACTTAGCCATTTTTCCAAAAATCTTCCTGACCAAGCAACTCAGGTACATCGAACCCTGATTGAATTATGCACTACCCAATCTCTTCCCTCACTGTCATGACCTTGCTTCTTGGAATTGTGTAGTGCCTCCAGGGCAGTTGCACTGCGCAATTCTAGAACTCAACTACCTTCCTTGACCCCCAAAGTTGCGCAACACTTCCTCCCAATCTAACTTGAATTACGCACTTCACACTGTCAGTCCTCAAGATTTTCCCCTTTCCTGTTGGAACCCTGCAATGCGCAGAGAACCCAACCTCCCTTGGCCTCCAAAACCATGCAGATGTGTCCTCTAGTGACATTCCCTTAGTCGAAGCTCATTGTCCTCAAGAACTGTGCAAATTGGTCCTCCAGGCCCCTCTGCTAACCAATACTCTTTGCCTCTGGAAACTACGTAGATCTGTCTCCCAGGGTATTGTCGAAACTATGTAGATCTGTCTCTTAGGGTATTGTCCTGCATCAACGACTGTCTGCCTGAATTGCACAATCCTGACTCCCAGTGGCCACTGTGCAATTTTTCTCCCTAGTAAGGACTATGCTCAAAAGTTCCTCAGTCAAGGCTAAGCTACGCTCTATGCAATCTCAGTGACCAAGGTCTCTCCCTACCAGCTAGAAATATGCAATGCACAGTCACTGAGCCCTGCCTCCTAGCCCGTGACTTGTCCCAAGCTCAGTTCATGGATAATAATGCACCATCTTAGAGTAGGGATTTTTTGGATTGATGTCGTCCCATCATGAGTTAATTGCATGAACAAGTACATTATCAAGTCATGGTGAAACGATGAAGAAGGAGAATAAAGAGGGAAGCAAGCCTAAAGACTCACTTGTAGTTGAACAAATGAGTCAACCTATCAAGAGCAAGCAAAGGGACATAAGTTTGCAGCCACCTCCCAATACCAAAGATCATCGAAGACCCCACATCATCAAGCTATGTGGAGGAAAAGAGAAAGCATATACAAGGACACATATTTCACTCAACAACAATAGTGACTTGACATTGCCACATCATCAAGCGAGTCCATGTCATCAGTGTCATGTCAAGTCGTGTCATAAGTTGCCACCTACCACATCACTATTGTGGGCCATGTTTATTGTAAATCAAATGTATTGTAAAGTGGAAGTCCAATGGACAGACATGAATATGAAGAGTCATGTAAGTTGAAAATCCAAAGGAAGTTGAATAGTCATGAGGGTAGTCAAAGAGTCACAAGGGGAAGCATCACCCTTGGTTATATATACCCCCTCATTGTATGAGAAAATGGACTTTTCACCTTGGCTCCTTTCATAAAGAATTAGAGAGATCAATTTGTTCTTTGAGGAAGAAGGAGTGGCTACAATGTCTCACTACTGGGGCTAGTGATGTACAATGTAAATATGTGTCTTGGAACTTTTTCTTAATTACAAAATCCTTTGCAGGCCAAATCATTTTCATTCATGACTTATGGATGTTTGTAAGACTATTCTGTGAATGTTCTTATTTCATGTTTGCTTGCACATGTACTAAGATAGCTGAACTATTTTGGTTATTTTAGTGCTTATCTTGTCGGGATACTAGACATAGATTTCCTTTCTTATCGGTTATAATGACTGTCATTTCTGCTATGGACTATTCCACTGGATGTTAAACGGATATTACCTTGATCATTGGTTGTAACCAATGTTCCACGAAGACTTTGGGATGGGAAGACGTGGGTGTGGGGAGACACACAAAGAGGACGTGTGGGAATGCCCTCAAATTTTAGGGAAATTTAGGGGGGACAGGAGGACGTTGGGGTATCTATATATATATATATATATATATATATATATATATATAATTCATGTTCATATTCATTGTTCAATAATGAAATTAAATAGACTAATAGTAATACCAATACATTGAAATTTGATCCATACATAAAATTTAAATTCATAATGACATATATTGAATCTTGATCCATCCTCATCGTTCATTTTGATACATACATCATTCATATGGCATACTCATTATTCATCCATACCATGATATTCAATAATTAAATATTCAAATACAATGTACATTGATCCATATCATTCATCATTCTATAATCTACATTGATTTAAAAATTAAATTCATCATTCATCATTCTAGAATCTAAATTGAAAGCAAAACATACTAGTATATTACTATATACTATATACTAGATACTAAAGTTTGAACACTAAAGTTTTAAACTCAAAAATAGTTAAGAGTGAAGAGTCAAGAATCATTTTGAGGTCATCAATATCTTGTGTCACAACTCAAATGTTAAAACTAAAAATTAAAAATGGAAAATGATCACTGAAAATTAAATCAACATCAACGACTCAATCTCAATGATTGGTCCTCTACATCCATCAGCTGCATGAAATCATCAGGACCATCAATGGGAATGTCGTTATCTGAGTTAGAGTCACTCTCTTGAGTAACCAATGGAACTCAAACCAAACCATGCTACAACTCATCTGGTCCATCCTCGTCATCTATCTGTGCATTATCCTCTGGGTCCACATCCCATCGTGTTGTTGGTCCCCTCTGATACTCTGGTGTCTTCCTATGTGCAAGATGTAGAGAACTGTGCACTCCAACTAGCTTCTCTGCTCTCCTAGAGGAAAGTTTATTCCTCTTGATAAAGTGGATGAAGCTTTATGTGGACAAATTCTTCTATGCTACAGAGGAACTAGCAATCTGAGACAATAAGTGAATATCAAGTTGTTGTATCTTTAGAGCATCATCGTCATGCATGGTCCACCAACCAATGGGGCCAATCTAGCCTAAATCATTGCGATTTTCCCTTACATCAGGCTTGTTGAAGGGACCATTGAGACTTGCAAATTGCATCCACTTTCTCCTAATTGTTCTCCCTTCTTCTGAACTATATTTCTTTGTAATGGAAGCTCAAAATCCCTTTTTTACCTTTGAATCTTCAATGGGAAGAATTCTACTAGTTCTTGACACATACCATTTTGGGTTGAGTGCATATGCCACCATGTGCAACGTTGTATTCATTTGATCCCACCTACATTGAATAAAGGGTCGAATCTGAGCCGTATAGAACTCTAATGAAGGATCTTTCTCATGAATGGCCACCCTTACTTGATCTAACATACTATCAAAAGTCTCATAGATTTCTCCAAGAGTAGGAGAATCCGTGTCAGTGTAGCAAATGACCTCAATTACAGGATGTAAGAGTGACACCAAATAACCACAATTTTTCTACCAATCATTATCCAATATTTGAATCCTCATTTTCTTCCCTTCCTTTGTCTTGGATTCTGCCCATTTGTTCCAATCTAGAGTCACAACCATGGCCTACAATGTTGTTTGCACCTCCAACATCCTTTCTAATAAAAGAAAATAACTAGCATATCTAGTATCAGTAGGCTTGAGGAATGTATTCCTTGCATGAGACCTGTACATGGCTAAAGAGGTGTGGTGATTGAAAATAAACATCTGCACATTTCTTGTAGTTGTCACCAAGTTAGATACCCACTCAATTTTTCCAAAGTATTTCAATGCATTATTGACCACATGCGCACAACAAGGGACCCAGAAAATATGTCTGTATTTACTCTAAATCATTAATCATGCTGATCTAAACACTGTTGTTGCATCCATCACAACCTGTACAACATTTGTAGATCCAACCTCCTCTATAGCATCACGAAGAAGCTCAAATTTGAAAGATGCATCTTTGCGCTTTCCAGAACAATCAATAGCTCTAATAAATAAAGGCCCCTCTCGGAAAGTAACTATGATGTTGATAAGTGGACATTTGGCAATGTTTGTCCACCCCTCCATAAAAATAAAACAACCTTCCCTCACCCATGTTTGCCTCAAAGTTTCCTTTTGCACATTAATATTGGCCAGTTGCCTTTCTAATATCATTGTCCTCAACTTATGTTCACTTGGGGCACATATAAGGGTCCTGCTACTGCAATTGCCTTGACCATCTCCTTGTAGTAAGGAGAACGACTAACATGGAAAGGAATTCCATTGGCAAAAATAAATTTTCCAATGGCATCATATGTATCATCACGATTCAACTTACTATACATCCCTGCAAGAGTTGGTCCCATTGCACAAGAGCGTGAACCCTTAGTCCCAATAGGAGATGGTGGAGGCATATATTTTATCTCTTTTAGTTTTAATTTTATTTTTGATCTTATGGCTTCATCAATATTTTGTTGAGCTTGGGCCATGACATTTTTGCTTGAGAACATGCCCTTTGCATCTGCTTCCATTTGCATCCTCAAGAGCTTTGATTTTTGTAGCATGGTTAATTTTGGTACATATACTAACCCATTTGCCACCTACACCCAAAAGACACATCCTAATATTACTATAACTCCCAACACAAGAATGGCCACAAACATTGCATTTCCAATGGCATGTCCCACATCTTTTTCTTCCCGGTTTTGGTTGGGTTGAGGAACTAGACATTTTGGTAGGATGTACCAAAAGAGGTTTTCTTGGATTAAATGTCCCCTTTGCATATTCTGCCAATGACTTTGATGGGGTTGGAGTCATTGCACTGAGAGTAGCACTAGCTGCACTACTACCATGGGTTTCATTCATTGTTGATGGGGTTTCAGTTTGAAGAGGACTTGTTGTTTAAGGATCGTATTCACTTTCACTATCACTTCCAGTGGCACTATGGCTATTGTCTCTCATTTTGCACTTGTAGATTGTTGGGTTGCAATTTATTTTGCATATTTTTTTATATTTAATGCCTTGTAAGAAGGGTTTTAAAAATTTAATGCCAAATGTTTTTGATAATTTCAAAAATAAAATTTAAAACTACTGATAATTTATAAATCTGAGTGGTTACTAGTTTCCAAATTCCATGGTTTACAGAAATTAAAAATTTTAATGCCACATAAAACATGGAAAAAATAAAATGCGGCAACTTACTGTAGATGCTGGATGTTGCAAAATTGCAAATGCCAAAAACTGACAGTGAAGTTAAATTTGGACACTAGATGTTGGAGGTAAAATTATAAAAAATGATGGATGCCAACATTGGTTGAGAATGTTGCAACCTACAAGTAGTGGCACAAAATGTAAAAAGCGCCACAAAATTGCTAGTCAAGAAATCCAACAAAATTGTTGGTCGAAAAAAAATAAAAAATAAAAACATATATGCATTGTGCAATTTTCAAATTTTGTAGTCACCCGTGACTTTGTAACAGTGATTCGGTGGCAAGAAACTCTACAACAGGGTCGACGGTGTTACATTGGAGTGGACAGCGGTTCGCCAACAACAAAGCAAAGACAGTTCGGTGGCTCGTTGGGAGAAATGTGGGTCGTGGCCTGTGTAATGTGGAGCGGCGAAGCTCGACGGCGGCTTGCATAGTGTGGAGTGTCAACCCAAGCGTTGAGCAACAAGCAGGTCCATGGAAGCTGAAGTCGAGCAGCATCTTGGAAGCCTCGATGGTAGTCTGCAGTGTCATGGGTCGAGCAACATTGTGGTTTGACCAACATCGGGTGACTGTGGAGCCTCGATGGTAGTCTACAGAGGGTGGGCGCAGGGGCGTAGGCAAGAGCTCAAATGTGGAGAGCGTGGGCGTAGGGGCGAGTTCAACTATGGAGAGCGTGGGCATAGGGGTGAGTTCAACTATGGAGAGCGTGGGCGAGTTCAACTGTGGATAGCATGGGCACAGTAGGTAAGAGCTCGACTACCTGTGGAGAGTGTGGGTGTAATAGGTAAGAACTCGACTACCTGTGGAGAGCATTGGCACAACAGGTACTAACTTGGTTGTCTGTGGAGAGCATGGGTGCAATAGAAAAGATCTTGGTTGTGAATCGATGTCACAAAGGTCGAAGTGGGAGCAGGTGAACACTGAAAAATTGATGGTGGCAGAGCAAGAGCTGAAATGAAATTTCGATGGAAATGAAAAAGGAAACGGTAAACCTAAGTTTTCATTGTTTAATTTTTATTTGTTAGTTTAGTTTTTTTTCTTTTTCTTTAATAAACTAATTTTCAATTTTTTTTATATAAAGGGTCATTAGACAAAATTGAAGGGGAGCATGTCCACCCATAAAGGGGGATGCCCATAAGAACCCAATTTTCAGGGGGGCACCCAGAAGCACCCCTTTCGGGGAGTCGAGTCTCCCACACTAGGGAAACAAACCCCCTTGCATCTCCCCAAGTCTCCCCAAAAGGGGTGCATGGGGAAATGCACCCCCAAGAGTCCTCCTATCCCAGGTGCATGGGGTACACACACCTGACCTTGGGGGACACGTCCCTGTGGAACACAGGTTGTAACGACTGTCGCATTCGTTATGGACTATTCTGCTGGATGTTAGACAAGTCCTTCTGGTTCATGTGTGTCTCTTCCTGGGTGGTACTATTACCTCTCACTTAGAGGCTCACTTTTCTCCCCACTTTTTCAATAAGATAACCTCGACATTGTTCCACTACACACTCACCTTGTTGTTCGAACTGACAGCTAGAGCCAAGGAAAATATTTGAGGATTTGGAAACCGGGCCTTTATACCAGATGGGACTCCTACACCAAATGGTGTGAGGTATAACTGGGACTTCATATCGGGAAGATTCCCTTGGTTGATGGATTTCCAACACCATCAAAAATTTGTTAACAACAATAGGAAATATGGGGCAAACAAACTAGTAGAGGGCACTTGGGCCTATAATACCACTAGGAAAACCTCCACTGGTTTCACTCCATATGATTTGGTTTATGGGAAGAAAGCTCTACTTTCTATTGAGTTTGAATATAACACTTTGAGAATGGAAGATAAATTGGACTTAGATGTCACCACAATATAGAAAGAAAGGTTGCTCCAACTAAATGGATTAGATGAGTTCAGAATGTAATCTCTTTTACACACTGAAGTCATACAGCTGCAAAGGAAGGTCTAGCATGACAAGCATATCAAGGAAAATACTTTTCAAGAAGGGGATTGGGACCTGTTATATGATTCTAGGTTCAAATATTTTAAAGGGAATATAATGACAAGATGTTTGGGCCAATGCCTAGTGGAAAAAATTCATGAAAATGGATCTATCCAAATCATAACCATTGATGAGGAAGGCATCCCCTTGCTTGTAAATGGTTACAAGTTGAAGTTATATAGAATACCTCTGTCCAAGGAGTAATTTATAAGTCCAGTCAGCAAGGAATTGAATTTGATTTGGAGTTTCATAGCTTCCAGTCCACAAGACTTCTAGAAAATTTGTTTAAAAAAAAGAGAGAAATAAAATGCATGGATGAAAACCTCTATGAGGTACCTGAGGCCAACTCTTGGGTTGAAAACCTCTATGCAATAGCCCAAGAGCAAAAAGAAGAAGAAGAAAAAAAAATATCCCTGGGTGAAAACCTCTCTTGAGGCACCTAGGGCAGGCATGTAGGTTGAAAACCTCCTCTAAGGCAATTTGTGTGTCTCAATAAAAAGAAAAAGAAAAAGGAAAAAAAAGAAAAAAGAGAGAAAATAAGAGAGGAAGAGGATGAAGATTATATCTTATTTGCTAACCTTTATTTTGTTTTATAGAGTTGTACACAATGGAAAATTTCATGGTTATAGGCCAAGACCTACAGGCTTCCATCCATTCCTCTATCCATACACCCCATATCCATCCTCTCCATTCACATTTCTATCTCTCTCCACCATCCTATCATCAAGAAATTCGAAATTCACCTCCTCTCTGTGCTGCTACAGGAAGGACCTGTGTTGCTACAGGAAGGTCCTGTAATGCTACAAGAGGAGTCTACGAAGCTATAGGAGGGAGATCTGAGGAGGAAAGTGATCCAAAAGACCATCATAACTCTGAGAAAGGGTAAAGAGGGTCCTCCTATGACTTTTCCATCACTCACCCATCATCCATCCACTCATTTCACCAAAATTTTGCTCAAACTTCTCCACTTTGTCCTTCCTTATAAAAAACATAGAAGCTATCAATTTCTATCTCTATAGTGCCTACACTACTCCTCCATGATTCTAACCCTATCTGCATATACCTCATTCCTACTGAAGACTTAAAGGGGAGAACAAGGGACTTCTACATGAAGAAACTCCTCATGTAGCGGCCTGTACAACCGCACAACAAACATTGATATTATGTTTTTTTTTTCATCACCAGAAGGGATAATGAATCTAGGTTTGCAACCATGAAGAGACAACTTTTTCTCAGGGAGGATTTCCACCAGAAACAATAGCTTGAATATTAGAAGAAGCACTTGCAAGCATACAACAACAACAACATTCAAGGCATCATAAAAAAATGAAGACATGCAAAGGAAATAAGTCAAAGAGGTCAACTCCCATGTTCATAATGATGTATGGTCCAACTCCAACATGCAAGCCTATGTAGTAGATCGATCCACAAGTAGGCTCATGTATGGCAACCCTAACCTCCTCCCTCTGAATGAAAATGATAAAAATGTATTTGAAGTGAGAAAATTGTGTTTTAATAGGCTGGAGGTGGCCAGTGAACTTGGCCACCCTCAACTAGTCAACTCAAGTGTGAGTTAAGTTACCCATGCAATGTGTAAATGTCAACTCAAAACAAACTGGTGTCCTCGAAGAGTGGGGTGATAATCACGAGGAGGGAGAGATGATGACAGTTAGTGGGGACAATGGTCCAAAAGAAGAAACTCATGTTAACTCCAAGTCACCACAATGCTCCAAGATTTTAACCAAAAAATGATATTATGTGTTGGGTCGATTCCATTTACACCATCACTCATTCCAAAAACCAGTGGAGAAAGGACGAGCTAGTGCATCGAGTAAGTGGAGTGCCACCGAGGAGTTTTGAACCCTGCCTGCATAGTACTGTAGGAGAAAGCTATAGGTAGACCTGCAATTGCTACAAGAGGGTTGAGAGGAGCTACAAGAGGAATTAAGAGGAGAAAAAGGAGTCACAGTGGCTTTATACCCTCTCAAAAATTTCATGCACACCCAAAATTTCTCTAATAATAAGTAAGTGATACCCTCCTCCTTTGTTTCTTCACCTAATTTCATGAATAGTTTGCTTGAAATTAAGAGCATATAGCAGTCAATTTATCAGTAGGGGATCCTTTTTGAGGTTGTTGTGGTTAAGATAAAAGAAATAACTTGATGAATATAAATTTGAGCACCCTTCTTCCTCACTATCACCAAGCATTGTGCAATTGTTTCACCATTGCTTATGCCACTGTTTCACCACTGAGACTGCCTTTTGAAATTCCACACCTACATAGTATAAAGGAGTAAAAGAGAATAAATGGGGGGAGGATTTAACAGAAGGGAACCCTCAGATACCAGGAGAATTCACCAACACCCTCTTGTAGTTGACATCTTCAGAAACCACCAATGGTTGGGCTTCTTTGAGCTACTAAAAGGGTATGATGATGACCTTGCCCATGAATTTTCCACAAAATTACACTCTTTAGCGGAAGACAGTGCCACAACTGTTGTTAGAGGGTTGGCCATTTTTCTCAGTCTAGAAACTATTAGCAGAGTAACCACCTTGCCTCTAGGAATGAGATGGAGTAAATAAGACAAGAAATTAATTGTCACAGCTAGGAAAAACTTCTTCCTTTCAAAGAGAAGTCTGTAGAAGACAAGAATGGAGGGAGGATAGAAATTCTGCCTTACCCTTGGGATGAGGTAGCCTACCATATCATTAAATACATATATTGTGAAGGTATATTAAGTGTAGTTTATGCCTACCACTTTAGGTTGCTCCAAGAGCTGAGATTCAAGGCAGACTTACCCCTTTCCCATAGACTAAGTGTCACTCATTTTCTTATGTAGTCAATCATGGAGATGAGTCAAAAGGTAAGGGAAGGAAAACATCAACATTTAGCTCATCATGGCCTCATCAAATTGATAGTGGTAAACGCTCTGAACCATTTGAGAATCCCTGTCCTATGGAACAAAGTTGTAGGCATGGATAGGGATACTTTCATAGGAACACAATCCCTCACAATAGGAGAAACCCCAAGCTCTAATGTTGGAGGAAGGAAGGGAAAACCAGAAGAAGAAGAAAGAGAGACAAAAGAGGAGGATGCAACAATAACAGAAGGAGAAGAAACAAAGGAATAAGATAAAGAGGTAGCAAAGACAGAGGAAGGAGAAGAAAAAATGAAAGGAGAAGAGGAGGATAAGAAAGGAGAAGAAAGGATGATACCCTAGAAGACTTCTCCACCCCAAGAAACATAAGACACTGAATAGGAAGTGGCTGCAACCTTAGCTACATTGGGAATTCCTATCAAGATAAAAAGGAAGTAATCAAAGGCACATTAAATGTATTTCAGAACTAGGAAGAGCACTATAATTAGACAAGGAAAGCCACAAACTCCTACAAGGGTTCCTATAATTATTAATGAGTCACCAAGAAAGCAGGAAGAAATAGGACCCAATGAGATAAAAATTGAGGAGGTCACTCCTCCTAGGACCAAAAACAAGTCACCCATAACACCTGTGAGTGGACCTACCATTAGGTATGTCACCTTCAAGAAGCCAAGGACACAATCTGCATTCGAGGAAGAGGAAAATGAGAAGCTACAAGAGAGACAAGGTTTGCTACAAGAGGGGCAGAATTTGCTACATGTAGAACAGGGGAAGCTATAGGAGCCCAAGGAGGTTGCCACCACTTCAAAAACTATTGGAAAATTCCTACAAGAGCTCCAAGAACCTAGCCCACAACCTAGCTTGAGCTCCTACTACAAATTCATTGAAGGAGGGAGGATTATCCCCAAAAAAATTGCAGTCCCACTCCTTTATGAGCTAGAGATAGAAAGAGGAAGAACCCACAGGTGGATGAAAATTGCTAAATATAAGAAGGTAGAGGATGTAGGCCTCATGGAAGAAAAGGTCATTGAAATGAGCAAAGAATTAAGTGAGTTGAGAATGAGAGAGTCTATAATGAAGGAGAAACTACAGGAAGAAAATATGAGGTTGAGAGAGAGGCTATAGGAGAAAGAAACACAACTTGCCACCATGGCAAGTCTCTCCATGGAAGCATTGCAATGCAGACAACCATCAAAGTCTTATTCCCTCTTTCTCAAAGAATAGTGGTTGCAATTCCAAATCAAAACCTTGGCACAACATGGATCTATGCCCTTTCAGGATTACAAACAATTCATTGAATTTTGTAGCCAAGCTAACATGGAAGACAAAGCAAAATTGGTTGAATTTTACATGCACAACCTCACACTAACAAATATGAATTTTTGGGATCCCAATGCAATATTTGGATATATGTAGTTGATGACATTAGCATCCTATATGACTCATGAGGAGACAAGAGCCAAGGAAGTGAAAAGGTTAATGAAAAAGAAAGAAAAGGAACCATTGTATATTAGGGCAGAGCTAGTGAGCCCAAGGGATGTCATTTGCAATCATGGCCTCATCTCCAATGATAAATTTTTATAACCTAAATACCTTGTCAACCGGGATCAAGCCATCCTACAGTTTAAAGACACATTCGTGTTTTTTGGAATAGAAATCCTGCAAGCTTGCTAGAGTAGATGGCATGTCTTACCCCACAGTCTACAGATTAGAGAATATCACTCTCCCGAAAGGCTAAGGAATGACTTGGAGGATGAAAGTCAGGGGGATAACTCAGGCTCGGTCCACCCTTTCTCCTAGGCTTACAAGAAGGAAGAGATGAAGCCGGACAGTAGAAGAAATGGACAGAGATAGAGAAGAATGCATGTTTTTACCCCCAAGAGGGTAAACCATCTGAGGAGCCTTGGGATGTCAAGGAGGCCATCAGGGCCATGAAAGAGTTGCACATGGATGACACAGTTTCTCAGAGGATGAGAAACACCTTCAGCAGGGGGATGATGATGAGTCTCATCAATAGGTACATTTTGAAGATTAATATGCCATCCTCTAGCCTTAAAACTACCCTTCTCTTGCATTAATTCACATTTTTCATTATATTATGCTTAGTAAGAGGAGTAGAAGGTGTTTGTCATAGTATGTGGCCTAATGTGGTTTAATTTCAGGAAAATGAGCCATTTTTGAGGCTATTATTATGCAGGGGCTCAATGGAGACAACTAGAAGAGATTCTATGGGGTTTGTCCACCTCCTTAACTCCCTAAACTCGGCTTGGGATCAACATATCCTCTCTCACCAGTTCGAGTTAATTGGCAATTGAGTGACTCCTAATGAAGATCATGGAGGACAAGATCCACCATTTTCGAGATCAAGGAGGGAACTATTCCTATTTTCAAGGGATATGCTTCAGCTGCCCTTTTGTGTAAATAAACTAGATGAAGAGCTCATTAGGATTCAATTTTTTTGTTCATATAGGTGTAGCTATTGAGCTCTAAGCATTGACATTGTTATTTTCAACTTTTATGTGATGTATTAGACCCACACTTTTTGATATTGAGAAGTTGGATTATAACTTGCATCTGAGTTAGTTTCAGAGGGATGAGACCCTTAGGTTTGGGTCCAACCCAGAGGCTTTGGTCCCTCTTCTTGTAATTATGGTTCTTCTTGATTCCAAGTAGTTCATAGTTTCTTTCATTTCAGTAGAAGTTAACCTATAAAATCATGTGGTTTCAGCCTCTACATCACCTTTCTTGTGAGAGAATGAGTGTAAGGATTCACAACCACAACCAAAAAAGATTGTGTTTATGATTTCTTGGAAATATATTAGTATTGTTTTTCTTGTTTTACATTTTATTTTTGTAGTTTAGAAGTTAGTTCGGTGAGTAGATCAGTGGTTTGCATGAATTAGATGCCATTTAAATTCAACTATCTTTTCCATAATAAGTTATTTCATTTTACAAATGATAAATGGATGCATGCATGTGATTGACTGCAGGGCTAACTAATTTGCAGGGAAGAACACCTTCATCACTTCCATCTTGATCTCTTTCACCTTCTCCTTCCACCTCCAAGCTCTGTTCCAAAAACCATGTTTTATAAGCTATTTTGTTTAGGTCACTGAGAGCACTCATCCTAGTGCAAGACAGGCCTCCGAGAGGTCCTGAGCTTGGCCAGGGGCTCAAACCAACCTTATTTAATTTTCTTCAAATACTATTCACCTCTCCATAGCCTCAAGCCAGCATTTTCACCTTCAAAAACCACTCGGATGCCCTCTAGAGAATTACAGGCCTGCCTATAGCAATTGCCAGTAGAAAACTTGTAGCATCCTTTTTCTTCATCAATGTCAACCCACACTACAACTTTGACTAACATAGTGCATAATGACCTACATATGTGATAATATGATAAGGAAAAGCTCCTAGGCCACTCTAAACCTTCCTTTTCTTCACTGCAAAAATAGATTAGAGTTAGTTTCTTTATCATGCAAATAGGTTATTGATTTATGAGCAAGTATGAACTAGGTAGATGGTACCTATGATTTTGATTGGTAGTTTGATGAATTATGCAAGATAGATTAGTTTCTTTTCTGCAAGTAGATGAGGTAGTGTGATGAATTCTACAAGATAACATAGCTTCATTTTTGTAAGTAGGTTAGCATTTATCTTTTCATGAATTGAGTAATTAGGGTTTTACAAGTTGAGTCAATGGAATTTATATTTTCATACTTATAGGAAATTTCCAATTTGTCCTTTTATCAAGCTTTCATTCTGATTTAGTAGAAGGGTCTTTGAGCACTTTTTGATTTAATATCATAACTGAGGGTGACATGAGTGGAATCCTATCTGTTGTGCATATAGCATTGTCACCTCAAAGTTTGTATGAACATCGGGTTGATAATTTGAGTTGAGGAGCCCTCAGGAGTTGCAACATTCTTGGTGCAATACTAGGGCTCACCACTAGTAACTAGGAGGCTAAGAAGAAGAAGAAAATGAAGAAGAAGAAGAAGAAGCAAAATAACCAAGGGGAAACCAAGCAACCATTGTTTTGAGTGTTGACAATGTTGGGGAACCCTCCAACATACATCGCAAGACCAAATTCCCTTACAAGGTTTGTAAGGTGACCACCTTATTAAGGATTGCCTTGGTATTCCAAATGTATTAGAAGTGTGCTCCAAGGATTCTCATGAACTTGTTGTTGGTCCATCAACAATTGATTATAATGTTCCAGGAAAAGAGTGTAAATTTAGGTTTTTTTGTAGGTTATGCAAAGGGAGTCATCAGACTCACCTTTTCCCTCATATGGATGAAGCCTCAAAATGATTGGAAAACCTTACTGTTTCTTACTAGAAACTTCCAACTGGTTACTGTAAGCTTTCTCCCAACCCACCATCAGTTAATGAAGTGACCGAACTGAGTTCATCATCGATCAATCCCACTTTTCTTTTGAAGAGTGAAGATCAAGTGATTAATCTGAGTTCACCATTGGTTGATCCCACCCTTCCCTTGAAAAGTGAAGTTTTCGTCGTTGATCCAATTCACTCATTGATCGATCCCACTCTCACTTTAGAAAGTGGAGTTAATACTACTCAAGTTATTCTTATCAATTCAGATATTTTTTGACAAGGGGGCATTTCTTTCATTCCCACAAAACCCCATACAAGTATTGAGGTCATTTCCTTTGATTGGAATAGATTGGCAGAGCCTCATCTCCCTTCTTGCATCCCTTTCCAAATCATTGTGAAGGCTTGTAGATGAACGTGCTCATTTTAACATTCTATCCTTAACCACTTAGAAAGTTTTGGGTTCCCCTTAGTTTTTTTTTATTACTTAGAAGCTATTGGCTTTTAACAAAAGATCCAATGAACCTTTAGGGATCCTTCCTTAGCTTCCCATTACCTTGGAAGGAAAAATTGTCTGTATTGATGTTATGGTAGTCCAAGGCCCCTTGGATTTCAATTTTCTCCTTGGGTGAGACTATGTCTATGCCATGAAATTTTTCATGTCCACACTCTTTAATGTGATGTCTTTCCCTCATAATGGAAACATTGTAACTGGTGACTAGCTTTCGTTTGTTGGCTCAGATATGAATTCCAAATGTCCAACCTCCCTGAATGTTCCCTATACACAAGTGGTATCCCCCCACCATAGGTTAATTATGTGGCAACTTGTCCCATGGCTTCACTTATCGATGAAAAAGAGCCTCTCACTGTATGCTCTACTTCTTTTGACTTAGATTCGATAGTTTCCATGTTGAACCCTTCAATGCGGACATCAAAGCCTAATATTCCTACCCCTATTGAGTCCCTTGACATGTATTTGTTCCAAAGAATTATTATATTGTCCTATGAATACCTCTTGGAAGTCATGATCAAGATGTGTCTCTTGGCATGTATTCCTTTTAGAGATTTGTACTCTTGAAATCCATGATCAAGATCATTTTGAGCATAGTTCCTTTTCTATGTCAATCTCGTTAAAAAATGAAACAAGGTTGTATGATGGTAGTTCCTTTTTTGTCTCAAGCTCATTAAAAAAATGAAACAGGTCGTATGATCATAGTTCCTTTCCTATGTCAAGCTAATTAAAAAAATGAAATATATATCCCTCCGTAGAATTTGTGGGGCATGTGCCTCTAGTCACCATGATGGAATTAAGCCACTCGTCTTTGTCATTATGCTGGGGGATCAATACCTATCTCAAGCATAGTGTTTCTCTATTTCAAGCTTGTGTAAAAATGAAACCTATCTCAAATTATAGTTTTTCTCTATTTCAATCTTGTAACAATGTCAACTTGGAAACATAAACTGATACGATTACTCGTTTCGTTGAGGTAGCAAAAAAATCAACCAATTTTAAAAAGTGGTGATGCAAAATACATATATTTTTTTAGCATAGTTTTTGACACTTAAATTTTTTATGTACAATAGTTTTTAGAATGTTAGTGATTTGCATGCTGATTTTAAAAAGTGTTGATTATGCATCAAGTCCTTTTTTTAAAAGACTTATTTTTTGACTTTAAATTTTCTAATGTATTAAATGTGAATAATTATTTTCTAAATTTAACAATTTTTGAAGTGGTCTTCTTCATATCTTTTTTTTTTTTTTTGTAGTGAGGTCTTTATTTTTTATGCATAGTTAAAGAATAAGGTCTATATTTTAAAGTTTCGATATATATATATATATATATATATATATATATATATATAAAATTTTTCAATGCACATAAATATAATTAAACAATTACACATTTTGATAATTTTTTGCTAAAAATGACATGTCAAAATCACAATTTATATAGGAAAAATTTAACAAAAAATGGTTAAATAATAGTTTTTTTAAGAATTTCATGTCAAATAATAATAATAATCACAGTTTTTTCAAAAAATAGTGATTCACATAAAAATTAATGCGAAAATCACATAACACAAATATTGAACATATAACAACATTAATTGAATGCTTATTCTTCTCATAAAATGTCAAAGTCACAACATTACAAGTATAACTAATTAATAGTTACAAAAAATGAGCTTGATTTCCAAGCATAACTTAAATTTAATCAACAATATCATGTAATCCAAACTCTTCATCCTCTAGAGTTTCATCATTGTCTTCTTCCACAATATTTTCTACTTCATTTTGCTCATTTTTCTCTTCTAATGGATCTTTGATGTTTGTGAATCTCCCAATGTATGCCTTTCCAATCATTCCATGTGATGGTGGTTGAGGTTCCTTTGCCTTTTTTCCACACGTATTTCACTAAAATCCCATTTCTTCAACCCAATTTCTTACATTGCATCTGGAAGGAATTGAAGAGTATTAATTCTTTGCTGAATAAATTTTCACTGTACTGGATATTTTTCAATGGCGAATCAATTTCTTCCTTTTTGTAGGCAACATTCTAGTGTTTTACCTAATTATCAAGCACAAAAGCAATAATGAAGTAAATTAGTATAATTACATATAAATTAAGAAAGAAGATATTGAAATTCAATTCTATATAATAAAACTTACCTGAGTCTGAAAATAAATCCAGAACCCAATCTCCTTCATTTGAACATAAGTTTATAAGATAGTTAATCAATGACTGTGGTTTTTGATAATGTTAAATGTCTCTCCTTTTGCTTCTTTATCTTCATATGTTATTGTTTTCACAACAACATCATAAACCAGTACTTGGCTATGACTCTTTCCATCTACCCGATTAAAAAGCATAGAGATATAGCTATCATCTTTTGTCCAACTATCAATATGGATGAACCTACAATCATTTATAATTGGTTGATATTAACGGTTAAGAAGATTTGACTTTGCTTGTAACATAAAACAGTAAAATTTCAATTAACTTGTACATAAATGAATTTTTTAACATTAATCAAACATACAATTTCAACATCTTACCATGTAAGTTGCATCCTTGAGTTTGTTTTCCCCTTCAAGCTTGTCAATAACATTGTCAATTGTGTGTGTGAATGAAATGTCACAAATCTCCATAATGGTGATGATGTGACTTCTACAAATCCCGCAACCACTTTACTAAGAGCTTGATAAGTATAAGGGTAACTAACATAGACAATATTTGAGATATTGAAACCATGGGAAATATCTACAATAGCTAGGGAATAATCCCTTTTAGGTGTGAGTTTAGCAATGTCTTCACAGTAATATTACTTGATATTGAATATTTTCAAGCCCATTCCAAATGAAATGAGTAAGAGTTGGATCAAGTTCAACATTCCTAAGATGCTGCTCTTTCATTCTTTCGATCTTAATTTTTTCAATAAAGCTTCTAAAACTATTTGGTGCTCCATTTGCATCCTTCCTCATCTTTAATAAAATAAGCAAATAGATGTATAAGTTATAAAATAAAAATAGTATACAGATGAATAAAAGTGAATGTATAAATCAACATACCTTTTTAAATGCAAGATACAAATCTTCTAGTGTTGATGTAGAACTTGAATATGGATAGTTGTGTACAACATCATCCCAACTATCTTCATTCAACAATTTAACCATTTGTTCTTGTATTTTCATGTAAACTTTGTGATTGAATAGATAAAGTAAAAAAAATTAATATAATGATATGTATAACAAATACTACCAAGAACAATATGTTATATTTAAAAGAAAATTATAATCTAGAAATAAGTAAAAATAATTCAACAAACTTACTTTTGAAATTCCTTAGACATTTTTTCCAGTGATAATTTCCCTGACTTCACGAGAGATAATATTGCTTTGAATTTTTTTTCATATTTCACTCCTTGTAATTCTCTCCAAGGTGTGATAGTCATATCTTCTGGAAGTTGCTTCATTTTAGGACCTGATTTATTGTTGCTACATATCAATGGTTTAGACTTTTTGACCTTCTGGTTTTTAATGCCAATGTTCTCCCACATGCTAAAAATCTTATTAATTAATTCCCATATCTCTCCATTTCTAAATGCCAATTGGAAAATGTTATCAATACTTTTGAATATATCAAAATTTACTTTGCCACCTTTTGAATTGATTTTCTCCTCAATTTGATAGCCTATTTCCATACAACATTCCTTTCGAAATTCTAGAGTAACATTTATCTTATCCCCACCACATTTTTCTTCAAATTCATTATGAATAAATCTAACCCTTTTGATGAAAGTCATAGACATCCTATATTCATTATCTGTATTATGATCCCATGCCAATAACTTTGCTTTTGTTTATGATAAACTAGCATAAATGATACATTTCATTGTTTCAAAATGTGGGTTATTGGGATATTCCTCCATCAATTTCCTTTAAGATTCTATAGAATGGTTCCCCCCAAGCACATAATAATTGTATTCAAAACATTTTGACTTATCAAATGCTTCTTAGCTGGGAACTTGAACCGGATCAACAAGAAGCACGTAATTAACCAGATGAGCATATGGATTGTACTTCATCAATGTCTTCAAGTTATGAACAAGCATGTGGTGCGGCTTTCTGATTTGATATTTAAATTATCCTTCACTTGGCTTATAGATTTGTCTCACATTAAGTTTGTCTTTGTCAAGTTATGTTGAATGGCATTTTGTTTTGTTTTAATAATGTCATCCTCTAAATCAACTCATGGTGTAATTATTTCCCTACTTTCTTTTGAATTTTCACTAGGATATTCACTCTTGGTATTGACTACTTGAGAATGTTCAAATTTCATTTTCTTCCTCCTAACATTCTCATCATTAACTAGAATAGAGACATTCCTGGGCATTGTTACTTTTGGTCTTTTATGGATCTTCTCATTTCTAACATTAGTTCTAATGTCATCCTTAGTAATGGCGACATATTCTTCAACGACAGTTTCAACTTCCTCATCTTCAAAAGTAACCTGTCTACCTTTGCTAAATTTATCCACTATAGAGATTCTTTGCTGATCCTTGGATGTAGTTTTGTAGCATCATGAATTACTATTTTTTACTTCTTTGTTATATCTTCTTCTGACCCTGAGTAGAAACTTCTGACAACATTCATAATATCTTGCTCTATGAAATGAATTCCTCCCAACATAATTGAAATATTTTCAATAAAATTCTATCAAATAAAATATCATATGTAAATAAAAACTAAGTTATAAAAATATAATGATACAGTTACAATAACACAAAACATAAATATAAATAACAATACTTACCATATCTTGTGCAATGTCATTTATAATTTGTTTACACAACTTTGTAGATTCCTTTGTCATGTCATAAAATGAAAATGATAATTGATATTTAATCTTCTCATGTGACTTGGGAAGTTTTGTAAGTACATAAACAACTTTACTATCTGGTATCAAACAAATGTCTATGAATTTTCCCAGCACCTCATAAATTCCACTATCGTTAGGGATATCAACATATAGATATATCTGCACTTGTTGTTCGTCTTCTCTATCTTTCACATACCATAGATTTTCTATAAGCTTCACTTCTTTTGATTTCTTCCAGTATGAAATTGTCTTCTTATCGTTTGAGGCACTTGATATAATTGTAGTTATTAGCCCAGGTTCGGTTCATTCAACAATGTTTTTTGAGGATCCTCCATTAATTTTAGTAGTTTTTGGTTGAGAAATATTTACAGAAATTTTCTTTGATGCCATTTCATAGCAAAAAGTATACACATATATATAAATCGGTGAATTACGAAAAAAAACAATAGCTTAAATAAACAAACAAAACGAAACAAAATCTAAAAATCATAAATCATAAATAATTTTGTAAAACATAACCTTTTAATAAAAAAAATAAAAAATATAGCCCCCTCCTGCCCCACCCCCACGGGTTTCCAACGGGCCTCCAGCCCATGAGCCCGTGGGGGTGAAGGCCCATTGGAAACCCGTGGGGGTAGAGTCCTGATTTTGAGAATTGGGCCTCCACCCCCACGGGCCCATTGGGTCACAGAGGTCAGGCCGGATAGGGCTGGCCCCACCTCCACGGCTCGATTCTGAGAATCGGGCCTCCACCCCCACTGGCCCGTTGGGTCGCGTGGGTCGGGCAAGAGGCTCGCCCCACCCCAGTGGCCCAACGGCTTGTGGGGGTGGAGGCCCGATTCTAAGAATCAACCCTTACCCTTGGCGGGCTGGGCCACGAGGGTGGGTGCTGCTAGCGAGAACGATTGAGCCCACCATGTCCACTATGGACATAGTGGCCTTCTACCTACCATGGGGCTGTCAGGTAAGCCTGGCTTATCTAAATTTTTTATTTGTAAAAAAATTCTAAATTTCATTAATAACAAATTAAGTATTATTTTACTGGAATATGTTTTTGTTAAGGTATTTTACATGAAAATAACAACCCAACTGACACATAACTATTAGTAAACCTATTGAATTTTAAAACTTGCACACAACAAAAGGAAAACTAACCTTTCAAATTCGATAATCTTTCGTTGAATATGTTGTCGATAATAATGTAGCTGCTCCACAAAATCGTTCCAAGTCTTTTAACGAACCTTGAAAAGCCTTGATGTGATGTGAGTAATAGTGATAATGAAATTTATGATATAGAGGGAATTACGGAATTGTTTTACCGCACGATTAATGTAGGATTAATTTGTTTTTATAAAAACTTTAACATATAAATTTTGTTATGGCGATATAGGGAACTATGCTAAAACGAACATTACAGAATTTTTTTATCACACGGTGGATGTGGGATTAATTTGTTTTTATAAAAACTTTAATATATAAATGTTGTTATGGAAATATAGTAAATTATGATAAAGCGAACATTACGGAATTGTTTTACTGCATGGTGAATGTGGTATTAATTTTTTTATTATAAAAACTTAACATATAAATCATGTTATGGTGATATAGCAATTTATTTTAAATGTGTGATAGAAGATATAATAGAAATTAAAAAAAACATTCAATTGTCTAGTAAATGTTATATAGTTTATGTAAAAAATTAATTTAGGTAAAAGATTTAGTTTACAATTTTAATTTAAAGATTGAGTTTAAAAGATTAATTTCATAAGAAAATTTTAGTTAAAATTTTTCAATAAATTGTAGAAGAAAATTATGGAGAAAAATACATGAAACAAATTTTTTGGAGGGAAAAAATTCGGCGAAAAAAATTAGAGGGAAAGTTTGGAGGGAATTTTGCATTCTTTAAGCTATATATTATCATTATGAGGGAGTGCATGTGTATCATTCAACCTCTTCTGTTTGAAAGGCATGGATTCTTATGATAGTGAAGTTTTGCTTTGTGAAGCATCAACACCTTCGTCACATAACAAATCTATTCATATTGATGAATATAACGGAAATTATTCCACTATGAATAGAGAGTCAATTCTTCCACTTAGTCCTAATCCTAAGGACTATGAGAGAAACATTGATGAAGGGTATGATAAAGAATTTCAAATAAATAAAGAGTCATGGTTTCCACTTAGTCCTAATCCTATGGACTATGAGAGCAGCAGTGATGAAGAGCATGATGAATATTTTCAAATAAATAAAGAGCTGTGGTTTCCACTTAGACCTAATCCTATGGACTATGAGAGTATCAGTGATGAAGAATTTCAAATGAATAGAGAGTCATGGTGTCCAGTTAGTCCTAATCTTATGGACTATGAGAGCAGCATTGATGAAGAATTTCAAATGAATAGAGAGTCACAGTGTCCACTTAGTCCTAATCCTATGGACTATGAGAGCAGCAATGATGAAGAGAATGATGAATAATTTCAAATGAATAGAGAGCCGCGGTTTCCACTTAGTCCTAATCCTATGGACTATGAGAGCAGTAGTGATGAAGAGCATGATGGAGAATTTCAAATGAATAGAGAGTCACAGTTCCCACTTAGTCTTAATCCTATGGACTATGAGAGCAACAATGATGAAGGCTAGGTTGAAGAATTTCCAATAAATCAAGAGTCGCATTTTCCACCTAGTTCTAACCTTAAGGACTATGAGAGCAGTAGTGAAGAAGGGCAGGATGAAGTACTTAGTCCTAATCCTAAGGACTATGAGAACAATAATGAAGAAGGGCAGGATGAAGAATTTCCAGTAAGTAAAGAGTCACATTTCCCACGTAGTCCTAAACCTATGGACTATGAGAGTAGCATTGACAATGCACATGATGAAGAATATCCAATAAACATAGAGTCAAATTTTTCATTTAGTCCTAATTCTAAGGACTATGAGGGTAGCACTAAAGAAGGGCGAGATGAAGAATATCCTCCAAGTCAGTATTTCGAAAGCACAGATGATCATAGTGAGGATAATATTCCTCATAATGATGATGAAAATTATTATACAGATGATGATCCAATGATGGAGATGTTTCTAGAAAATATTGTATCGAGGAGTAGGAGCAGAACTTTTCATATCAATCCAAGATGTTCTAGTTATACAAGGGGTAGAGAAGAATATCTGACAAGAAGAAGTTTTATCAGTGCTCTCATTTCAAGTGAATGTTGTCAAAAATATTGTTTGAAACATATGGATTTCAAGTTTGCATTGGAGAAAAGGAAGAGATATTTGTCAATGAATAAAATCATGCAAAATTCATATTTAGTGGGGTGCATGAAATCTACATTGTCAGGTTATGATTATCATATTGGGTCTTTATTTATCTGTAGAAAGGCTTTCAAAATGTTTCATTCAATGGGTAATTTTCGTCTGTCAAGAATCCAAGAAAATTTGGAAAAGGATCCCACATTTTATTCATAAGTACGTCATAAACGATAGTTTGGGCCATTATCAAATACTGCAATGTCATGAATGAAAGACTTCTTTTCAAATCACATGGAGTGTATGCCAAATAGAGAGACAATACATATTCCAGATAATTTCTACAGACGAGAAATCCACAACTTATACAAATAATATGCAGAAGGTGCTTAAGGACATGGTCGATTTATTACATATCAATATTTTGTGAAGATATGGAAGAAATAATTCAACAATGTTTGTATTCTTAAGAAGACAAGGATGGGGATTTGCAGTACATGTGATTATCTTAAATTAAAAAGGGATAAATGTGGAGGGGCAGAAAGAGGTAAGCACTCATAACATTAATTTTTAAAATTGTATAGTCATCAACTATGAAAACATATTTATTAATGACTTTCTTTTATGTTATGTAGATTCCAATTTCCAAGCGCTTCAAGAGCATCGCGAACAACAAACAAGTGAAAGGAAAAAGTTGTACAAGCATCAAAAGAAGTGTTATGATAATCCAAATAAATATTTGGGTTTGATAATTGATGGTATGGACTAGAAGAAAACACTTCTACCACATTTTGTTCGCACACCCAAAAATTTACAGGAGGAAAATTTTATTCAGTATCACTTGGTCGGTTGTATGGTCTTCAATGGGAAAATGTTTCCAAGGGTATACTTCACAGCTCCAAATATTCATAATGATGCAAATATGAAAATAACCATAATTCATGATGTGATTTCTCATTGGTCTGGTAATCTTCCTGAAGTTTTGTATCTACAATTGGACAACACTTGTTGTGAAAAAAATTTTAGATTGTTTTTGGATATCTAAACATGCTTGTTTAATTGAGAATTTTTCAGAGGGTAAAGATTGGTTTCCTTCTTGTTGGGCACACTCATGACCATATTGATCAGATGTTCAGTCTTTTTTTTCAGTCATATTGAGGAGGAAGGAAGTTGGGAGCTTGCCATCATTAATTGAATGTATTAAGAAATCATACATGCCAAAACCAATTTTTGATGTGTTGGAAGAAACTATTGACATGTGAAGGTTTATTCTAGGATCTCATGGTGAGGAGAAATGCATTGAAAAACTTAATGACATTAGCTTCCAACATCAATTTCATATCAAAATTTTTTATGGGAAAACACTAATATGGGGCAAGAAGTATTCAACTATTGCAAAATGGACGTCGTCATTAGGTTTGGAATTTTTGAAGTTCGTTCTAGATCATCCAATATTTGCGTCAAATATATTGTTATTAAAATTAGTTGATAAAGTTCATAATGCACACAGGCATAATAGAGATATAAATTATTCTGATTTCCTAGAAGAAATTAAAAAATGTATTAGATATACATATGATTACTTTGATATTGTTGATTCAGTTTGGTGGGAGTATTTTTTCAATAATCAAAGTGATATCATTTCAAAAACAACAAATGAAGATATACCTTTGAAAACTCCATTTATTTGGCCACAAAATGTGTCAAATGAACATGAGGAAAGAAACATGTTGAACAACAATAATTTCAAGGTATAATTAATTCTTCACAAGTATAGGAAAGAGAAATGTATATTGGTTCTAGAAGATCTTGTGCATAACGTGAAGCCATGGAAGACCTTCACAGGGGTTCAGTATAGGATATTAAGGACGGTTGCATGATCGCAGTGCTAGCAGATGGAGATCCCAATGGCTATCCATTCTGGGTTGCTAAGGTTATAAAGGTCATTATAGAAAATGAAGATGTTTCAGGTGTTGAAGTACATTGGTATGCCATAAATACACACCCATTCAATGGTGTGTACAAGCCAAAGATGGTAGTTGATAAAAAAATTGGTGGAAATTGAAAAAGAAAGGGTACAAATATAAATCGTCGCCACACATACCTCTTAAAATTGGAGGATGTTGACATACTTGTTTATGACTTCAATTTAACAAAGAGATGAACTCTTCACTTCAAGATGATATACATTTTGAATAGGTTGTTACTAGAGGCAACAATGTTGAGATGGGAGTCTACTGAAATTAGTCGTAAATCCAGAAGAATTTTGAAACGTGAAATGGTGGGCATGCATGTGGACTCAGATGGGGCACTAGTTAATGAAAGAGAAGAATATGGAACATATTCATCTGCATCCAGTCATTCATCTGAAGATGTGAATTTTGATGGTGTGCAAGAAAATATGAGTGATTTTGAATAATTGTCTAAGACAATTTATTTAATTAATGTTTGCATCATATCTTGAAATAAAAATTTTGATTTCCATATGGTGTTAAATGAAGTTATGAGTTATTTTTATGTTTGTTGGATTATATGTTTTAATTATGATGATTTTTATTGTTTAGAATATCTACAATGCAACAATAACTTAGAGATATAATTTATGTTTCATTCAATCTACAAGTATTAACATTTTGATTAATTTAGTCATGTAATTTGTTCATAATGTCATGGTTTAAATGTGTTGAAAACTTAGATTTTTTTAATTCTATGGTTGAAAAATTTCCAATTTTTTGTATCTTTAATGTTATGGTTGAAAACAATTAGAATTTTAGTGATCTTTAGTGTCATGTTATTATATGTTTAACAACATGGATGAAAACTAATGGAATTTTAATGTGTTTCGGATCCCATTATTTTATTTTTATCGTCATTACTAAAAAATGCTGAAATTATACCTGGAAAAGAAAAATGTTATTCTACAAAAAACATTAGTGTGTTTTTTTCCTTAAAACAATTGTTTTTTACACAAAAAAAAAAAAAAAAAAAAAAAAAAAAAAATCGATTTTACTCCCATTTTTTAAATATGTTGAAAATTAACCCAAAAAAAACATCATTCCAATATACACACTTTTCGTTTTTAGCACTATTTTTCACGTTTTTTTGGGGTTTTTCTGCTAGAGTTCCCTTTATGAGTTTATAGTTCCCATTTCAAAGTTTACATTGTTTTGTGTAAAAATGGAACCTAAAGTTGCTCTCAAACTTCTAAAACCCTAACTCTGGTTGATTGATCTATGCAAGCCACGATGGCTTCCCTAGAGGGGGAAATCCCCCCCCTCCTCCTTCTCCTAATGAAGAGTTCACAACCTTTCAAGAATTAGTGGATACTCTCTTGAATAGATCCATAAACAAGGAAGCTCGTTCGAAGTTTGTCAAGAAATATGAAACTATACCCTCGGTGGCTCTATCGATGGGAAATTTTATGAGAATGTGGCCATCCTCTCGTTCCATGGACTCCTTGATAGATCAAACATGGAGATCAAAGATGAAAGGTAATATCAGACTTTATGCGTGTGGAAATGAGTTTTTCGCCTTTTTGTTTGAACTCAAGGAAGATCAAGATGTTATCTTCTGAGATGACCCTTATTTCTTTGGATCTAGGGGGTGTATCTTAGTAAATGGTCTCTGGATTTTAATCTGGATGAATATACCCTCACGAAATTCCAGTCTGGGTAAAACTACCTCTCCTCCCTTGTCTTACTAGAGTGATGATTGCTTACAAGAAATAAGGAATAGAGTGGGTAAATATCTTGACAAAGTTGATCCTAAGGGATCCTAGTTCGATTTTTCCAAGATCTGCATTGAGGTAGATATAGAAAAATAATTTCCCTCATAAATTAATCTTATAGTCGGGGATGGACCCGTTTCCACATTTTATATTATGAGCATATCCCCTTCAAGTGTCGATTTTTTCACGAATACAGCCACTTTGCAAGATGCTACATGAAATATCTTGCAAGCAATGGGTCTAATCCAACTGCAACCCAGGGAGAACAATGGAAAACTAAATGACGAGGAGGAAATAAAGGAAGGGATAATGGGAATAAAAATCAAGTAGTGCATAAAAATAATAAGGAATATTCATTTGTGAATCCCTTCAATGCTTTACAAACTTTGACAAAGAATGAGCAGGAAGATCCAAAAACGAGCTCAGGACCTCTGAATGAGGAAGCAATAATAAAAGAGAAAGAATATCAGGAGATCAATGAGGAAGAGGAGGTGTTAGCTGAAGAGGATAATATCGATCCCCAATTGTCGAAGACAAAAAATGTAGAGCCTAGTGATGGCCTAGCTCCAAGAAGCGAGGTCACACCACCCAGAATCGTACATGTTGAAGGAGTATAACCCAACCTAGGAGTGATCACACGAAATATGGTGCAAACAATCATTTGGGAAAAATATGGGAGCAATCAAGAGAAAAAAGGAAGTAAAAAGTAGGGGTGAGATCAAGAAGTTGAATAAAATAAGAAACTATGGAATCAACCAGTAATATCAAAAATTCTCAAGCTAAAATCTTCTAAAGGCGATGAAAAACTACAACAAGGAAAAGGTTTTTCTCAAATCCCTCCTAAAAAATGATGATAATTATAAAATGGAACATAAGGGGTTTGGGAAGCCCCATAAAATCCCTCGCAATTAAAAACTTGGTGAAACAAGAAAGGCCTTGGATACTCTTTCTCTAGGAGACCAAGCTAGAGGAAAAATAGGTTAAAAAAGCAAAACATTTATTCTGGAAAGACAGTGAGGTAATAGCTCAAGAATCATGAGGAGCGTAAGGAGGCTTAGGGATTTTTTGGTATGATCTGCATTTTTAATTAGTAGAGAGCATGAAAACATAATTTTGGATAGTAAAACTTTTAGAGAGAAAAGACATGAAGGAACACATTACAATGGTCAATATCTATGCCCTAGTGCAATATGGTGAAAAGGGGAATTTTGGGACTCTTTAAGGTGCATCAAAGAGAAATATTGGCACAACAATTGTATTATGGGGGGAGATTTCAATACAACACCCAGATCTTTAGAAAAGCGACGAGGAAGATTTTTCCATGATCATGGAGGACATTTGTTATAGGATAAAATGCACGGTGTATGGAGAATGGAGATACCCTCAAAGGTCTTCCCAGGACCTTAGCAGATTGTAAGATTATCTACAGCTGTCACAAAGTCACATGCATGATCATAAACAATAACTAACTATCAAAGCAAGGCAGAATGATTACCTCAAGCCTCTGTGTAGATTTGCTGGAGAGCACAATGCAGCTAGGTCGAAGTCCCCTGAGCTGACTCCAGATCAAGTCCTGCACATAGAAGAGACAAGCATAATCACAACATACAACCTTGATAACTAATACATGAATACATAAAAGACATCTAGTTACACATAACTAAGCTACTCATGCTAAAATGTATTAGACAAACAAGTAAATGAATGATAGTACCAACACCACGGAGTAGACAGTACAACTGTAGTTCTATATTAATGTCGGAAGAGTGATTACAACCATCTGTTGCATCAACCTTCCCTTACCTGTAGGTTTTAACCCCGTACAAAAATTACCTGCATACGAATTCTAAAACACAGAAAATAAATAATGCGAGAGAAGAACACATTAAACACATATTCACAGAGATTTTCCCCTGGATCCCAAAACCGGGACTACCAGCTTGATTTTTCATTATGTTCCTTTCAATGTTATAATACATATTTATACATGCCGAAGTATCCAATACCATGGACCGAAAACCATTGCGTCCAAAAAACATGTGCGAAAATCATGCACAAAACCATAGGTGGGTCTGCCCAACCTAACATAGGGTCCAAAACCAAAATTTTCCGGGGCGCTGCCCCAAACCCCATAAAGTCGGGTTACGGGTGTGCCTCAAACCCCCTGTTAACTACGCGGAAAGAATATAACACAACCCAACATTATCCAACTTGTTTTTTTCTTTCCACAGGGGGCCACATGAGAGCTTAGTCATTTTTCCAGCCCTGAAATGCCCATTGTCTCTCTATACCAAGAGAACTTCTTAGAGCTCACAGATTTTGTCAATGCATATGAAGTATTCTTCAAAGTGTCCACCTTTACCAGCAACACCTTTTTGTCTTCTATCATATCCCTCACAAAGTGATACTGAACATCAATGTGCTTTGTCTTTGAATGATATGCGGGGTTCTTTGCCAAGAAACTTGCACTTTGGCTGTCACAGTCTATCCTTATAGCTTCCTGTACTAACCCCATACTTGAACATAATCTTTGCAACCAAACTGCTTCCTTGCTTGCATGAGTGGCTGCCATGTATTCTACCTCTGTAGTTGACAGTGCCACTACAGATTGTTCCTTACTCATCCAACTGACTGCACCTCCAAATAGGTTAATCACATACCCACTTGTAGATATTCTTTGATCTAGATCTCCATCCCAGTTTGCATCAACAAAGCCATGAATATCCAACACTCTGTCCAATCCTAGTCTTCCTTGGTAGCACAAACCATAATCACTAGTGCCACGCAAATACTTGAAAACCCACTTCACTACTATCCAATGCTCCTTCCCTGGTTTTGACATAAACCTCCTCAATACTCCCATTGCATGTGCAATGTCTGGTCTAGTACAGAGCATTGCATACATTAGGCTACCGACTGCACTTGCATATGGAACACGGGACATTTCTTCTTCATCTTCTTGGTCTTGGGACACTATTCAACAGATAACCTCACACCTACAGGAATATGAACCTTCACCGGTTTACTATCTTTCATATTAAACCTCTGCAATATTGTCTCGACATACTTCCTCTGGTTTAACCAGAGCTTCTTCTTTGCCCAATCTCTTTTAATTTCCAAGCCCAAAATATAGTTTGCAGCACCAAGATCTTTCATGTCAAATTTGGAGGACGATTGGGTCTTTCAATCCTGGATAACTTCTTTGTCATTTCCAACCAACAACATATCATACACATACAAGACCAGATAAATAACACGATCACCAATTAATTTAAAATACACACAGTGATCTGCTTTGCTTTTGGTGAAGCCAAGTCCCCGTATAAATGTATCAAATTTCTGATACCACATCCTTGGTGACTGTTTTAACCCATATAGAGACTTCTTTAACTTACATACCAGTTCTTTCTTACCCTTCACTGCAAAGCCTTAAGGTTGCTTCACGTAGATTTCCTCTTCTAGATCCCCATGAAGAAATGATGTCTTCACATCCATCTATTCTACCTCAAAATCAAAAGCAGTAGCAACATATAAAAGTAATCTAATAGAAGTTACCTTGGCAACAGGAAAAAAAATATCACCAAAATCAATTCCCGGCACCTGGGAATAACCTTTTGCTACCAATCGAGCTTTGTATTTCTCCACTTTTCCTTCTACATTTGTCTTCTTTTTGAACACCCATTTGCTACCAATGGGTTTCCTTCCAACCGGCAACTCCACCAAATCCCAAGCCTCATTTTTGTGCAAAGATGCCATTTCATCAACCATGGCCTCTTTCCAGAGTTTTCCATCCTCTGAATCCATTGTTTCCTTCACAGTTCTGGGATCATCATCATTAATAGACAAAGAAAAATTTGAACAGAAAGCAGATGGAATATACGTTTTTGGCTGCCTTCTTTCTTGAACTGATCTTCTCACAACCGGAGTTTGTGGCTCTTCATCTTCTGATTCCTCCTCTGTTGTAGAGTCTGATTCTTCCTCCTTTAGCTCAAACTCTATCTTCTCAGGTTCCTTTGGTTGGACTTCATGTTTAATAACATCTTTCACCTCTCTGAACGCCATATCTCGGCTATACATAACCTTCCTTGTTACTGGGTTCCAAAGCTTATAACCCTTTAAACCATCCTTATACCCAATAAAGATACACTTTTCAGATTTACTACTCAACTTTGTTCTTTTCTCCTTTGGAACATGTACATATGCATCACATCCAAATACCCTCAGATGTGAAAGAGAGGGTTTCTTACCAGTCCATACCTCTTGTGGAGTCTTATCCTCCAATGTTGATGAAGGTGACCTGTTGACCAGGTAACATGTAGTATCCACCGCCTCTGCCCAGAATTCCTGTCATAACCCGGCATCACTGAGCATGCTTCTTGCCCTTTCCATCAACGTCTTGTTCATTCTTTCTGCAACTCCATTTTGCTAAGGTGTTTATGGAGTAGTCTTCTGTCGTGCTATACCACACTTCTTGCAGAATTCTTCAAATTCCTTACTGCAAAACTCTCCACCATTATCTATCCTCAGCACCTTTATCTTCTTCTTTGTCTAGTTTTCCACTAGAGCCTTAAATTCTTTAAACCTATCAAAGACTTCAGATTTCTTCTTAAGGAAATATATCCATGTATTCCTTGAGAAGTCATCTATAAATGATACATAGTACACAGACTTACCAAGTGATGGAACCTTCACAGGTCCAAACACATCACTGTGCCCAAGCTCTAATATATGTTTCGCCCTCTTACCACCAGAGGGGAAACTCACTCGATTCTACTTCTTGTATACACAATTTTCACAGAAATCAAAATCTAGAGAGCTATTACTCATACCTTCTACCATACCTTTACCATGATGTATTCGAAGGCCCTTCTCTCCAATATGTCCAAGCATTTGATGCCACAGCATGATCTTTTCTCTAGAGACCACTAGATTTTCTGCTCCACTTTCAGGAACCACGGAACTGTTGCACCCATCAACAACAGTGCTACCTTGCAGCTTGTATAGAGTTCCAATCCAAACTCCTTGCATCAATACCAGTGCTCCCCGAACCATCTTGCAGGTATCCTTCTCGAACACTGTTTTTACACCTGCATCATCTAGCTTACTAATAGAAATCAGATTTTTGGCTAATGTAGGAATATGCAGAACACCCGGAAGTGTTCTAACCCTTCCACCTTGCAGCTTCAACTTTACTTTTCCACGACCAATGATTCTAGCCTTCTTGTCATCCCCCAAGAAGACATCACCACCATCATATTTCTCATACTCACAAAACCACTCTCTATGGGGAGTGAAGTGAAAGGATGCACCTGAGTCAATCAACCATGCCTCATGATCTACATGTGTACTTGAAGAAGCCAAGTACACATCTCCACCTTCATTTGAGGTGGTTTTCGCCTTTTCAGAAGGAGCCACATCAGATCCCTTTCCTTTGTCAGGAGCTTTATATTTATAGTCCCTTTTGAAGTGGCCTTCCTTTTCGCATTTCCAGTACACCACCTTTACAGGTTTTCCTGGAGATTTAGATCTCCCTCTAGATTTAGATCTCCCACTCGATGACTTATTTTTGTTTCTGTTATGGGACTGTCCTCGTACAGACAAGGCATCACCATTTTGGCTCTCCATACTTTTCCATCTCATCTCCTCTGTCAGCAATGCTAAGACTATTTCATTAAACTGCAAGGAAGTTGCATTGCTACCTATTGTAATAACCAGACTATCCCACGTATCTCGTAGGGAACACAACAAACTAATGCACTTATCTACATCTAAAATTTTAATATCAACAGATGCTAACTGACTTACCACAGTATTAAATGTGTTCAGATGCTCTGTCAACGAGTCTCCATCTTTCATCCTCAGGTTATACAACGTTTTTCGCAGGAACAGTTTATTCACTAGAGACTTAGATTGGTACAAAGTCCCTAACTTGTCCCACAAAGCCTTTGTTGTAGCTTCCCCTGATACATTCAGCAATACTGAATCCAAGACACACAATCGTATTGTGCTCTTTGCCTTCCACTCCAACTTCTTCCATTCTTCATCGCACACTCTCGTTGGTTTAGTACCCAGATCTATTGCGATCCACCGATCTTTATCCACCAACAGATCCTCCATTTTGATTTTCCACAACTCAAAACTCTGACCATTAAATTTCTCAATCTCTATCTTTCCACTGCTCGCCATCTTCTTTCACCACCAGAATCGATCTCGCAGATCTCCCACTGAATAGGGTCTACCACAAGCCCGAGCGAAACCCCTCAGCAACAAAGGCGTCCCCTTGAAGCCAAATCTGCTCTGATACCAAATGTAGGTTTTAACCTTGTACAAAAATTACCTGCATACGAATTCTAAAACACAGAAAATAAATAATGCGAGAGCAGAACACATAAAACACATATACACAGAGATTTTCCCCTGGATCCCAAAATCGAGACTACCAGCTTGATTTTTCACTATGTTCCTTTCAATGGTATAATACATATTTATACATGCCGAAGCATCCAATACCATGGACCGAAAACCATCGTGTCCAAAAAACATGTACGAAAATCATGCACAAAACCATAGGTGGGTCCGCCCAACCTAACATAGGGTCCAAAACCAAAATTTTTCGGGGCGCTACCCCAGACCCCATAAAGTGGGGTTACGAGTGCCCCTCAAACCCCCTGTTAACTACATGGAAGGAATATAACACAACCCAACATTATCCCTCCAGCTTCTCTCTCTCTCTCCCTTCTTACCAACTTCTTATGCTTAGATTTGAGACTATGCTCAACAATCAAGTAAGCTATCCTTTCAAATGATCTGACTTCTATCACCATAGCCCTAGCTTTGCTTATGTAGCAACTGAGTTAGGGTTGCCAAGTTCCTCCATGAGTTCCTTAAGGTAAAAGCAATGAAGTTGTCATTCTTTTCAGCTCTTTCCCATTTGCCTTCATTAGGATTAGAAATCCCCCAAATAGGTCGAACTTGAGAAGTTTCCTTGCTTTTCTTGAGTAGATTTAGGAGCAAATATCTAGATATTTATGAGTCAATTCGCTCCTTTTACCTTTAGAACTTCATTAGGATCCACTAACGTTGTTCCCAAACTAACAACTAGAGTTAGTAGGGTCACTAACGCACCCTTAGGCTTATAAAGAAGCTTTATAAAGCAGGTTGTCAGTGTATAGCCAGCGTTAGTGTGGAAACAAGGCATGTGATCTTGGTCTTTGCTTCAGCTATCATGTCTTTCCTCTCTAAGCTGATTAGGGGGTCATTTTTCCATATAATAGATTCCCCCTAAAGTGTGAGATCAGAGGCTGTGACGATGGCTGAAATAATTTACTTAATTGTAATTTTCCTTCTTCGACAAAAAGAGAGAGAGGATTGGAGCTTCGGGTGGTACGGGAAACTTGATACAACACACACACACACACACACACACACACACACACACACACACACACACACATATATATATATATATAACTACTAAAATCATGTCCTGAGTCGGGCATTCCCATGCTCAGTAGCTATGTCAGAGTGATTTTCTCATAAAATAGATATGACCATGTTGGACGCCGATAAGCACAATGCAGATTCGGTGTCATACTAGGATCATTTTGATGAGCTGTCTCCAAAAACAATATATGCAACTTGGGAGAGGAAGCAAGGTTAATTGATGCAAGCCTCTACCCAAGGTCTTGATTTCCGCTTCACCGAACAGCATCGATACATGTGAATATATGTGTTGATGTAGAACATGCATGAAATCATCTGATGACCAGTCAATAATGGAGACCGTTAATAGATGTGAGGAAGGCTACCGATAATGGTTATGGTCTCCAAGATGCACAATACAATCTAATGAGTGTGAAAGATGTTTTTGTCGTCGAACACCCGTAGAATCGCTTAACCAAGAGCCCATAATGAGAATCTCTGATCAAACACAAGGTGACCTGCCACTAATGTCTACAAGTGCCAAGGCATTGAATGTGTTTCTGGGTTGTCTTCCTAGATAGAGTTTTGAAGTCGATAGGAAGATACCTGTCAAAAGGTAGGAAATAATGTGTCCTACATTAATCGACACGAAATGGGACAAGAATGATTTGTTTTTTGAGGAATCTCTGAGCATTGGGTCTAAACAACAGAGGGCATGATGAAAGGATATGCTTGATGGGTTTATGGAGGAAACAAAAGGTTAACCCTTGAACAATAGAAGGCATGAAAATGGTTTTAACCATGCAGCACTAGACTCATGAACACCATAGAGTGTTAGGATACAGAGATGCAAGAACATTGGGGTATTTAGGCTAAACTCATAGGATGGTAGGATTCATATTGAGAGGTCGTCACGAGGAAGGTTTATCTGAGGGAGTGCCATGTTCAAGGGAATGACTACTGCCAAACCATTCTTTCTAATACTGAATGCAGTTGTATTGTCTACTTTCCCCGTCTAATTATTTTAGTGAGTCCATAATGAGAATCTCTGATCAAACACAAGGTGACTTGCCACTAATGTCTACAAGTTCTAAGGCATTGAATGTGTTTTTGGGTTGTCTTCCTAGATAGATTGTTGAAGTCGATAGGAAGATACCTGTCAAAAGGTAGGCAATAATGTGTCCTACATTAATCGACACGAAATGGGACAAGAATGATTTGTTTTTTAAGGAATCTTTGAGCATTGGGTCTAAACAACAGAAGGCATGATGAAAGGATATGCTTGATGGGTTGATGGAGGAAACAAAAGGTTAACCTTTGAACAATAGAAGGCATGAAAATGGTTTTAACCATGCACCACTAGACTCATGAACACCATAGAGTGTTAGGATACAGAGATGCAAGAACATTGGGGTATTTAGGCTAAACTCATAGGATGGTAGGATTCATATTGAGAGGTTGTCACAAGGAAGGTTTATCTGAGGGAGTGCCATGTTCAAGGGAATGACTACTGCCAAACCATGCTTTCTAATATTGAATGCAGTTGTATTGTCTACTTTCCCCGTCTGATTATTTTAGTGAGTCCAAACGGGTAAACTTGTCGATATTTTCATATTTTAAGAGTCTGAAAAGGATCGCGAAAAGAGCGACTCTATGCCCTATCTGATTAGTTTAATGAGTCCAGACAGGCAAACTCGTCGATCTTTTCATGTTTTGAGAGTCTGAAAAGGATCGTAAAAAGAGTGACTCTATATCTTGTCTGTGTAATTTAATGTGTCTAGACTAGATAACTCGGTGGTATTTTCATAATTAGAGAGCCTAAAAAGATCGCAAAGAACAACTCCATGGTGGTCCCTTTGTCATAGTTGTTAACGGGTGCGACAAAAGGTTAATAGTATACCCGGATCGGTTACTTTTCCATGAGTTAATCTATTAAATCTGGATAAAGAGAAACCTATGCTCAATAGATTTTGACCTCATTTTGTTACGAGTACGAGGAGACGAACTAAACTCGTTTTTCATGTGAATTTTTAATGAGTCACAGGACGAAAAACTCAATACCTTCATCAAATTTTAACGAGTCAAATGAAGAAAACTCAAGGTATCTTTTTCAGTTTATTGAGCAAGGAAAAAGAGGTAAAAGAACTGCTCATTCCTTCTTCGTAGATTTAACGAGCCTGAAGAAGGGGAAAAACTCGGGGATTTTTTTATTTTAAGAGCGAGAAATGGTCCCAAAAAAGCAAGTGCTCTTGTTGCTACCATAGATTTGTTAACGAGCCCGGTGACAAAAACTCGGGATTTTTCATTTTGACGAGCAAGAAAAGTACCTAAAAGAATGCTCGGGTCATATTTATAAATATTTAACGAGCCTAATGAAAAACTCGGGATTTTTTTTCAGTTTTATGAGCGAGAAAAAAGCGCCTAAAAAGAATGCTCTAATGATTTTTTTCAGTTTAATGAGCTAGGAAAAGAGCAAAAAAGAGCTGCTCGGACCGTCGTCATATGTGTTTAACGAGCCCAACAATGAAAAACTCGGGATTTTTTCAGTTTTTTGAGAGTGAGAAAATATCTCATAAAAGAAAAGCGCTCTTTTGAGAATTGCATGCAGCTTTTACTGCTTTTCATTCCTGAGGGTACTTTCATCAAAAGTGGAAAAAAGTATAAAAAAGTAGCAGTTCCTATCCATATGGGTTCATGCATGATAAAAAATCATGGGGAATGGACTACTGCCTCTTTGATGATTTCAAAAAATCATGTCTCCAAAAATAAATATAAGGAAGTTTTTTGAGCTTTCACATGCATTATTTTCACTATTTGAGAATTGTGAGAGCGTTTTGGAGCCAAAGAGGAGCAGATTTTCCATGGACCATTGTAGGAGATCTAGGCAACCATTCAACATGTCGTCAATCCTAGGTAGAGGCTAAAACCTTGCTCTATGCATTGCTTAACCTTTCTTATTAGTTTCTGGGGTGGAATTTTGTAGATCTGAGGTGCCCTAAAGCAGTATTTGCGCACTAACGCCCTCTGGCAGGCCTGTAGGGAGTGTTAAACACCCTATACGACCTGCTGGAGGGCATTAATCCTCCTTGTGTACCACTAGGGGGGGCATTAGAGCTTAAGGGTGTAGTTTATAACCTCATGCAGTGATTCCTGAAGTTGTATTGCCCCATTTTGACTGATCTTAGGGTTATTTTGCACAGGTTTCAGGCCATAATGACTAGCCTATGGAGAGAACGGGCCCATGATAGCCAGGAATTGCTGATGCGAAACGATCCAGCATGCATACTTGCATTGCGCCGTTGCGGTTTACTGAAGTATGCAAAGCTGGAGCTAATGAAAGGGCAGGAGGATTTATTGAGATGGATTATCTAGCGTTGGGATGAACACGAGCAAGTGTTCAAGATTGCAGATCATGAGCTGGATATTGACCATGATGACATATACTTTTTAACTGGTCTGTCGTGCCATGGGGCACAGGAAAACCTCACCAGGGGAAGGCCAGATCCACGATCTACCTTAGAGATGGTGCAATCCTACTGCATCCCTGAGAGTGGACTTGTAAGCAACAGAGTCCCCATAGAGAGGATAAGATCCAGGTCTATGAGGGCGATTTTATGGTTGATTATGCGGTTGGCGGGGTCAAAGAGTCCCCACGTTGCAAAAAAGGCCCAACTGTTGCTTGTAGTTGACTATGTCTAGCCACAGATGTTCAATTGGTGTGAAGTAGTGCTTCGCCAGTTGAAGGAAAAGTTAACGACATGCAAGACTCATACCCAACATAGTTTTGGGTATGGTACTCTCATAGTTTCATTCATTCTTGAGAGGGTACCTGTTATGCGCCCAAGGATGAGCTTAGGTCCCTTTGATCTGAGGGAGCTGAGGCAGGGGCGATGGTCATCACTCGATCCTCACACAGGAGGAGGACTAATCTGGTATTTCTTCGAGGAAGATTTCTTCCAGTGGCTTCGTGGCCAAATTGTGATGATTGATGACTATGCTTATGAGGGCATGGACTTCACTAGCGACCCTGACTTGCTGCTGCCGCCCGGGACCAACTCAAGTCTTCAAGGTGAGAATGATTTTTGAAAGTACTTTAAGTATTCTTTTAGCTTTTGAATGTTTATTTAATGTTCTTATAAGCGAAATAAGTACTGACATGAAGCTTTATGCTTAACACAAATGTGGCGCCATTACAACTTGCAGGCGAACCTCGCCATATGCGACGAGGAGGCCAACTACCTACTGGGGGGTGATGCCGAAAGTCTTCGCAAGGTTTTGAGGAACTTAGAGGGCTTGAGCATGGGTGTCCCCCCCCTTCCAATGAGGGAGATTCCTACCCATATGTAGTGACACATAGTCAGTGTACCTGAGTGGTTTCTGGTTCCTCTTTAGAGGATAGCTAGAGTGGTTTTAGCATTTCAGGAGTAGTAGGCTCTTTTTAGCATGTGTTTTGGCATAGCCAATGGGTGTTTGTAGTTGGGCTTAGTAGCCATTTTATACTTGAAAAATCCAAGTTTTGGAATATTTTGATGTAAAAGACTGGATTTTGATCTATATATATATATATACACACATTTTGGTATTTTGAAGGCGTAAATGTTTTCTAAATGTTTTTGTAAAATTTTTAACTGAGAAATTTTTTACTTTTCATGCATGCTTCTATAGTGAATGAGACAGATGCCAATCTAATACATAGTTAGCTAATGAATCAGAAACTGCATTAAATTCTCCAAGAATGTGTTCATATGTGATTATTTCAAATTGGCATTCCAGGAGTCATACCCTTAAATAATGACGTAACAAGGTTAGATTACGAATGTGATAACGATTTTTCAATTGCATAACAACTAGCTGGGAGTCTAACTTGACCACCAGATTGGAGATGTCCCTTGATGATGCTTCTGTGAGAAGTGAAATTTCAGACATGTACTCGGTAATATTGTTGGTGGTGGTACCAAGAAAGACTCCTTCGAAACAAAATAGTTCCGACTTAGGTGTGTAGATGACCCAAGCAGCTGATGTAATGTGTCGTGTGTGACGACTGGCACCATTCGTCTATCCTACATATGCTAAGGGTAACGAAGACATCTGAATTGCGAGAAGGATGTATGAGACAAATACTCCAATAAATATCAAAACAATCCATTCACACCAAAAAAGGAAGCAAAACTTATAAATACATAAATTACAAAGCACATGCCTAGTGCAATACTAGGCATAATACTTTTTCAGATAGAGCCCATTTCTGGGCTCGGCGAGCGGGACTCCTTCCCAATCTTGAAGTTCATATGCCCCTTTTGAGAGGACTTTCTTGATGAAATAGGGACCTAGCCATAAGGGTTGAAGTGTTCCTGCCCCCAAGAGGTCATGTTTTTTATCATAGAGCAAAGTAAGATCTCCCTCTTGGTAAGAACGAGGCTTGACCTTTTTGTCATATTGGGTTTTTACCCGGTGCTTGTGAGCCTCGAGTGCCAATTTGGCATCTCGACGGGTTTCATCCAGTTGATTGAGGTATAGTAAGTGTTCTTCTTCGGCAGTAGTGCCGGGCAGGAGTTCAACGACTATTTGCAGGGAAGGGATCTGACACTCGATGGGTAAAACTGCTTCCAGGCCGTAAGCGAGTTGGAAAGGTGTAAAGCTCGTGGCAGTTTTTACTAAAGTTTGGTATGCCCATAGCACTGAATATAACATTTGGTGCCAATTGGTTTTATGATTTCCTACCAACCTACGGATCATGGTTTTTAAGACGCCATTGACGGCCTCTACTTGACCATTAGCTTGGGGGTAGTAGGAGGATGATTGATCCTGACGAAAACCAAGCAGTGATGTTAAATCAGACATCATATGGTTCTGGAAATGAGATCCATGGTCTGTAACAATTGTGCAGGGCACACCAAAATGACAGATAACCTGATTGAACAGGAATAGCGTCATGGTTTCTCCATCGGCTTTGTAGGTGGGAAGGGCTTCGGCCCATTTCATGAAATAGTCCACAACTACTATGATATAGTTGTGTCTAGCAGAGGAAATGGGATTGCAGGTTATGAAGTCTATCCCCCATTTGGAAAAGGGGCCGATGGATATCACTGGGTGCAGTAGGGCCGGAGGAGCATGCATTTTATTAGTGAACACTTGACAAGGATGGCATTGCCGGATGGCCTTGACACAATCTTTGAACAAGGTTGGCCAGTAATAGCCTGCACGCAAGATTTTATGTGCAGTAGATATGCCAGAAAGATGACCGCCACATGCCCCAGCATGGCAGTCATTTAAAACATGTTCCGCCTCTTCATGAGTGAGGCAACATCGAAGAAATGTATCTGCACTGCGACGATATAATGTGTCATTAATCACTAGATAGTGTTGTGTTTGGTGGCGAATGCGATGACTGTTACCTGTCGATAGTTCGAGGCAAAACCATTGTGCTTGGAGGTAGACAACAATGTCACCATACCAAGGGTCAGTGGTGTCAATAAGATAGACAGCTTCATCTAGAAGAGGATTGTGGGCTATCTCATTAGGATCGACAATGGGAAGTTTCGACAAAATTTCAGTGAAGACTAAGGAGTTCTTCACCTTGGCGGTTGTGAAAACCAAATCAAATTATTGGAGGATCACTATCCATTTTGAATATTTTCCTCCAATTACTTGAAAGGACAAAATATGTCTCATGGGATTCTCCAAGACGATGATAGTAGTCTGTCACAGCAGGATGTAGTGTCGGAATCGGTTGACAGCAGAGATGACTGCCAATGACAGCTTTTCCACATGTGAATATCTGAGTTCAGACCCAACCAAGCCTTTGGAAAGGTAATAGATCACATGTTCACTCTGGTCATCATGAGTTTGAACCAAGACCATTCGGAGAGAGGATGGCGAGGCTGCTAGGTATAGAATAAAGTCGCGGCCATAGTCAAGAGTGCTAAGGAGTGGGGCTGATATAAGCGCCTTTTTCAAGGCATCAAATGATCGTTGAGCTTGATCATCCCACAGATATGGCACTCCCTTCTTAAGTAGGCGCATAAAGCCTTTCGTCAACTTAGTATAATTTACGATGAACCATTGTAAAAAGTTTGCTTTCCCTTGCAAATGTTGGAGCTATAGAATGGATTGTGGTTCAGGAAATTGAGTAATTTCCTTTACCTTATTGGGATTAACCCTAATCCTATACTTGGAGACAATGAATCCAAGTAAGCATCCAAACTCGATAAAGAAAACACATTTATGCAGATTTAGGCGAATGTTGTAAAACCGGCACCTAAGAAAGATTGCTCTTAAATGGTTTAGGTGTTGGGTTCGTTGCTTGGAATGGACTAGAAGGTCATCCAAGTAATCTTGAACGATATGCCTGATAGCGTGAAATGCGTAGTCCATGGCTCTTTGAAAAGTTGCTCCAGCATTCTTTAAACCGAATGGGAGTTTTCGATTGGCAAATATGCCCCATGGGCAGACGAAGGTGGTTTTGTGCTGGTCTTTGAGTTTTATAGCAATCTGGTTGTAACTTGAGAATCCATCATGAATGAAAATGATTCACAACCGGCATATTCGTCGATGATTTGATTGATGAACGGTGTCGGATAATTATCCTTGGGACACACAGCATTCAAGTCTCAATAGTCGACACATACGCAGATGGTTCCTTGATTTTTATCAAAAGGAACTAGATTGGAAACCCATTCCATTAAAGGAACAGGATAGGCGAAACCAGCATGTAACAACTTTTGTACTTCGTTTTTTATGGCTACCATTTTTCGGGGATGGACCAGTCAAAGCCTTTGACGGACAGGTTTAGCATTGTCGTAAAGCTTGATCTCATGCTCGACAATAGACGGATCTATGATGGGCATTTTCTCATAAGACTAAGCGAATACATTGTGGAATTCCTTAAAAAGGCAGGTAAAGCTTACAATTTCCTCAGGATTGCAATCTTCTCCAATCTGGATGTTTTCCATGATGCCTATCTTGATAGAAATATCGATGATCAATGTCTTTGAAATATTGCCCATGTTTCCTTCTGCCTCCAAAGTTTGGAAGGTCGTATAGGGTGAGGAAATGATTTCTGGTATCGAAACAGATGGTGCGAGTCCTCCCAAGGTCACTCTTATAAACTCATGATTTATCGAATAGCTTCGTCCATAGGTAGGACTTGATTGAGTGGATCGAAAGAAGGAGCGGTTATGGGAGGGGCAGTGGTACTGCTGGCCGTAACCAAAGTGACCAGAGATGTGGATGCAAATTGAATGGATTGGTAGGTCAATTCAGTTGGTGACAGCGGCATTTGTTCTCCGTATGTGTCAATGTATGAAGGAGCCAGTAGGACCCATGGATCGGTCTGTTCATGAGGAATAGATGAAATCATATTAACTGTCTGTGAAACCTGGGGCAGCTGAAGAGGGAAAAAAACATGAGGGAAGAAGCCTTCAGTGGACCGGTATCGACACTGACGTAAGAGTCAGGTACACCACCTACTAAGGGTACAGAGTCGCTTGGTAATGGGGAATAATCAGGGGTGCAGAAGGACAACTGGTCCATTGTAACTACCTTTCCATCCAATGGAAATAGGATGATGCGAAAGATAGTAGATACGATGGTCGTCATGGCATACATCCAACTGCGACCCGGCAAGAGATTATAGTCGAGTTTTTTATCTACGACTTCTATGTCCACCGTTACGTTTTCTCATACAAAGTGATGGGGTAGCTAGCTAGGTAACCTTTTGGGATGAAATTGTGTCCGTCGAAAGCTTTAAGGGAATTTGATGGCGGGGATAGGGTTGGAGAACCCACTGCGAGCCAACATGAAGCCGACATGATGCAGGTAGAAGCACCTTTGTCGATGACAGTTTTGTGTATACCTTTACATTTCAAAAAAAATTGTACTTGAAATGCAAGCTGGTGGGAAAGGGGAGGTTTACACTTTTCCAGGTTGAAAATTGCAAGCATGGAATCTTTTGGGTCGATACCACCAATAGCCGAAAGCAAAGCTTTCCTTTGTGTTGGACATGTTTGTAATACTTCGGGTGTTGACATAGCTGACCGTGCTTGCGCCAAGTCTTCTGCAATGTTGTAGTTTTGAGCAGCACGTGCAGATGTATTATGCATTGTGCATTGAAGTGCCCCTTTAGGGGGGCGAATTACAAGGTCAGCAACTGGCCTTTCGATATGCAAATCGTTGGGTAGCGATGGGTTTTTACTTTAGGAAGGTTCCTCTGCATGAGCGATAGGAGCTTCATAGGATTTGGCTCTTGTTTGTAGATCTATCGTTTCAAATGTGTAAACGGTAGAAGATCCTTCGCCAGCTGAAGGATGTTGTGAACCATCGTTGCCCCCTTGTGGGGGTTGAGGTTGGTTTGCAATAAGGTTTTGTTGCTGCTGAGCAAGGAAAGTATTATTAAGGACAACGGAGGTCCTACCAGTATCCTTTTTAGCAACGAAATTTGTGCATTCCTGAAGACGCGGGAAGCAATAGGTCATGTGGTCTCAGCATAGATTTTGCAAGGGAATCTGGTGGGTTTATCCTTTCCATCGTCAGGAGGCGCAGTGGCCTTCTGCTATGGTTTTTGTTGCTTTGTTGACTACTCCTCATAAGGAGCAGCCTTTTTCTTATTCTTCTTATTCTTACCAATGGGTTTTTGCGTTGACTACACATAGTTTATCGCGGTGGTAGGAAGAGTAGTCGATTTGGTAGAGGGGTCCACTGACATCTGGGCAATGTGACCGCTGAGTTATTTTACAGCAGCCCCAGAGGTTGCACCGATAATCCCATCGACGTGCGCTCCGGGGTGCTGAGTAGCGGAAACATTGGAGTTGCGAGGGGCATTGGGGATTACGTCGTAAAGAGTGCTAGACTATGAATATATCAGATCTAAGTGTTGGGCACGACGTATGGATTGGTATTTTGTGACCGCACCACCTAAGGCGACATCTTTAGTGATTTGCAGGAGTAGGGACTTGCAGAACTAGCCCACTAAGAGATAGTCTGGGAGGGGAGCTTTGACTAACCTCCGCCTACGTCTCCATTCATGTATATGATTAGAGACGTGGGTGGCAATATCCTGATGTAATGAAGTGAGGAGCTCTATCCCAGTCTCATAGTGGATGGGTAGCTAGAATTTCTTTAAGAATTCCATCGCTAGAGCATCGAAGGTATTTACTGACGTGCGTGGTAACTTAATGTACCACTTAGTTGTGTTGCCAGTGAGGGTGCGGGGAAAAAGACGTAATTGGACACTATCGTCCACCATGGAGTTGGAAACACACCAAAGATGATAGGTGGTGATATGGGTGCCCAGATCCTCCCCTTGTTTCCCTTCGAACTTGGGGATGTTTGTTGGTATTTTATGCGAGATTGGCAGCCAAAGTAAGTTATGATAGATGGGGTCATTTGTAAGTTTGTACAAGTCGGGGATATCCAACGTTGCCAAGAAAGGCAGAGTGTGTGGTGCCCTCGACTTGGACCAAGGCGATGACATATGACTTGAGGATCCTTGCGGTCCTCCCATTGTTTGAGTCCCAATATTATACATAGGTTGCGTGGTATAGTAGTTGCCTTGGGGTATGGTGTTGTAGTGTGGATTTCCATGGGGAAAGTGATGTTGTGGTATAGAATTTCCCCCAAGATAAGTAGTTCCCCCTTGACTCATTTGAATTTGTGAGTAGGGTGCCCCCATGGATTGGTTGGGACCTCCTTGAGGATTCCCACCTACCACAGAACTAACCATATGTCCTTGATTGACATAAGGAACGCTCATTTCAATCAGTGACTGACCATGCATGCCTGAAAATGGAGGGGGACTTGTTACGTTCCTGATTGGTATATGCATATTATGAGTGCCCCTAGATACTTGCATCTGAGGTGTTGAACTGTACAATGGATGCCAACCATATTGTTGGTTGAGGGGACCCGTGCTAACCATGCTATATTGAGCATTATAAGGATCGTTGTATGTAGCACTTATCGAAGGTATAGAGTTTGACACTAAAGGGGTAGAACCTGGCATAGGCTGGGTGCCACTCGTGGAGGGTGTCATGTGAGGGTTTGTACTTGGGACAAATGGGATAGCAAGGTTCGCCATCAATGGTCTAGTGGTGAATGTCAACTGGGGAAGTGGTGGGGGACCAAAAGTGTCCACAAAGTTCCACGACCCATTAGTCATCGATGGGATGGATGGAAATGTTCCAACTAAAGAAACAGGGAGTACAGGTGCCACAGGAACCAAGAGTGGGTCCAATGGATTTGTGAGCAGGGGGTTAAAGGGAGGAAGAAATCCTTCGGCAAACTTGAATCTTCAGTTGTCCAAACAGATTCCGTGTGAGATCTAGGAGACTGATTCCCTGAAGATGGGGAATCCGGTTCACTGGAGCTCAACGGATCTTCCACAATGAGTGGAGGAAGTCCTAACAATCGTCTAGATTGACGACAAGGGCCGAATGTAGCCACGGTGACTATTAATTTTTATCAATAAATTTTATTGTGATATTTGTTAAAGTCTTAATGATAGCACATGGGTACCTAAAAACTATAAAAAATACACTAAGTTGATCAATCAGTAAATAGAGAGAAATGACCTTGTCTGATAAGCACCGATCACTGGAGATGAAACCCAATATCACAATGTATAACAGAGAGGGCTGGCCAAATGTATAGTTACGGTTACTCTAGAGTTTCGCCCGAACCTCAGATTGAGGGGCCAAGTACTCTCATGAAGAGAAGCACCCTCCTAAAAATTGAAGATAGAGTAGGTCCGTCTGTGTTAGGTACCAGGGTAGCCCGTCCCAATCACCTTGTGTAAGTCCCTAAAATCTTGGCCACTAAGGATACCTCAGATCACAGACACTACCGGGGGGGACATAGCCGCAGACAGTACGCTGTGTGGGTAGGATACCTTAGTCCCTGACTCAACTCCGAAATCCCTGAAGGGATCCCCAATACACAGAATACCCAAAGGAGTTGTAAGCAAAGGCAAGCTACCTTCACTTACAGTTCGATGTTGTCTCGTATTTAGCTCCACTTTGACTGGAGGTGGTCTCGTTAGTATGAGTGCAGAAGGAATTTTCTCTCTTTTAATGACACTAGTTTTGGTTTCTAATCTTGGGCAGTTTACTCACCTTGCCTATCCCAAGATCCTAGCCTGAACTAATGTTTGTTTGCTCAATAAAGAGTTACTGATTGATTTTAGGTAAATTTTATGTGTACTTTTTTAGTGTCTTCGGTAGGGGAGTTGATATATGAAATGTGATGGGACTTTGACTCAAAAATCATGCATAAGACAATGCTTAAAAAATATACAATTCGATGCAAAAAAGTTGTATTCTATAGGTGAGAGTCTTTCACATATTCATATTTGTTCCATGCATCCTAGTCAATATAACACATGCATAACCAACATAAATCTTTCCAATGGTTTCCTAACAACTATTTGAAACCAAAATAAAGTAGATTTTTAACCATCTAAGCAGAAGAATGAATAAAAAATGTGGATTTTTCTTCTATAAAATGTTTTAAGAAAGAAAAAACTTATTTCCTAAAAAAAAACTTTCAGGACACCGATCTTGCTAACAAAATGCAGATGCAGATCCTTTTTAGTCCATAAGCAGGCTTCCCATCCCTTTGAGTTTATAGACACAGTTGTACGTCAATATTTGGGGGACTAACACTCTGTAGAAGTGGCCACAGAGAGTTACTGGGTCCACTGAAGCTCTGTGTGTGCAGACACATAGCTTTATAAAGCATTGTGTAGTCTGCTAACCTGCGTTAGTGTGGGAAAACATTTCAAAACAGGGCTTTTAGGATTAGATTCAAGGCAAAATAAGGCAGAATGCATCAAGGTTTTGGTGGGTCAGAAAGGGAATGCAAAAGTATAGGGAGGTCTTAGAAGGAGGATGAAACTGAGAACTATTCGGCTGAACTGGGAACTAGATGTATAGCCCCCAGTGGAGTCGCCAATTCTGCTATAGGATAAAATGCACGGTGTATGGAGAATGGAGATACCCTCAAAGGTCTTCCTAGGACCTTTGGTAGACTGTAAGATTATCTGCAGCTGTCACAAAGTTACATGCATGTCCATAAACAATAACTAACTATCAAAGCAAGACAGATTGATTACCTCAAGCCTCCATGTAGATTTGCTGGAGAGCACAATGCAGCTAGGTGGAAGTCCCCTGAGCCGGCTCCAGATCAAGTCCTACACATAGAAGAGACAAGCATAATCACAACATACAACCTTGATAACTAATACATGAATACATAAAAGACATCTAGTTACACATAACTAAGCTACTCATGCTAAAAGGTATTGGACAAACAAGTAAATGAATGATAGTACCAACACCATGGAGTAGACAGTACAATTGCAGTTCTATATTAATGTCGGAAGAGTGATTACAACCATTTGTTGCATCAGCCTTCCCTTACCCCTCCAGCTTCTCTCTCTCTCTCCCTTCTTACCAACTTCTTATGCTTATATTTGAGACTATGCTCAACAATCAAGTAAGCTATCCTTTCAAATGATCTGACCTCTATCACCATAGCCCTAGCTTTGCTTATGTAGCAATTAAGTTAGGGTTTCCAAGTTCCTCCATGAGTTCCTTAAGGTAAAAGCAATGAAGTTTCCATGCTTTTCATCTCTTTCCCATTTGCCTCCTTCATTAGGATTAGAAATCCCCCAAATAGGTCGAACTTGAGAAGTTTCCTTTCTTTTCTTGAGTAGATTTAGGAGCAAATATATAGATATTTATGAGTTAGTTTGCTCCTTTTACCTTTATAACTTCATTATGATCCACTAATGTTGTTCCCGAACTAACAACTAGAGTTAGTAGGGTCATTAACGCACCCTTAGGCTTACAGAGAAGCTTTATAAAGCAGGTTGTTAGTGTATAGCCAGTGTTAGTGTGGAAACAAGGCATGTGATCTTGGTCTTCGCTTTATCTATCATGTCTTTCCCCTCTGAGCTGATGAGGGGGTCATTATGTTGTATAACAACATTATAAGTGAATGGGACCTGGTGGACATTCCACCAAAGTTTGGGAAATATACCTAGTCCAATCGCAAAACTAGAGAAAACTACATTGTAGCTTGATTGGATAGATTTATTCTTCACAACAACTAGATTATAAAATACTTAGACTATGTCTCCATGATCAAGGTTCAAGGAGAATTATATCATTTCCCTATAGCCCTGACCTTCGACAACCTAGAGAATTTTGGACTAGTTCCATTCGAGTACAACCTGACTTGGACTAGGGAGGATGGTGTGATTGATCTGATTAAATGAGTGTGGAAAATTCCTGTAACAGGTTCACCAACATTTTCCTAAGAATAAAAATTGAAGTATGTAAAGCAAGCTTTGAGAAAGTGGCTCAAGGAGAATTATCAACCTCTAAGGAAAAATCATAAGGAATTGGTCAAGCAATTAGAACTACATCAAAAACTGTATGAGGAAGGTAATTTTGAATCTCGGCATTTTGAAAAAGAGAGGGAGTTAACAAAGAATTTTTTTACTACAAGTAGGCAAGAGGAAGAAATGTGAAGACTAAAGTCTTAAAGTTTATGGCTTAAGGTAGGAGATAAAAAAACCTCTTTTCTCCATAAGAAGGCCAAAGCTCATGAATTGAGGAATAATGTCACAGAGATAATTCTTGAAGGAAGGCCGAAAGTATCCTCCTTTTAAGATATTAAGTAGATATCCTTCTTGCATTTTCAAGCCCTCTATCGCGAGGATATACTGGTTGACATGTCCCAAGCTCAATATTTCCTTAGTTTTGTTCCCACTCTTGTGTTGGACGTAAATAATTTGTCTCTTGTCAAAGAAATAGAGGAAGATGAAGTCCTTGATTTAATCAAGGAATTGGATTTGGAAAAAGCCCTTGGACTTGATGGATTTTATATAACTTTATTAAGGTATTTCTAGCTCATAATAAAAAAGGATTTGTTGCGGATGCTAAACAGTACGAGGGATAAAGAAAAAATAGGTGGATTAACCAATTTCTCTTTCCTTTCTCTCATCCCAAAAGAGTCAAATCTGGTTAATTTCTCCAGGTTTTTCCCAGTATCTTTATGTAACTCGGCATATAAAATCCTCACAAAGATTATCACATTGATGATGAAGAATTTATTGCCAGGAATAATCTAAGAAAATCAGGGGGGGATTCATGCAACAAAGGAAAATCTTGGACAATATAATTCTTGTTCAAGAGGTGATCCACTCGAGCAAGGAAGCTGGGGAACTTGGAATTGTGATAAAGTTGGATATGGAAAATTCATTTGATCAGGTACAACAATGCTTTTTGTTTCTTATGCTTGAAAAACTAGGTTTCAGTAAGGAGTTCATTAGATGGACAAATGCATGTATTGGTTCTCCTTGTATTGCACCATTGGTAAATGATCATCGCACTTATTTTTTTATAGCGTCCAAAGGCTTGTGGCAATGTTTCCCTCTTTCATTGCTTCTCTACATTCTCATGGCCGAAAGCCTAAGCCGAAACTTGGAGAAGGCGAGAAAAGAAGGAAAACTCATAGAATTGAGTATAGCAAGGAATGTAAAAGGGTTGAACCAATCCTAGTTTTCAAATGATATGCTCTTACTAGGAGGTGCCTCAAAAATAATAATGTCTTGATTAAAGAATATATTGTACCCGTACTTGGATTTGTCTGGAGGAAAGGTCTATAATAGAAAATTCCGGGTGTATGGATGGAATTGTCTAGTATCAACATTGCAGGAAATCTCTAGGATTTTAGAGTTCCTTATTGTTTAGAATTCGAAATCCTTCAAATATTTGGGATTTCTAATATTTGTGAGTTCATCTAATGTTGAATATTGGGTGGAAATAATATTGGTGAAGATAATGAACATAATTCAATCTTGGGGTGCACGGTGACTGAATAAGGCAGGAAAGGGAGTCTTAATCAAATCATTTTTATCCTCCCTTCTGATATATATATGGGCATTGGCCTATTGGCTCCAAATGGGATAATCCTAAAATAAATGGTTTATTGAGAAAGTTTCTTTGGCAGGGTGGGAGGAACAATGAAAATTGATTCCATCTAGTCTATTGGAACATAGTTCGTCTTCCCAAAGCATTAGAAGGGTTAACAATCAAGGAATAAAATATCATGAACCTAACATTGGGAGAAAAAATGGTTTGGACACTGTTATTAGACACAAAGGAATGGTGGAAACTTACATTCACTCAAAAATGTGTTCATAAGTCAAGATTCTTGAGATCATAAACTAAACCATGGATGGACCAAGGATCAAATATCTAGAAACTGTGTAGAGCAGTAGCCCCCATCATTATTGATAAACTGGGATGGAAATATGGGAATGGTGCATGAATCCATTTATGGAAGGATCAAATTCCCACAACATTGATTGCACATGAAAATGATGGAATGAAATATCCAACCGATTGGATGGTGGCTAGTGAGCCCTAGTATTGCACCAAGAGTGCTGCAACTTCCAGAGGCTATTCAAATTTACTTATCAACCTAGGGTTTTGTACAAAATTCGAGGTGACAGTGCTATATGCATTCTACTCATGCCACCGTCAACTAGGTCACTTGATCATTAGGGTTCCAAGACCATTCCTCTACTACTGAAAGGAGATTAACTACTAAAAGCATAATGTGAAGGCTAGTCCTAGTGTAGAGAAAGTAAATGCTTTTCAACTCAAACTTTTAAATATTGTCAAATTTTAAATGCTATGAAAGAACACAAGACATATGCTAATATGTAGAAAGGAAACTACTCTAATTTTCCATCAATCAGCTAGCTATCAAGGTTGCTTGAAAACATAAGACCATCCTACCAATTCACAACTCAAGAATGCATGCATTATTTAACTAATTCACACTTGCAGATTAAGTAAAGTTCTAATTGCCAAATTCATAATGAAAGAACTAATGTTTTTTATCTTGCAGGAAAGGAAAAAGAATGAAGGGAATGTCCTAGGTGGTACTTTTGGTCATGGAGTCCAAGATGAGGGGTCAACCTACTCCTAAAATAAGCTATGTTATCAGTGAGGTCAAAATAGAGTCAAATCAGAATGTTACAGGTGTGCTATAATATGTTGCTACAGGATCCCTGTACTGCTACAAGAAGTTGGCCAAGAGGGTTTGGAGGTTAAGAATGATGGGCTAAAGTGATGGACAATTGGATGAAGGCTATGGGGAATGGAGGGAAGGTGATCAACACCCCTAGCTAATACCAACACTTCAAGAATGCTAGATTTGGGCTAAGATGGTTGTTCACGGTGATCGAAAAAAATATATCAAGAACATGGGTTTGCATGCATCAAAAGAGGATGGAAAAGTCCTATATGGAGTTTGTGAAAGGTTCCCTTTCAGACCCAACAACACTACAACAACACATGCACCTGATCCTCTTTTCATTTTCAAACTATTATAAGTAAAGGTGGAAAAGATGAATTGAATTTGGAAAACTAATTAACTCATGCTAAGAACTTGATCTATGTAATGAACTACGTTATGAGATACAACAATCACATGAGAAGAAAAATACCAAAGATAAAATAAAATAAAATAAAAATAAAAATAAATAAATAAATAAATAAATTATCTACTAATGCCAAGAATTTGATCTATACAATGAACATGAAATCACACTCTGTTTTTGATCTGTGATGGTGGGGTCCTCGAATCATACTCCCACGAGGGAGATGAGATAGGGATCACAATCACAAAATTTTGGCTGAATTTTACTCTACTGAACTGCAGCAACTAATCAACCTTCTAAGCTAAAAGAAGCATGAATAAACTCTACTGAACTACAACACTAATCAACATTCTATGCTAAAAGAAATACAAATACATGAGAGGGACTTAGGCTGCTAGGGTTGGGCCCTAACCTAAGAGCTTCAGCCCTCTGAATCAACTCAGTGATGGATCAAAACAAAGCTTCTCATTATCATTCCAGAAATGTCAAATACATCATCAAAATAATAGTCACAAGTGTTTCAGCTCAATGGCCTCTTAGCTACAATAAAAATTTGAATCCTTATGAGTTCCTTAACATGTTTATTTTTATAAAGGGGGGCTACCAAAAACTCCCTAGAAAATAGATATATTTGTCTCCCTAACTCAAGAATAGGTGGATATAGATCTTCCTTGACTTGCATTGGCTCGGCTACGAATCAACTCAGCTTGCTTGGCTACCAATGACAATGAGTTGATGAGAGATAAAGTGTGGATATTCGACTGGTTATAGGAGTTAAGGAGGTGGAAAACCTCCTAGAATCTCTCTTGCTTTCTACTCTGAGTTCGTGCATTCAAATTAACTCAAAATTGCTCCAATTCCTGCATTTAACACACATGCGGCCACATGACATAGGAACACATCTTTTACTCTTCACACTAAGCATAATATAACAAAATGTGTAGATAAATGTGAGAAAAATATAATTTAATAAGTTGGAGGATGGCATTGTGACCCATATAATATACCTATTAATAAGCCTTATCAGTGGCTAAAGGGTACACCAGGATTGTAGACATTTCATAGTGGGATGACAGAGGTAAATGAATTAGTTGGTCTTTCCCAGACATCCCTTCTGAGCTACTTCAACATTGGAACATACTCATAAAATCTCTAAAGGGATACACCCTAATCACCACCCCTCGGTTGGATAAGCGCACCTGGATGGGAAGAAAAATTAATATATACTCTATTAAATCCAGGTATGAATCAAAGATACAAGAATTTCCACATCCTTCTCTAGATAGAATATGGGATAAAATTTGGAATACAAATGGGATGCCAAAAATAAATCTCTTTTGTTGGGAGTTGGTTCATGAGAAAATTTTAACTGTAGAAAACCTCAAAAAAAGAAATATACATGTTCCCTCACTTTGTGCAAGCAGAAGAATACATCCCTCATCTTTTCCAGTAGTTCCCATTTGCTGTGGAAGTATGGAAATTGGTCTTAGTTTAGGTATTAGACCTGTTGCATATACTAGAGAAATGGCATGAAATGTTTGTGCACTGGAGGCAGAAAATTCCTTGGCAGTGGAAATCAGATTCAATGATCATCATAATCTAGATGTCTCTCCCAAAATATTTACGTTGGGTCATTTGGATCACTCGAAATCAGGTTATTTTTTAGGGCTCTTGTCTAGATCCTATCCACTTGGCCTCTAAAGCCATGCAAATGCTCTTCAAGACAGTTTCAGTGAGAGGTTTTAATCTAGTAGAGCTCAATGATTTGTCAACAAATTAAAAGGAATGGATCAAGCTATATCAAGTTTTAGATCAAACTTTCAGCTTCATTTTAGAACAAATAGATAGGAAAATATTTCTAATAAGAATGGATAGTGATGAATTCCAAATCTAGAGAAAAAATAAGGGTCAATATTCACTTTTCTTTGATGGAGCATCAAAAGGTAACCTAGAGGAAGTAGGACCGGGAGGGGTTATATTTCACCCCAACAAAGCAAGGAAGATTTATTTTTCTTAGGGATTAGGGGAATCAACTAATAACTAGGTGGAATATTTAGCATTATGGAAAGACATAAACTAGTTCTGTCAAGGCATATTCATCATTTATCAGTATTTGGGGACTTAATGATAGTAATTCAATAGGTGAATAAACTTGATGGGAACTCTGACGAGATCAAAGCTCCCATCCTACAAAGATTTAATATTCATTTGAAAAAGTTTGAAAAGATTGAATTTTTTCATGTTAAAAGGCACCTTAATTCTGAGGCAAATTCCTTGGCCAATAAGTGTGCCACTTTGGATCAAGGATAATTGGTGTTGGATGATAGGGATTCCATCATAAAACATTTGCCATAAAAATCAAGGGAATATTTCAAGGGATGACAATAATTATTGGATTAATGGCTCAAATAAATGATTGGGATGCCTCTAGTCCCAAGGAAAAAGCACATAATGGGTATGGGATAATTGAAATAAATACTCCTCTGCATTGGATAATAAACATTAGTGTTGAACGACAGGAGCAGGCCCCCACTTGGAACGCTTATGCCATGAGTTGATCATCAAAGGACTCATGGAGGAAAAATATCATGGTTGAGCTAAAATCCCACACATGCATAAATCTTGTCATATTAACCCCTCTGAAGCTTGCATGCTTGCAATCTTCGCTTCCCTAAATGATTGTATCTACTTATATAATGAACAATCACGCACATGATCCCCATATCCTTTCATTATATGTTAGGCCGACTGACATTAATCGCACAAAAGGATATGAGGTCTTGTGAAGTTTAAGCCAAGATGGTTATAAAAGGAGGCAATTCAGGCGCACTAAATTCGATCCAACAGTCAAGTTTCTCATTCACCAAGGCACCAAGGCAACTTGGAGTGATAATTTAGTAATTTTGGAGGAAACAAATCTCTAGATCTCCTAGATGGCGACATCCATAAAATTTCTTTTTACCTTGACCACCAGGCTTGATGAAATGAATTTTTCTGAATCTCATGCTTAGTTTGGGCTTCTATCTCAGAACCTCAACCTCTTAGAGTTGAAGGTGGAAAGGTTGCATCTAGTCAAGATGTTGAGCTTCAGATTGGACCACCCAATTTTGGCAGACGAAGGGTGTATCCTAGTCAACAGTGGTGATTCATAAGATTTCGACATGTAGAGGGAGGAGACCTCAAGCACACAAGAGTCGACCAAGGGTGATGAGGTCTTAGGACTAGACACAAAAATCATTCAGAATGATTATGGAAATACTGGATCAACAAAGATGATTGCACCACAGAATAATAATGTAGGCTAGTCTTTCATCTTAAGCTTTAATGTTTTATAAATATATAACAATAATAGGAGTCTTTTGGAAGTTGCATATGGATAGTTTATTTAGAATATAGGAATTTGGACAATGTGTAAGTCAAGACATGTCATTTTGGAACTATGTGTACTATTTGAATAATGTTTTAGAAGCCATTAATGGTTTTGATAAGGTTGTACAAGGCTCTAACCTTCAAACCAGAATTTTTTAATACAAATCCATAGTCATTCCTTTAAAAAAAATCTAACCAATCTCAAGCATAATTTTTTTGTATGTTTCAAGCTTCTAAACAAAATGAAACCTATCTCGAGCTTAATCTTTGTTCCTTCCCTTGCTCGTAAATACATGATAACAAGTTATCGAGTATACTTTTATCACTTTTTTGGGCTCGTAAAAACTATACAAAAAAAGGAACTTTGTGGAGTTTCCTTTAAGCTCTTTTCAGACTCCCTAAACATGAAAAGTTTGCCTAGCTAACTCATTTCCTTTCACGCTCATTAAAAGGATTATAAAGGTCATATATTTGATGTAAGTTACCCTTTTTCAGATCGAGTAGACTAATTATGAAAAAGGTATACTCTAGTCAATCATGATTAGAAGAGTTATCCTTTGTATTGTTTTATCCTTTTTCAACCCTAGGAGACTAAATTTATGAAAAAGAACACCCTTGGAGTTTTATTTATGTTCTTTTCAAACTCTCTAAATATAAAAAATCACCAAGTTTACTTTCTCCATGCTTGTTAAAAATTTACTTTGAAACAATTGAATGAGTTATCTTTTATCCTTTTTTCGGGCTCGTTAAAATTAAACGAAAAAGGCCATTTTAGAGTTTCCTTATTATTTCTTTTCAGTCTCTATAAACATGAAAATACATCAAGTTATGCCTTCATTGGAGTCATTAAAATTTAAAGCAATGAATGACTCATCCATCATGATGAGGCCGAACCACTCCTTCCTAGGGTTCGTTAAAAATACTTCAAAGGATGAGCTTATAGTTCGAACATATGTTATCCTCCTCAATCTCGTGTAAAAATAAAGATGTACTTGCTAGAAATGGTGGGGGGAATTCGGGAAGGAATTTGGGAAGGAATTTGTAAAAATATTTATATAATTTATGACTATAAGTCACTCTTGAACATCACACCCCTTCCAATCCTTGTGTCAAGGTTGGGAAATGCACTTGTTTCTTACTAATCATTCTCCATGAAAAAATCTTACACCTCAGCCTTTGATCCCTTTTGAGTTAGTGCTACCAAGACAATTTTCATGTCACCAATATGTTCAAGAGAAGCTCAACCTCAATTAACTTGCTTTACAGTGCTTTAAGCCATCTATCGCATTATTCATCCTTGATTTAGTCCTCTTGAGTCACTCTGCTCTGTTCTACTTCACATCAAGGCCCTCTTGTGACAAATCACTTCCTATAAGCTTTAGTACATTATCTAAGAAGTTGAATTAAAAACGTTTCAGTATCTTGGAACTTGCATGCCTTAGTTGATCTGTTAATGAAAACTTGAAGGTGATATTCAAATTGCAAGTGAAATTTTATGTATTTTGGGTAATGGATCAAGTTACAAAACACATAAACAAATGATTTTTAAACTTAGTTAACATCCAAAAGAGAGACAAAATACCATATCAGAAACACATAACAACAAACATGATAAAGGAGCTCACCCCTCTCTTGAGCTACATCTCCTAGTCCAACTTCCAATGCAGGGCCTCTTTCATTAAGTGCTCAAATTTATATTTACATGGTTTTACAATGCTCAAAATGCAAAACTGATGTCTCCAATGGATCCAGAATTTTCAAAAACCCCCATTTGGGCTCTTTCTTCACCTCATTTGGCCAAAAAAGGAGAAAGTTATGCTCTTCCATATTTTTTCCGAATTTCTATAGCTAACCATCCTACAATTCATCCCAAACCTGGCTTGAGCACCCCAAACTTGGAACCAACGTGTAAATCTGGCATACAATCCCACCTGACAGGCAAAATTGTCGGACACTTAAAATGTCCACTAACCCCCAAAATTCCAAAATTTATAGTCATATGGGGGCATATGCCTAGGGACTAGGGCTAACTGCCCGCCCCTGTCAGTCGACCCCCAATGATATTAACACTTGGTCATGTTATGGCATGTTTATTGCTTGAAACCAAGGATTAGGGCCAAAATTTTTGCACGCCCAAACTGCTGGAGGGCTCGATCATGTGAGGGTCTATGTGACCTGGGGATGGCCCCCCGCTAAGTGCACTTAGGAGTTGGTCCCCTTCGCTCCTTCACCAAGGTTATATGGTGCGTCATATGTTTAAGAGCTAGGCCCTATACTCGCGCCATTCAATACACTCCCGCCTGCTTCGACCTGTGGTAATGTATGACCCATGTGGCCCAGGGTTGGCCCCCACTCCGCACCCTAGGGGCTAGCATGTGCTCCAAACTCTAACTGTGGTTCCATTGCCCTATGTTGTGTAGGATGTGACCATGGCTTGGGTCTGGGACTAAGCCCAAGTCCACAGTCCCGCCCCTTGGTTCTGAGGGTGCAGGGACCAAGGCTATCCCTAACTCCAAAATACAAATGCACTCACATTCAAATGAAGGTCGAGACTTGTATGGGGTAAGAAACATAGGGGTGGTGTAGTGGTAGTGTGCCTTGGTGCTTGATGCTTGGTCCTATGTTTGAATCTTGTGGGGTGCTTCAGCCATTAACCAAATTTTTAGCTAATGTGGGGAGGCCATGTGGCTACCAACCATTGGCCCACGTGGATCCCAGTGATTGGACCACCAAAGTACGCCAAAAACCAATCACAACATGTAAAAAATTGATCATTCCAGTGACCAAAAATGCATAGTTTGCCTGCCAATATGCAATTTTTTTACCTCTTTGGGAATTTGATCAGAATGTGATATTAGGAGCATATGATATTGATTTTGAACGATTCAAGTTGTGTTGGATTCAGGTCATTGAGATCTATGCATTGGTATAGGTTTTAATCTCTATTATACACTTTGAATTTTGAGCACTAAATTGATCCCATGGATCACTCCTCCCCATTGGAAGCTTTTGGACCTCCAAAAGACTATTTTCAGTCAAAAAACAGATGAGGATACAGTTCCCTCACCCCCCCTTTTCAATCCATTTGGTTTTTCTTGGTTTTGTACCTTTAGATCCCATATGAAGGTGCTTATCGTTCCTTCTTCTTGAAGTTCATGTTTCTCTGTCAAGGATAGGACTTTGCTACAATTCTTCAAGATGTTTAGAACATAGAACTTATGTTAAATATTTTTGAACATTCTCTCCTATGTCTTTAATCAAAGGAGGCTTACCCATTTTCAAGTTCTTTTCATCTTGAATTTTTTCTTTGCTAATGCAAAGCTTTACTTCATTTCTAACCTGAAAACTGTGGTCAACATGAATTTTATCATGTCTAGCCTTATTTTTTGCTTCACTCTTCACCAAATGTGAACAACATCGCCATGCACCATTCTTCCTCAAATCCAAAACACTAGGAGACCCACAAGAAGATGTATTAGAACTAACGTTCCCTTTGTCAAGTAGCTCCTGCATCTGCTTTTTGATTCCAACTTTCTCTAACATTGGCATGTTGTTCAAATCAATGTTCAAAAGTGAATCATCCTGTTGCAAATGAACTTCATGTTGTTTTCCTCTTTTAATAGGTAACACATTAAATTCATGAAACATCTCATCATATGTATTAGAAATTTCAAACAAATCAAATTTTAACCTTAAATCACATCCTTGGAAGGCTTCAGATTCATCGACATCTTTATGTTTAATCATCAAAAATGTAAAATTTTGACTAGCATTTACAAACCTCTTCATTTTTCCAGCATTCACAAAAGATAAATTCAGCTTCTTGTTATGTGTTCTGACAATGTACTCAATCCCATCTTTAAACAAGTGGTACTTGTTCTCATGGAGATGAAAGATGGCTTTCCTATCATAAATATGGGCTTCCCAAAACAATCCCACAAATGTCAAGTGGTACCACATTAAGTTCTACCTCATCAATAAAATTTGCAGTGATGGCAAATCTAAGTATGGATTTTCTTGTCACTTTCAACTTGGCATTGTCACATAGCCAACCCAAAGGATAAGTTTTAGGATGAAAAATGGTTTCCAAATTTAGTCTCTTGACAATGTCTTCTGAAATGAGGTTTGCTTGTGAACCACTATCAAACGAAGTATCTACCTTGTTATATTTTTTGATGATTCTATTATGGAACAAATCTATTCTTTCTCTTTCATTTTGAGTTTCAACGGGTTTTCTAGAAGAACTAGTACTTGCAATTGAATCCTTACCTTTCAATCCCATGGCTATGATTTTTGTTTCAACTCCGAAATCAGATCCTAGATCTTTTTTTGTAGTTGCAACAATCTTTTCTTTCTCCTTGTTATTAAACTTTTTAGGTCTCATCTCAAGATGAAGTTTCCAATGGTGGTCTTCATCATGGCCTTCTTTTGAACAATGTTTACATGTGATTTTTTCTCCTTCTTTCTTGACTGAAACATTATTTTTATCCTTGCCTTTAAACTTCCCTTTTCATTTTTCTCTAGACTTAAATGACTTCTCACTAGTTTCTTCAGAAACATTCTTCTCTCTTGATTCTTAATGAGTTTCCTGTACACAAACTTCATTAGTTTTGTATGGTTAAGCACGAGAATTATGTGTCTCAAATAACTATGTAATCCTCCAATGTATTTGAGTAAAGTGTCATGAGAAGACAAATCTATACCCAAAATCAAAGCTCTTTTCCTAAATTCTTGAGTATAACTTTGCACATTTTGACCCTTAGCTTATCTAAAGTTTTGCCAATCCATGATAGTTTTTTGCATGTATGCTAATGGATAAAACTACCTTCTTATTGCAACAACAAAATCATTCTAAGAGGATAAACCTTACCATGTTTCTTCATGTCCTCTTGAATTTTGGATTCCCACCAAATAAGTGTTGCACCTTCCAATCTAAGAGAAGCAAGATGAATTTTGGTCACATCATCCTTGATTCTTTGTATCCCGCAATACACTTCAATCTGACGAATCCAATTATCTAGTTTATTAGCATCTATCTCTCCATCATGCATAAGCAATTCAAACTTAATATCAGGATTTAACAAAGGAGTTTTACGATATCCTTTTGGAAAATTTGGAGGTGCTTGTGAAAGGGTATAAGGAGTGGATGAAGATGAGGATGAGGATGATGGAGGTGAAGGTTGTGGCTTGTCACCATTTCTTCCATTCCCTTTTGGAGGTTTTTCTCCTTTTCCTCCATCTCCTTTTGGAGGTTTTTAGATCCATCCTTGCAACATGGAATTCCTCTCCTCATAAAGAACCTTTACCATTTCATACATTTCAAAGAAATATTTTTTGAAAGTTATTTGATCTTTTGACATTCTCTCAGGACCTTCTTCATGTGACATGACCATTGAAGCATGAGGTGTGTTTGTTCTCCTTGAAACAATTTGCAATATTGGCTCCACAAGCTCTCCTTCTCCTCTTTTAAGATTTAACCTCATGAGCATCAGAAAAACACTTGCAAACAAAATCAAACCTTCACAAAACCTTGAGCTCTTATACCAAAATTATCTGTTAATGAAAACTTGACGGTGATATACAAATTGCAAGTGAAATTTTATGTATTTTGGGTAATGGATAAAATTAAAAAACACATAAACAAATGATTTTAAACTTAGTTAACAACTAAAATAGAGACAAAATACCATATCAGAAACACATAACAACAAACATGATAAAGGAGTTCACCCCTCTCTTGGGTTACATCTCCTGGTGTAGCTTCTAATGCAAGGCCTCTTTCATTAAGTGCTCAAATTTGTGTTTACATGGATTTGTAATGCTCAAAATTAAAAATTGATGTCTCTAATGGATCCAAAACTATCAAAAACCCCCATATGGGCTCTTTCTGCACCTCATTTGGCCAAAAACTGAGAAAGTTATGCTTCTTCCAAGTTTTTCCCAATTTCCATAGCTAACCATCCTACATTTCATCCCAAACTTGGATTGAGCACCTCAAAACCAAAAATGATGCACAAATATGGCCTACAATCTTGCCTAATAGGCGAAATTGTCGGACACTTAAAATGTCCACTAACCCCTAAAATTTGAAATTTACAGTCATATGGGGCCACGTGCCCAAGGGCTGGGGCTAACCACCCACCCTCTTCGGCCAACCCCCAACGGTCTTGACACCTAGTCATGTTATGGCATGTTTAGCGCTTGAAACCCAGGGTTAGGGCAAAAATTTCTGCTTGCCCAAACTGTTCGAGGGCTCAGTCATGTCAAGGTCCATGTGACTTGGGGTTGGCCCCCTGTTGCATGTGCCTAGGGGTTGGCTCCCCGCTGCGTGCACCTAGGGGTTGGCACCCCACTGCATGCGCTTAGGGGTTGGCCCCCCGCTCTGTGTGCCTAGGGGCTAGCCCCCTCTGCTCCTTAGCCAAGGTTATATGGTGTGGCATATGTTTTAGGGCTCAATCCTATACTCCTCCCATCCAATATGCTCCCACCTGCTCCGACCTGTGTTCATGTATGACCCATGTGGCTCGGGGCTGCCCCCTACTCCGCACCCTAGGGGATGGCCCCCACTCCAAAATCTGATTATGGTTCCATTGGGCTATGTTGTGTGGGATGTGACCATGGCTTGGTGTTGGGGCTAAGCCTTAGCCCACGATCCCGCCCCTTGGCTCTGAGGTCGCAGGGACCAGGGCTAGGGCTTAGCCTCGGCGTTAACTCCAAAATACAAATATGATCACATTTAATGAAGGCTGAGACTTGTATGGGGGTAAGAAACATAGTGGTGGCACGATGGTAGTGTGCCTTGGTTCTTGGTTCTTGGTCCTGTGTTCGAATCCTGTGGGGGTGCTTCAACCCTTAACCAAATTTTTAGCTAATGTGGGGAGGCCACGTGGCTGCCAACCGTTGGCTCACACCGCTCACAGTTATTGGGCCACCAAACACCAAAAACCAATCACAACACATAAAAATTCAACCATTCTAGTGAGGCAAAGCGGTAGCTTGCCACTGGCCCAAAAATGCACAATCACCCTGCCAATCTACAATTTTTTTGCCTATTTGGGAACTCAATCATAACACAATATTAGGAGCATATGATATTGATTTTGAATGATTCAAGTCGCGTTGGATTCAAGTCGCTGAGATCTACGCACTAGTACATGTTTCGAGCTCTGTCACACACTTTGAATTTTTAGCACTAAATTGATCCCATGGATCATTAATGGCAAGTTTCCTCACCTTAGACGACATGTTGACATCATTAACCTTCGATCGATTGATTCTACAAGTGTTCATCTTCAGATCATTTATTCACACTTAGTATAATGTACTAGAGTACCTTAAGAGCCATTGTCATTATTGGTGTTTCCTTTCACATTTGTTAATGGTTTTATCAAAGACCAATAATCAGTTGGTTTTTGTGATGTTTAACCTTGAGACATTTATTCACATGATTATATTAATACTTTAGATAGATGGAGATAAATACCCTTGATCTTATTTTTTATATCCAGGTTGCATAGATATTTGAGTATTTATGAATTTTACAAAGATCCATAATGTATGTTTGGAAACTATGTTCATATTGAGATTTACGAGCATGGATCCACGTTGTGTGTTTGGTATCCATGACTTAGTTTTGCTGACATGGATCTTTGTACATTCCCATACTTACACCTAGAGTTACTTATATTTTGAGTATGGGAATGCCTATCTTAGTGATGATCATATGATATTATTGCATTATAATCTTTGATTGTTGATTGACAAGTTTCTAACTAGTCTATTCCATGCTTCATGACTTTGCATGATAAAGCATTTCAATCATTATCCTTTTTTTGACTTCATACTTTAAGGGGAAATATGTTACACATTATTTTGTCGCATCTATGGAAATGATGTTGTACCCATATCCTTCGGAATCTAAAGTAACTTTTCCACCAATCCATGAAGAAGATGGAATAAATGCCTCCATGGAAGATAAGAATTTTATGAAAATACCTTGAAATAACCTATTTTTAAGATCGACGTAGATATCATCATTAAATACTGCGATGATAAAGATTGCATAGCTAACAAAATGTGTCAATGACATTTTTTTGCATTACAAGGTGTGTCGGTCTTTTAACGTGGGTAAAAATTGAAAAAGAACAAGAATATTCTATTCTAGAAGCCTCATGGAAGTATCTTTTCATATGGTGTGGATATGAGCTCGCATCCCTCCCATAGTAGATCTCATCCCTGCCGTAGTGGATCTCACCCCTACCTAAGTGGATCTTAACCTCCATCTCTTATCTCCTCTTAACCTTCTCTAGTCTAAAATTCAATGGACTCTCAAGGAGAAGGGGTTGGATTTTTTACTCTTGAAATAACTTTGGCTTTCATACTTCCATTGCATCATGCTAAAGTGTCCAACCTATGATCATACTACTTTTGAAGGCAAGGCGCTTCACAACATCAAGACATTGGTTGTAATCTACTTCCATATTTCATTATTTCAAATACATATTTCTTTCCCACATTCATTGTTATAATGATTGATACAAGATTCCTTGATCACTTGTATGGGTTATATTAAATCATTTATGTAACATTTTATTTGATTATTTGTATGTTGGTGTCTTTGTAGATCTTGGCTTGGAGAATCGAGGATGAGACTAGAAGCTACAATAAAAAATAGTGAGGACAAACGTTGATAAAAATGGTAAGATTTATTCTTACATTGCTTGCATTTGTGATTTAATGGTAATGAACCTAGAGAAAGTTCTATGTGTTTGTTTGTTTTGTTATAGACTTGGTTTCCAAGTCTTGGTAGATTTGTCTTATTTGCAAGATAATATTTTTTCTTCAATGCTCACTACCTCAAAATAACCCTTCATCTTACACAAGTACACACAAGTATGGCCACCCCTACTTGTAACCTTCCATTTATCATTTCATTGAATCTCCCTGGCCTTTCAAAGTTTAAAAATGATGCCATAGCTCATGATTCTACATGGAAAGGAATTCCTACCAAATTTCTTTCAGACATACCAAAGTTTGAAGGGAGACTCGGGGAATATCTAACTAACCATGTGAATACCTTTCATATATTGTGTTCTAACAACATCACTGATGACTCATTTCAACTAAGGATTTTCCAAAGCATCCTTAGTTTCCCCTAAGCTAAATAGCACATCAGGGAAAAGGCGAGATCCCACAACACATTCGAATCCCTAGGTAAGTAATTTCTCACATTCTTCGAACTCCATGTTTGTCACAATAGAGGGTTTGAACTATTATCAAAGTTTCAATAAACATCCTCCTCTTATATAGCATACCATATCCATGAGTGGCACAGATGCCATTATATCTACAAAATTGAAGTTCCCAACAAGCTTTCATTATATTTTTACCTCAATTCCCTCTTGCCTATAACAATAAAGGACATTTCCACCACCATGTCGCAAAATAAGGAAGAATCCATAGCCAAAACTAAAAAATTCGAGCTTATTTATGTAGAACCATGGTACCTTTACATAGCAATCCTAGATGCTCGATGACCTCAATTTGTTAAAAAAGAAAAGTCAGGGGTATCAAATTTTGTTGATGCCTTAATTGGGCCCATTACCCAATACCAATGCTAACAACAGAACCAAATCACCTATTAGGAAATTCATATGAACCACCTCCATCATTCCCCCAAGTAGGTACGACGTCATTAGTCCCCTCAACTACAACAATAGAGTATTATTATAATACTTCTACTCAAATTAATAATTTTCCCATGCGTAACTTTATTGTTTGTCAACATCCCAACCCTCTTATGGAAATCCAATACGAGGAAATCCGTATTTCCCTTTCAAAGTTCAACAATAAACTAACTCCCCACGTCCTCAACATAATGCAGGGGTGAACTTTATTCAACCTTCTTTGTCCCAACAACAATAGGTGTTAGAACAAATTCATACTTCCAACCCTTCCAATAATAGGAAGAAGAAAGGAAAGAGAAAGTAGAAGTGAAACCAGGAATGGGGTGGAAACCCACAACGATAGAACACATAGGGAGGGGGCAATGCCCTAATCGGAACCAAAATCCAAACCAAGGCCCCAATAAAACATATAAATAAGATAAGAATAATGGTTTTTAAACTAATTACCCTTGCACTCTCTTTGGTGAGTGTGGACATTAAACTCACCATTTCCCCCAAATTTCCAAGTTCAAATGCATGAAGGAGGTTATGGGTAATCATAGTGGCCAATTCGGTAACCAACAACCTGCAACACTACATACCCCTATTCCTCATCAAAGAGCACCCACCACCCAACAAGAAGGAGGACCTCGCTAATTCTACAACCCTATAATGTGAAATACCCAAGATCCCACCAATCAAGACATTTTCATGAATGCAATAGATATCCTAATACAAACATCTCGTTGATTCTATGGCTCTAATCCTGAGCCTAACCCCTCACCAGTAAAGGGAATGTTGTCTAATTTAAACGCCCCTAGGGCATCACATAGAGTGAGTTTCTAGGTTGACTAAAGGACCCTTAAGACACACCTCACATAGTGCAAAGGAAACACATAGTTACAACATTGTAGACAACCTTGCTCAATTCCCTACTACCATGTCAGCACTAGAAGTGATTTAAACATGTCCAACTAAATGAAGACTTTTCTTTCAACATTAGGTGTGATTGACCCTTCTGATTCCTACTTTATCACAATTGAATTAGAAATCTCAGAATCCTGACTCCCACCATTAGTTGCTTTTCAGATCCCTATCAACATATATAATGTCATGATACACAGATGCATCATTGATGAGGGAGCATCTATGTGCATCATTTTTAATACAATATGGAAAAAACTAGGGTCCCTTGAGGCATATGATGGTATCCTTTCACAACAAATAGGAATCTTTTTGAACGTCCTGGTGGAACTCACCAGCAAAAAAAATCTCATCGATATAGAAGTCATAAATGTCCCCTAGATTACAAGATTTTGTTTACGTGAAGTTACATGTACACAATGAATGTTGTAGCATCTTTAGTCTTCTGCACCATGATATTTCCTCATAATGAAAAAATAATGACCATAGGCTAATTAACACACTATGAGTCAAGGGCCTCCCCCTCCCGTAATAGTGTGTTACCTTTTGTGGGATCAAAATAAGAACTAGTCCCCTCCTTCAGAGAAGTTAGACCCAAAAGATTTAAGGATTCCACCCTCTTTAGTAAATACCAAAGGGACCCCTGTATTATGCCTTATTGTAATTCAATCCATGTATGCATAGTAATCGTGTCTTCTAGTGAACCATCTCATGACACTCAGTCATCATTGATTGAAATGGAAATGGATTTGATGATTGATACAAAAATTTTACGATATGTTATCATTTAAACTCCTTTCCTATACCACCTGCCTGATTTTGTCTCACATTAAGTGATGGTGACACTTTCCTTGCCAAGCATGGCTCTGGTAGTTCCCATATAGTATTTCATACCTCCTTCCATGTTGGGTATGCTAGTGGTTATTCTCATTAGACATATTACATTTTCCACACCCTCAGTAGAACAGTGTTTTAGAAACACCAACCAACGCAAGGACACCAAAGGGAACCAAAAATTTCAACATGGACAATGAAAAAGAAGAAATACCCTCTAGCCACAACTACCCCTAAGGAGATCTCTCCATGTTCCCTTTGTGACATGTTGAGCCATCCTACCAATCAATGCCCCACATTGAATGATCTGAAGGTCCTTCTTCATGCCCCTTAACCCACCCCTCCACCCCACCACACCATTACTACCCACCCCATCAAGTGACAAAGCAACCTCATGATGAGATAAGGGTTTACGAGCCAACCACTCGTCCATAATTTATGCGCAACATGGAAGTTGTATGCATCATTTTGTTGATCACCCATGATATCAAGATGCATTGGCAGCCTTGTGTCATGCTTTGACAGTCGCACCACCATTTCCACCAATCTCATATGTTGATGATGCATTGTCCACCATTTATTACGTCACTACCTCGATCAACCAAATAATGGCACACCCTTGAACGCTTTGTATTAAGGACACCCATCTTACTTATATGTGTCCATTATGTATCACATACTGAAAAACCCATAAAATTTCAGTGACACCTTCCCCTCCTCAAGAACCCACCCTACCTTCGAATGAGACTGCTCCTAAGACCTCAATTACCTTGACCATTTTAAGGGAAGAACCTTCCCCTAGCATGGTTCCCACAATATCAACACAACCATTATAAGTTCAAACTACCCCACCAACTAGACCTAGATAGTAGATTCTTCCACCCACCAATACTTACAACAAATCCCATGTGGGATTTATGGTAGTCACCACATGGTTGAATTTATGCTCATAATAAACAACTGCCAACACTGTGGCACATTTTTTCTTCAACCACATCATCTTGATATCCCTCCCTTGTGCACTATTGTAGAGTTTCGCTTAAACATTTCCCCTTTGAGTGGTGGCTTGTTCAACTAGAACACGTTGATGAAAATTGATGCACCCCTCTCCAACACAATGGAGTTTCCAAAAGTGAATCGAAGAAACATGTGTCTGCAATGTGATGCTTCACACCTTTTGTGATGGGGACTTGGTTCCATGCTACGATGTCACTAATGAAGCATTGGGTCATGGGAAATTTGAAACATTTTGGAAATGGCCCTACATTGTCACACATTTTCTTCTAAAAGAGCCTACATTCTCGTTGAGCTTAACATTGCCTCAAAGACCCCAATGATCGTCTCTACCTCAAAAGCTTTCATCCATGAATATCTACTATCCTTTCAATATTTTTGTATAGTTTTTGCATTTCTTATGTGATTGAAAAACTTACCTAAGATCTCTCTTATATTTATTTTTTCATTTCTTGGCAAATGGATCACCCACCAACATACTTTATGGAGTTTGTTGATGGCGCTTCTCGGTGGATGTAAAACTTAGCATCGGCAGCCTGGGTCATATACTCCTAGAATAAAAACTTGCTCCAAAGAAGAAAAGTTTGTATCAGGTGAGTCACTAATAATCAAGCTAAATACGACACTATAATATGCATGTTGGCCAATTCTATCCACCTCGATATTCACCATTTACAAGTGTTCCTTGATTCCCATCTTGTTGTTGTGTAATTGAATCACACCTTTTGGGTTCATGATACTTGTTTGTTTCATAAGTACCTACAAGCCAATTTATTCGTACAAATTTTTTACCATGTCACGTTTTTACATATACCATGGAGTCAAAACCAAGTCATCGACAACATAGCAAATCATATCCTAGACTAGCAAGCATCATGCTAACTATAAAAAGCATTAAACCAATAAAGCATCCATAACATCATTATTATGTATTTTCTAGCTTGTGGTTGAATGGTAGTGGTTTGTTATTTTATTTTTCATATTTGTTTTTCTTTTGGGGTACAATGGCCATTTCATCCCAAAGGATAGTAGTAATGTTAATTTAATGCAAAATATGTATTCTATGATTGCTCCATTGGTTTCTTTTCAAAGAAGGAGATCACTAGGCATTATTAAAACAAACGTATTGTTTGACTTTGTTGCTTATGGGGGCTTACTCTCAAATCTTTGTTGCCTATGGAATGGGATGAAGCAACTTTGTCTGTTTGGGATGGAACAAGTGTCATGGTTTAGTTGGTTATCATGTCAATCTAATTTCTAACACACTGAAGGTCTCCACTTCAAGTTAGGGTGGTGCCATTTTTCTTTTAGGATGTCATTCACAACTAATATCTCCTATCAACTCCTCATGGTTTCCTTTCAATCGTAGGGTCTAGTGAGTTGAATTCCGATTAAAATGCATAGTTCTTTTTAAGCTACCTATTCCATCAATTCAAGGTTTTACTTGCCATATTGTTCAAGTTTCAAATATCATCGAGGGCACACCGATACCATTGTTTGTTACTAGTGTTTCTAGTATGTGAAAGGTTCAAGATCCATAATTACTAGGAATATAGATAGATTGAATCACAATGTTTGCTCATATATGATAATTAGTAGGATTACTCTTGTGATGATTATGCTAATAATGTATTATCTCTACCATTTTATGTTTCTATAAAGTTCAAATTTGGTACACTAGTGATTAGTAACATCTATTATAAGTTGTAAAGGTTTACAGATCCATTACTTAGTACTTCAACTACCAAAGAAAATCTATTTATGTTTTCGTTGCTTCAAGTTATCAAATGGATTTTGATCGACCAGGCTGACCAAGTGAAAAAACATATGTTGATGAGGTGAAGCAACCAAGGGGCGTACTAAGTAGCCTTGAGTGATTATTAGGTAATACAAGTGCATTTTTTCAGTGCCAGACAATGTTGTGCCATTTAGGTGCTTCAATACTAGAAGAGAGGAGCTAATTAATAAAGATGAAAGAGTCCATCGCCATGTGAGTCTAGGAAATCATCTACTTCATGAATTTTGAGGATTTTCATTGGCTCTGGGATGTGAAGAATCCTCCTGAACATTAAGGGGGTGAGGCGTACTAGGGTTTTCCTTCTTCTTTCATACCTATAACCCCATGTTTTGCATCAAACCACTAGAATTTATCGAACATCCTACTTGGGTGGCATGGGTTAACCCTAATATTGCATTTACCATTGATATGACTGTCACAAAATCCATAATTAGAGATATGCATAAATTCATGGATTTAGACCATAGTTTAGTAGGTGGACATAGTTGGTAGAGATTAGACAATGTGACTCGATTTAGAAAGTGAAAGGTGGAGAGAGTTTATCTAAGCATCTTACTAGTGATAGTGGTGTTTCTTTTGGGTGAGTGGAGGTCACTATCTGAAGCTGATACTACCAAGTGTGGTAAAAAATTGGAATCTTTATAACTAACATGGTGGAACTTTTACTCAAAGTAAAGTGTGAAACCGAACATTCCAAATCCCCCAAACTTTGCAGAACTTCCAAATGAGGGTGTTATATTTAACCTTTCCATCGTCCCATCTCTGTATTTTGTGGGGGTGAAACAAACTCAAATAACATGAGCATGGAATTAATGATCCTAAACTTTCCAAATCCCCCAAACTTTGAAAAACCTCCAAATGGGGGGGATATCTTTAACCTTTCCACTGTCATGTCGTTATATCTTGTGGGGATGAAACAAACAAAAAAATATAAGCATGGAATTAACGAACCCAAACTTTGCAAAACCTCCAAATGGGTTGGGGGGTGGGTGTTATATTTAACCTTTCCACTATACTATCTCTATATTTCGTGGAGACGGAAAAAAAAATGGGCATGGAATTAATGAACCAAAACTTTCTAAACTCCCTAAGATTTGCAGAACCTCCAAAGAATACATGTTGTCTATAATAGAAATATATATAAATAATTGCATCTCTCTTCCAAAACTAATGTCCATGTGTTTCTCTAATTTTGTCAATACATATGGGTCATATTTATCTCAATCTTTTTCATCCCACCCAAATTTATCACGATGGGAGAAAATATATTAGGATTTTGGGAACCTATGGTAGGCCCTATCTTCTCTATTTAACACTCATTTTCTCCTTTTTCTCTTGGCCTTATTTCTACATTTCATTATTTTTCCCAATTGTCAAAATGTTCAGGAATAGATTACAAGAGTATGCATAGAAGAATTCTTTGCCATTAACCGTTCACAATACCATAAATGAAGGCAAAGACCATCTTCCCCAATTCAAGTGCAGTGTGACAGTGAATGGTGAAAAATATGATTCATCTCTAGGCTTTGAATACAAGAAGGAAGTAGAGAGTGGTGTTGCTCAGGTAGGGGTTGAAGAATTGCTTAAGATGGGGTTGGATATCTAGTTCAAAGTAATACTAACTTCTACCCAAATGCTCAAAAAAATTTCTAGGGCTATGGAATATGTTGCATGTTGTATACAAACTCTCCTCCCCCCTCACAGATAATGAGAAGCCCCCATTACATGATTTGAGGCAACCGGGGAGGATTCAACTATACTCTGATTTGCGGTGACAACATCATGACCTACTAAAAAAGTAAGATGCAGTGGAGCGTACCAATGGTAAAATCCCATATTTTTCCCTCCATTGCCTGGGTCAGTAGGACACCAACTACCATTTAGAAAGTGTGCCCAATAATAGAAGATGCCACCACACACCTAGTCTAGTACACCAAATTATCAACATGTAATACAGTGATGGGACATTCCACAAAAAATCCTCACAATCATCATAGCCCTACATCGCAGATCACTAAAATCCATACCGCTCCTCCCTCCACTACCCCTTTTGTGAAATGCTTCCTGGCCCACTTGTCTAATGTTATAACTAGTTGTAAAGGTTCAATAGGAAATTCATGCCCCCATGGATTCAACCTTGTAAGGAAATAGATATCCACCTCCATGGATATCCTCAGGTGCTTGACCTAGACCTCAAATACCCCCTGGTGTGGCCTCCACCAACTCACCAAGAATCATAATCACGTCCCCAAACATATCAGGGGACACTCGTAATACTTCAAGGGTCCCTAGTTAGGCCTGTAACGCAGCCTAGATATCCCTGTAGCCGCACTCCCTCTAGTGAAGCAACATTAGTGGTGTCTACATGGATAATGGGTCACTCAATCAAAAGAAAAAAATTAAAAGAGAGCCACACCCTTATGACTATACCTACCATAGCTGTGTTGGAATGTTCAATTGTATCTCATACAATTGCATAGCATGCTATGCAACTATATTTTACACATTTATGCAGTCATTATGGTTGTATCCACCCTCCGTGCATGGGGTGTTGCACAACTAGTACTTGAACAATCATTGCAATAACCATGATTATTTTCCACCTAAACATGGTGCACCACATGCCTCAAACATTCATAGTAACACTAGTCCATGTGACTTTGGCCACCCTAGCCATGTGATCACCCATGTAGTTTTACCCTAAGTAGTTGTAATCATTATTGGCATTATGACATAGGATTGGCACTATGTCACAAGTGTTGTCCTTGATGGCAACTCTCTCAGATGGTAGATCACTGTTCAAGCTCTCAAATGAAAGAAAAAGAGGTATACGCAGTTTCCCCTTGACGAAGTCGCGTATACACACGGGATTGCCGACCAAAAGTAGCGTATGCATATGCATGCACTTTCATGGACGAAAAAGCACGTACGTGTGGGAAAACTTATTTTTGGTCCATGGTATTTAGTCCTTGGTATTTGGACCTATGGTTTTGGACCATGGTATCTCGTCTGAAGTGTTGAACCCAGGTATTTGGTCCAAGGTATTGATTCTTTATGGTTTTGGACCATGGTATTGTGTAAGGCCTAAGTCTATAAAAGGGGAAGGAGATCATTAGACAAAAATATTCACTCAAGCATTGAATATCTCATGAAGAACTAGATCTGGAATACTGGTCATTGGGTTATGGTGCATAGTTGAATCTGAATCAAGGAGGAACCTAAGTGCAAGAAGAAGGATAAGTACAATTGATGGATCAAGACCTTAAGGCTTGAATAGTAGTATCTTTGTGTGATTTTGATATGTTATTTTGGCACATGACTTGATCTATAAATCTGATAATCTGGGTATAACTGATGTCTATATAAGTGAAAAGGATAAATTATCTTTTATATATCTGTACGCAGGTTCAGCGAAGAAAAGGTGTGTATACACGCTAGTTTTGTAATGCAAAATAGTGTATATGCTGGTTGGCCTTAATTCAGAAGCATATGCATGCAGGTTGTACACATTGAAGTAGCGTACGTCTCTTGAAATATGTTTTAGCTATTTCTATTTATTGATGCAGTGTTCTGGGTTCAGAATTGATGTCTGGTTACTGTTAATGTTTTTGGGTACAGCATTCAGAGAAGTGACTATTTGATTCAGTTTTGTTTGGTGCAAAGGAAATTGGTTGATTTGATATTTGATTGATGTTATTCATGGATCCAATCTGAAAATTTATGAAATGTGGTCCCTGAAAGAAAAGAGAAGGTTGTCGCCTTCTGTAGGTTAGCACCTACGTACTAGTACCTCAGCCAATACAAGAGCTAAGGGGGTTGTAGCTCCCTTCCAGGAGAAGCTGGAGAATGAGAGAAGGTTGTAGCCTTCTGCACGTAGCAGCCTGCGTACTGGTATAAGACTGCACCAGTACAGAATCATTGTAAAAAGAAGTTTCTAATTAAAATAAGATAGAGACGAATTACAGCAGGTGGTTTTCACCCACATTGGCTTTCCACCTTATATCTTGTGTTCTTATGTGTGACTGCTTGTTCTGTTTTACTGTTCCTGGTTACTGTTTATATGGTTTGATGCACAGATTAATGATCAACATCTGAAGAATAATTTAAATTACAAGTCTGTTGGTTATACGTTAGTTTCCTTAACTGTAGTTGCGTACATATGTAGTTTTCACTAACTAAAGTAGCATATACAAATATGATTGTGAAATGAAAAATAATTGACCTGATAATACTGATTCACCCCCCCTCTCAGTATTATTTCCAACAATCATCATCTCGACTACACATTTACCCCCTATACAGTTACTACAACTTCCATTGAGTCGCCCACACTCAATGGAACTAGAGCATAGAAAAGGTTCATATGACCCTTTAGATCATACGATCTTGGGACTCGCTTGTCTTTGAGTGCAAGTCAATCAAGGCCTTCAACAACTTCCAAACAGCACCAAGATCACTCAATAACGCATTGATCACCACCTCACCAAAGCACAAATGAGGTGGCATTGTAGGCCCAACCCCTCTTTTATACACCTTGGCTTGGAAATTCCATAAGACTATGCAAAATCCCATGAGATCCATGTCCAAAACCATTTATACCTTTAGAATCAACGCACTATGCACTTCTCAATGACACTCTCCTCTTGGTATGCTAGATTTCCATGTTTGGGACCCTCACAACTCTCAGGGTCATCCTTAGATGTGCCATGTTTTCATTTTGTCTTGTTCATATATGCATTTTCATTTTCAATATTTTGTATATCTACAGTACCTTCACTTGGCGTGTCTGGCTCATGGTTGCAGGATACATTTTTTTTCCCGCTGTGACTCCCCAACTATAAGGTAGTAGAATCATACTCAAGGTATCACTTCCTAATTGGTGTGGTAGGATTCTCCCTCAGATACATTTGCATAACCCATTTCACTGCCCCTAAGTTCACCATAGGGCCCTGATATTCTGACCATGTTCACCCACACCTTCCTCTTGTAATAGGTGAACAGTCACATATGCCAATAGTTTCCCATATTTGTGCATTTTGCATATAGTAGTATCATTTTGCATTACTGGCATCCATGTTGTCATTCCTATCCCAAGAATCGTTCATTTGGATAACTTAAACCATGGCCACATTCCTCTTTCTTGGTTGATTGCTTACTGGCCTTCTATATTCCCAGGAACCCATATGGTTGATCATCATTAATGCACCATTGCAGTCACACTTGGACTCTCATACCTCCACAATGCCATATACCATCCGCATGATGACCCGCATCCATTTTCTAACATTGAGACCATCCAATGGGGCCTCCACCCTTTGCAGTGATTTCCTTGCACCATCATGTAGGCTACCACACATTAGGAAACTCATCTCTTTTGTTTGTACATCTCATAGCATCTTTACATTTTTTTGGAAAGTGTACAAATATTAGTTTGGAAGCAAGTAGCTCACTCATTTTCACACCTATTAATTGGTAGCAATCCTTAGTCTTCATTGGTTGGAATACATATTTTTATACCCTTTCCACTCAATATTGATTTCATGTCATGACCCTTCACCACACCTAACCTAAATAATGTATTATTGTAGACCCGACTCACCCAATAAAAGCAACCATCTATCACTCCCCTATATGTCCTCTTGACCCCAAGGGTTTGCCTACCTCAGTTTATTTTTCTTGCCACTACTCACACCATGCTCCGATATTGGGAAGTTTATAGTCTACATATCATTTTGCTAACTTCAATCACCATTCCTTTGTCACCATTCCATGGTCCCCTATCTATATCAAGCCTCAAATGGATTTCTTGGAAGGCCTCTTTTTTTATGGTCGTCTCTTCCTTCTTATTGACGTTAGCTCTCATTTTTAGGAAAGAAGAAATATCTTGGTTCTCATTACCATTTAGTGTGAACCTAGGATGAAATAATGGGAGTGATCAGTTTCCATTAATTTCATTGACATCCCTAATGTTTAACGTTAACATTGTTTCACGTCAGGAAGGGTTGTACTTTGCAACAACTACATTTTCTCAGTTTGGTAGAAGACATATCTACTAGGTCAACACCTCTTTCAATGGTGTCATCATCACTCATTGCAGTTGATACATTGGGGGTATATGCATCAACTTTACCATCGTATATCAAATACGCCTTTGAGGGCAAAGAAATCATCTACTTCAGTGATAAAAATTATGTTCTCAACATTCTCGACAAAAATTTTCTTGTGTACCAATGTAACCATATTTGTCAAATTCAAGATCATGAGCATGGGCCATACCCACCTCATCTGCATATTGTAAATACTTTCTATCAATAGTGGATCCTATGGTGTCTCTTCAGACCCCCTACTTTCTCTCCAAACAACGATCTCTCTCCCAATAACTCCGTAGGACTCATCGTCAAGTAGAAAAAATGTGATGTATTTCGGTTATACATTTTCTCATAACCTCACATCGGGGGAAACTATTATTGTAATTCTCCTACCTAAACCTATTATCTTATATTGTGTTAATAACCTACTAGTCAAATGATTGTTCTTTGTGCTTGATTAGTATACATAGGAGGTATGTGTATGCTAGCTACATAATAGTATTAAACTTGACTAATAGTTGAGCTTGATTAGTGGTTAATTGATTGATTAACCCTAAATTATTAATTAATTATTAATCAGGATTAAAGGTTAATCAATTAGTTAACCACTAAACAAGCTCAACTATTAGTCACTTTTAGTATTATTCATAGGCTACTAATGTATCCGTGCAAGGTGTGGGTATGTAGCTAGCATATGCATACCTCATATGTATGCTAAAAATATTGATTAAAATCAAGCACATAGAATAATCATTCAATTGGTAGGTTATTAACACAATATAAGATACTAGGTTCAAGTAGGGGCATTACAATTATCATTGAAAAATTGTACACTCAATTCCACTAACCAGGGCACTCAACGCTAAATAATGACATGTGCAACTGCGCTAGTCATGGTTGGAAAACATCACAAACCAGGAAAACCCAAAGGTTATTAACATTGTCATTTAAAAATAATAATTCATGCAAAGTCACCTCAGCAGTCTTTTGCAGATCATCGCAAATGTTTCTTTGATAGTTGCACAAATTCGTAGAAGTGATATATCAAAATTCAGCATGCCCAATAAAATAAAATTAGCAACCACTAGCTAAAAGGATAAGGTCAAGTGGCTTAGTCTTGAGCCATTATACCAGTTGAAATGACATTAAGGATCCCCCAAAGGACTCCCCTTGTCTCTCACTAGCTCCCTCAAAGATCAATTCTTATCAATGAGCCAAGGGGAGGAAAGGCATGGGCTTTGGCCTATAAATGTTGTTGAATTTGGTTCCAAAACAACATATAACCCAAGAAAATTTATGCTTCCAAATTGTATAGCAATACAACATTCCTTTGTGTTCATATAGCTTACCATTTGAGAGCTCCCATAGGAATTCTTTGATGAGAGATCGTTCTTACAAGAAGAGGGAAAAAGGTACCTTCCTTTAGCAGAGTCTTAGGATCCATTGACTTATCAACTCCCTTTAATGTCTCTAGGATCATTTTGTAACTCTTTTCACCAAAAAATACAAATATTTTTTTCTTCCCAACCTCTATTGTTCATTATTTTGTGTTCCTTTGTTATTACATTGTAACTAATGACATTATTTAGATTTAGTTGCTATGTTCATTTGCTTATGTGTTTTTCTTGCTAATCATTTTCTCATTGGTGTTGAAAATGTAGCAAAAGAGTCTCAATTTTGATATTTCCTTAATCAAATTGAGGAAATTCGAAATTCCACATCAGCAGACAACTTGGAGAAGTTAACTGAGATGACATGGTTCTTGTCACTGAGTTAAGAACACTTAATTTGAGGTAATGAGTTGAAGCTTAGTTTGCTTGTGTTGATTCCTAAAAAATAGGAGTCTAGCTTAGTTAATTTGAGTTAAGGGCATGAAGTTCAATTGTATGTAGTGATTCCTAAATTTTAGGAGCCTAGGTTGAGTTAATTTAGTTGTAATCAGTTAAACTAGTTCTAATTATCAATAGAACTAGTTGGTGGTTAGTTAAGTAGTGGGGCATCAATCTAACTCATAGCTCATCTAGTTAACTACTCAATCAACTAATAATTATCTCATCCATGCAAATAATTTGAGTTACCCAGTTGAGGTGGAGATTCCAAGGTAGTGTGATGTCAGTTGTAAACTAGTACAGGTGTTGCATGCAGTCAGATGATCAACCTAAGGAATTGCGTAATTAAACTAAAGGAATTTCCTAAATAATAGGGGCTAATTCCTCAAGGAAAAATGCAAGCAAATAGGGGCTCAAGTAGAGAAAAATTTGACTAATTCTGAGTCAGAGGCCTTCAATGAGTAGAGAGATAGGTTGTACACTTACACGGTGAGATCAGTTGAGAAAAGAAATTGTAATACATCTTTATTTAATTGATTAATGCAAGTAGGCATTAGGGTTTTTAGCAGATTTCTTTCCCCAGATAAAAATACTTGTTGCATGTGTATTATTCCTTCTTGCATGTCTGATATTTTTGTTCTAAATTGTGAATTAATGTTTGCATAGTAATAGAGTAGGTTTGTGTCTTGTGATTTTGATTAAAACTTCATGAGTAGTTGCAAATATACACCCTAATTTCTACATTGTATCAGAGTTGGATTCGCATTAGAGCAGGAAATTCAAATTTCTTTCTCAGAGGTTCGAATTTGAAAATTATTATAGCAGGATTTCTTCATAGCTGAGAAGATGGCCTTCAATGGACTAAAGCTAGAGTTTTCCTTAGAAGGCACCTCAAATTTTGTTGCATTGGAGGATCGCATGGAGGCAATATTTGATGATAATGGATTGCTAGAATACATCAAGACAGATGTTGCAAAACCTCAAGCATATGATGCCTAGAACCTTGCTCAATGGAACAAAGATGTAGCCAAGTCGAGGAGAATAATCTTGGAGGGAGTATAGGATCATATTGTCTCGAATCTCCATGAAAAAGAAACTTTTTTCACGACGTGGAAAGCGCTAACATAATTGTTCGAGAATAATAGTGACCACAGGAAGTTGGCACTCAAGGATGAACTTCGAAGTATCAAGATGCAAAAAAATGACACAATTTCAAAATATTTGAGAAAGTTTAAACAATGTTGTGATGAACTTGGTGTGGTTGGTGTTAATGTCCCTGAAGAAGACTTGGTAAGCCTATCCCTTTTGGGCATTCCCAAGAGATGGCATAGTTATCAAGATTCGTTGAACATGAGGGAGAAACTACTGAATTGGGAGCACTTATGGTCTGATTTGGTACAGGAGGAAAAAGGCGGAATACCAAAGTTGGGACCTCATCAAATGAAGAGGAAGAGGACTTTTCTCTAGTAATAAAAGGAATGAAGGCCAAGGGAAATAATTCTCGTGGTGAGGCTGAATCCAACAAAGAGGGAAAGAAGAAAGATTTGTCCAAAATTAAATGCTTCAATTGTCAGAATTTGGGCATTATGCTACTAAGTGTCCACACAAAAAGCCTAGGAAGGAGTCTACAGTAGCAGCAGCAGGTGAAGCTTTGACTTCACAGTTTGAGCTAGATTTCACCCTTATCGCATGCATGGCTAGAACTATGATGGGGAGTGTGTGGTACTTGGATTTGGGCACCGCATTCCACATGACTAGGTGTAGATAGTTTTTCAGTGACCTAGAGGAAAAAAATATATGGATGAATATTGAATTTGGAGACGACAGAAGGTACAATGCGACCAAGATTGGTAGAGTCACCTTTCAGAGGGAGTCGAGATCCCCTCTCAGACTCAAGGATGTCATGTTCATTCTAGGCCTAAAGAAAAATATCATCTCTATGTAATTTTGGAAGACCGTGGTTATGATGTGATCTTCAGCAAAGGAAAGGTATTCATGAGACACATAGCCAAGGGATAGGTGAAGCAGATCAGGGTTTGAGTCAAGAATATGTATGCACTTAAGGTAGAATATGCATGCACAACTTTGAGGAGCAAGGAAAATACTAGAGATATGGTGGTTGAGAGGGAGAATGTTAGACCTCTCAATATGCAGGCTCATAAGGAGCCTCAGGAAGTCCTAGAGAATCCATAAATGGAGAGGTAGAGAGGAGGAAGTGTGGAGGCATCTACTAAAGAAACTAACTCTAGTAATGGGATAGTTCAGGCCCAGTGGGTAGAGGGAGAACATGTAACTATACCTCCAAGAGTGAGATGGAGTGATGTCGATGCTTAGTCCAAGAGTTGCAGAAATTTGGGCAGGGTCCATTGAGGCATTCTCCTCATGGATCATTACCTTTTTATGAGGGACCCACAATATTCAGTAGCAGGAGGATAAGTGTCAATAAACTACTGAGTGCATAGGAGTGTTGACAACAGAGTAGGAGGATAAGTTTCAGTCAACTACTGAGGAGTGCAGAGGAGTGTTGACAACAGAGTAGGAGGCTTAGTAGTAGAATTAGCAGCAACTCAGTTTTCCCAGTAGACAGATGAAGACATATTTGATTCAGTTTGCTTTTTTTATTTATGCTTCTTAGTTACATATGTTGCAGTAGTAGCAACAATAGTGAGAGATGTTTCATGAGGTACATTCCATAGGTGTAGGAGAGGGGTGGTCGATAATCCATTTCGTACTGAGAAGGAGTGTTGACAATGCAGCAAGAAAGTCTCAATTTTGATTTTGCCTTGATCAAATTGAGGAAATTTGAAATTCCACATCAGCAAACAACTTGGAGGAGTTAACTGAGATGACATGGCTCTTGCCACTCATTTAACAAAACTCAATTTGAGTTAATGAGTTGAAGTTTAGTTTGCTTGTGTTGATTCATAAAAAATAAGATACTATCTCAATTAATTCGAGTTAAGGGCGGAAATTTCAATTGTGTGTAGTGATTCCTAAATTTTAGAACCCTAGGTCGAGTTAATTTCAGTTGTAATCAATTAAACTAGCTCTAATTGTTAATAGAACTAGTTGGTGGTCACTTAAGTAGCGGGGCATCAATCTAACTCAAAGATCATCTAGTTAACTAGTCAATTAGCTAATAATTATCTCATGCATGCCAATAATTTGAGTTACCCAATTTGAGGTGGATATTCCAAGGGAGTGTAACATCAGTTGTAGACTAGCCTTGAGTGTACAGGTGTTGCATGCAGTCAGATGATCAACCTAAGGAATTGCACTATTCAATTAGATAAATTTCCTAAATAATGGAGGCTAATTCCTCAAGGAACAACGCAAGAAAATAGGGGCTCAAGCAAAGGAAAAATTTGACTAAGTCTGCGTCAGAGGCCTTCACTGAGCAAAGAGATAAGTTGTGCACTTGTTGGGTGAGCTCAGTTGAGCAAAGCAATTGTAATACATCTTTGCTCATTTGATTAATGCAAGAAAGCATTGGGGTTTTTAGCAGATTTCCTTCCCCAGATAAAAATACTTGTTTCATGTGTGTTATTCCTTCTTGCATGTCTGAGATTTTTGTTCTAAATTGTGAATTAATGTCCACAGAGAAATAGAGTAGGATTGTGTCTTGTGATTTTGATTAAAACTTCATGAGCAATTGCAAATCTACACCCTAATTTCTACAGCTGATTCTATGTAGGGAACAAAAACCTTGTAATAGATTGGATTTTGGCACACTATTACTATAAAAGAGAAACAACAATGGAAATGTGGGAGCTACCACCTCTAAATATATAGGAATTTCATTGGACACAATGCATGCTATTAAACAAGGCCAATAAATAAAGCCCTTATTGTCACCAAAATTATAATATCCTAGTTAGTTGATTATAATGCCTTGGCATGTTTGTAGCGATATGTCTTCTGAATATTTTCGCATGTGTATATTATTTGAATCTAGAAGCTACATGACTTGCTCTTAGATCTTCCTTTCTCTAATCGATTTGGTCTTTAACCATTTCATATTTTAACTATGTATTCACTTAGTAGTTTCAAGGATACAACGTACATGTAGGTCCAATGACAAGAGCTTGATATATTTTGATAATTATAAGGGAACAATGTATGTGTGGCTCTAGTAGCAGCTGAATGAAATTTTAATTACTGATGTGAATGATCAAATGTAGAACCAATACAATTTGATATGTTTTAATAAATTTATATGCATGTGTGCAAGTGTTAAAATATCACTTAAGAAAATTTGATATATTAAATGCGTTCATTTTTTAATGTATTTAATCTGTTAATTTTTGCAATGTTGCAATTTCTCATTTTACTCACCATTATTGCCACAATTTAATTGTAAAATTCTATTCTTGGAATATCATGAGAAGACCCACAAAATTTCTGAGTTTCTCTAGTCTGACTCACTATGGGATTTTTACATATAATTTACATGCAAAGTGTTGTAGGTGTATTTATTTAACTTTGATTCACGTTTAATGACTGATAACATTAATGATTGTCATGAACCACCCTTTTATTACTAAAATACATTTCAAAAAATACAACAACCTTTTGTGAGTAAACACTCATTTCTATAAATTGGTAAATATGAGAAATAGATATATTGGGCATAAGAACTTGATGTACACACCGTAAAAAGGGACTTCAATGCACAAACAACTTCAACATTTGACTTTTAGTGGCATGAGTAAGCTACAACCAAGCACTTCAACTTCTTTCAATGACTAATTGGCCTCAGGTATGTACTAAAAATTTGTGCTTAAAATGAACCCTTCACACCAACAAACTTCAACCAATCAGAACGTTGGAATAATCTACTCAGCGAAATGGACCCAAATCCACCATAAATGAAGGTATCTTAGGTAGAAAACATAGAGAGATAATGTGGCCTACTTTTACACTGAGAAATCGTTCCACATATGTACTGGAACTTTGTCCTTATAAGCTTTTAAACTTGGCCCTTGTGAGGATGGAACTCGACCAACCCAAACCTTAGTGTCTCAACCCCATAAATAATAATGTTGTTCAACAGAAGAAACAAGGGAGACTCATCCCTTTCAAGAGTGAATTTGACCTAGGATCCTCCAACAAACTCAATCTCTATACTAGACTAAAACTTGACTCTAGACTCAAGCTTGTTCTTCAAGAAACTCAACCTGGGTATATGGTAGTGTTAGACTCTCAAGGCAAGTTCTCATATTTAAATTTTCTCCTTCGTTGCGTTAGCCTGCAAGTAGATATGTATAAAACCAAACATTAGAAGATAAAATCAACTGATAAAACTTGTACCTCCATTCTTTCTACAAATCTTCTTCTTCTTGGTAGCGCAATGGTGAAATCTGAGTGATTTCACTCTTTGAACCAACTAGGGTGTATAGTTTCAACACCGAAGCTAGAAATGGCAGTGAGGGTTTCTCAAACACTAAGCTCATATCTAAAAACTCTCCAAGAGATCCTTTTCTCAAAATTCAAGTGATAGAATGAGGAGAAACTCCTCACTTTTCCCCTTTTATAAGTTTGTGGCCACTTTTTCCTCCATTTTACCCTTTTTATTTTAAAAAGTCACTTTATGGAATTTTCAATTTATAAAGTGAAAGTGACTTTTCATTAGCCTCGGATGTGTCCCCCTTTTCACCCCTTAAACATTTATAATTTTTTCCTAAGAAAATCATGTTTCCTTATTAAAAAATTTCCCCGCCTTAGCCTACAAGAACTTATTATGTTGGCAGAACCTTGTCTTATGTCTCCAGTGATTGGGGACATTATAGTCCTCCCTGCCAAAGATTCCTTGCCCTCAAGTAACTTTACTTTTGGGTGTTTGAGCACCTTTTCACCTTCCCAAGTAGCATCCTAAATATGAAAACATTTCCACTTCACCAAGTACTCCTTTATAGTTTTGTTCCCCATCTTTCACTCCCTTATCTCCAGAATCTCCTCAGGAACTAGGATTAAATCTCCTTCATCGTCCAATGAAAGGAGCTCAGTGGAGGTGACTACATTCTTCCCTAAGGCCTTCTTAAGGCATGACACATGGAATAAAATATGAACTTTACATCCTTTAGGAAGCTCAAGTTCATAGGACACTTCTTCAACTCACCTAATGATTATGTATTGTCCATAGAACCTAGTTTCAATTTTTCAGCCCCCTTTATTTTGAGTGATGACTGCCTATGGAGTTGAAGAGGAAGATATACCATGTCTCCTCACTTCAAAACTACACTCAAACCTATGCCTATCTACATATACCTTTTTCTTTTTATGATCCATCTGAAAGTTTTCCTCGAGGACTCATATAATATCTTGGCTCTCCTGAATCCAATATTTAGCTAAAAGGGCACAACTATCCCCAAACATTTGATATGCAATTGTTCGAGCATAATATCCATATATTTCTTTAAAGGGAATCATACCAATAGACATGTGGAAAGTTGTGTTGCAATAGTGTTCCCTCAGATGCAACCACTTAACCCATGCATTATGTTGGCTAGATACATAGTTTCAGAGATAGCCCTCCATCCACTTGTTGACTATCAGTCTAGCCATTGGTCTATGGGTGATAACTAGTGCTTGGTGTTAGCTCAGTATCCACATGTCTAAATAATTGTTGCCATAAGTCGCCCATAAATCTATTGTCCCTGTCATTCACTATGGTCTTTGGTAACCCATGCAACTGGAAGACCTCCTTGAAAAACAACTCGGCCACTTGTGAGGTTAAATATTTAGATGGTATGGAAAAGAAGTGTGCAAACTTCATAAGCCTTTCCACCACTACATAAATGCAATATTTACCTTGTACCAGAGGTATCCCAATTATAAAGTCCATGGAAATTCTCTCCCACTTCTACTCAAGGATAAGAAGTTGGTGTAGCAACCCCACTAGATGAGTATGTTCAACTTTATTCTATTGGAAAATGTTTCATTCTTTCACAAACCTCAACACATCCATCTTGAGGCATTTTCAAGTGAACCTCTCCTTGATTTTCATGTGGGTTTTCAAATACCCCGGGTTTTCTACAAAAGGTGAGTTATGAGTTTCCTGCATAATTTTCTCTTTTAGCTGTGATTTCTGTACCAGATAGATCTGGTCTTTATAGTAGATGATGTTTTCCATGAACTAGTATCTATCATCCTATATCAACCCTTCTAGAATCTCATAGGAAAGTTTGGTTTTGGAGTATTCTACAAGTAGCAGCGACTTCCAGTCATTTGTTATCTTCAAGAGTGAGAGAGTAGATGGCATCCTCGAGAGGGTGCTTCTTACTACATTGTCTTTCCCTTTTACATACTCGATCTCAAAGTCACAGGCTTATAATTTGTTAATCCACTTTTGTTGTATATCACTCAACTCCTTTTTCTCCATGAGTAATCTCAGGTTGTTATGAGTTGTTTTTACTTTGAACTTGTTCCCCACAACATATTGTCGGAACTTGGCCAATTCATGCATGATGGCCAACATTTATCTGCCATACATTGATAATGTCGCTCATAATATTTGAGTTTGTGACTCCCAAATGCTATAAAGTGATGATCCTGCATGAAAACTACTCCTATTTCGGTCCCCGAAGCATCACATTCCAGCATGAAGGGTTGGGTGAAATCTAGTAGTGTAAGCACAGGGAATGAACTAATAACCTGCTTCGTCTTCTCAAATATTTCTTGTTCTAATTGGTCCAAATGAAAGCCCCCTTTTTGGTGATGTATGTAAGAGGCGTTTTCAACTGCGAGAACCCCTTAACAAACTTCATATAGTATATCCAGAGACTAAGGAAGTTTTTCAATTCAATTATATTTTTTGACGTAGGATATTCGATGATTGTCTGGATCATTTCCTGATGGACCTGAACACCATCATTCCTAATCACATGCCCTAAGTAGAGAATCTATGTCATACTGAAATCACACTTGGACTCCTTTCCTTCTCTTCTAGAATTCCCAATACCTCATCCAAGTGCACCAAATGGTCCTCCGAAGTCTTGTTGTAGACAAGTATATCATCAATGAAAACGATCAAGTATTTCCACAATTATTTGTTGAACACATGGTTCATGCATAACTGAAAAATATGGGGGCATTGGTTAGCCCTAATGGCATAACTAAGCAATCGTAGTGCCCATAGCGGCACCAAAAAGCTATCTTCAGGATGTCCTATTCCCAAACATGAATCTAATGGTAACATGAACAAAGATTAATTTTCAAAAAATAGTTAGCTCCCCCAATCTCATCCATCAACTCGTCTATCTTGGGGATATGATATTGGTTCTTGATTCTTATCTTATTAAGAGCTTGGTAGTCAATGCCCATCCACAAGGTAATGTCCTTCTTCTTATCCATCACTACCGAATAAGTGAAAGGACTAGAGTTAGGTCGAATATGATCCAATATCAACACCTCCTTAATGGTATTTTCAATATCATCTTTTTATACCTTGGGATCTCAATATAGATTGGTAATGACCACCTTCACACCCTCCTCCAATTTTATAACATGCTCAAAACCCCTGTCTAGTGGTCTACTTGGAGGAATGTTAGAAGAAAAAAAAATTGTTGTTTGAAGAGAAATGCTTGAATGTCATCTGGATGTTGTCATAGTTGATTCGACTATTTGTTGTCTCTGATGAAGCACTCAATTACCTACTCAATGCTACCCAGTCGTAACAATCGCTCCATGTTGTTAGATGATACTATCTTTGATGGGTACTGATGCATGGCCCTCAAAACAACCTTCCTATCATCCGTTGGATATGTAAACTCCATCCCCATGTTCTATTGTTCTGTAGTATACTTCCCAATATAATAGAGCCATTGAACTCCTAGCACCACATTGGTATCTAACATGTCCACTAAAAATAAATCATCTATCACTATGTAATTACCCATTGTTAGCTTCAACTTGGGGATATATCTGGTGCAATCCATTTAATGGCTACCTAATATGTCCATTGCAAAGCCATCAAACTCCTATATCAAGATCACCCTCCGATCAACCAAGGTTGCATTTATGAAATTGTGGGAATCCCCACCATCAATCAAGACCATCACCTTATGTCCTACCATAACTCATATGAACCTGAAAGTATGTTATATAGGGAAACTTGACATGGATGCAATAATAGGGGATTTTCCCCCATCATGTGAAGTCTCACCTCTAACTGTCGATTGTCCCTGTCCCTATACTCGCTTTGGTGCTGACTCCTCATCATCCTCATCATTGTCTCTCTCTGAATACATCTCAGTGTAATGGGCCTTTCCCACCTTATCCTTTCCTACACAAATGTGCCCTAATGTCCAAGGCTCTTGAAAACTTAAACAAAGCTTCTTCTTTCTCAACTCCTTATGGATTTCCTCATCCATATTTGGTTTCTCAATGCCCTCCCTTTGAAAATGTTTGACTTATTTTCTCTTATGGGATAAGGAAGACTTAGGAGGGAATCTGCCCTTAGGAAAAACATCCTGCATGTACCTGGCTCTATTAATTGTTGCACGAAAGTGGCGAGTTCAAATCCTTTGACCCAACCACGTAGAGGTTCAAAAAACCCACCACAAATAGCATCACCAACCTAACCTCTGAGATATCTATGACCATAACAACTAGTCTCTGAAACTATGAAATGTAGGCCTCCAAATGGCATGTCTGTCTGAGCTAGGCTAGCTCCCTGAAATGAAGATCTAGATCCATTATGTGAAATCACTCTATGAGCCTCTGAGTGAACTCAATGTATGAGGTGATGTTGGTGTGACCTATTGCCACCAGTCCATGATACCACCACTCATGGGATTTACCATCCAAGTGTAATGTGGCCAACTTAATAGCCTCTTCCTCCATCATTAGATACAACTAGAAATATGTATCCAACATTTGTACCCATGATCAAGTCGAGCATTTAGATGGCCCATCAAAGCAATGAATGGTCACCTTCCCCAATGTATTTTGCAGCTCGTGAATCTGCCTCAAAGTCTTTTGAACTGTCTTAGGCTTGCTTTTTAGTTGGAGGTGGAAGAAGTCAGTGAAATTCATAACAATTTGGAATTAATGTCCCAATGCTCTATACTTCTCCAAATAATTTGCATAAGGAATTCCCCAACTTGTCTGCTTTATTTGGTCCTTTGCTACCTCATCTATGAACTGAGGCATGTTGGGTCTGGGTGCTCTAGTATGAGCGTGAGTAGCTCTACATGGTAGTATGAGCATGACTACCCTCTGCAATATTAGACCCTTCTCCATTTACTGGTCTTTCAATGGAATTCCCTTTGTTTGTTATCTTGCTCATCAAATCCACCATCTCCTTTTGGTCATTAGCCAAGTCATTCAGAGCACTAAGCAAGTTGTTAAATGCTTGGGTCTCATTATCCCCCATGTCTATATCTTCTTTTTTAGGTGTATTTTCTACTCCCTTACCCTTTCTAGGGGTTTCTTCTTCCTGTCTTCTCTTCTCTGAATATTCCTCCTCTTCCCAAATGGGAGTGGGCTTTCTAGCTTGAAATTTCCTTCTATTGGGAAACGGTTTTCTTCTGAAGTCATGAAATCACTGATAGTCTACCCCTAGACCTCACAACTATCCAAGAACATTCCTTGATACCACTATAAAATTTTGTTTCAGGAGTTTCATGAAAAGACCCACAAAATTTATGAGTTTCTCTAATCTGGCTCACTGTGGGATTTTTACAAACAATTTACATGCAAAGTGTTGTAGGTGTATTTATTTAATTTTGATTTAAGTTTACACACAATGTTGGAATAAAAACTTATGAGAAGGCTTCAAAACTTCAACTTGACATTTATACTAGACTCAAGAAGCAGCAATAGCAATGATAACATTAATGACTGTCATACACTTCCCTTTCTTACTAAAATACACTTCAGAAAATACAACATCCTTTTATGAGTAAACAATCATTTTTATAAATTGGTAAATATGAGAAATATATACAATGGGCATAAGAACTCGATGTACACATAATCAAAATATTCTTCAACACATATATAGTTTTTTATTTTTATTTTCACTGGTACGAATAAGATCGATCAAGCACTTCGACTTCTTTCAATGACCAATTAGCCTCAGGTATGTACTCAGACGTTGTGCTTAATACAACCCCTTCACACCAACAAACTTCATCCAGACAGGACATAAAAATACACAGTCTCTACCAATGAATTGACTCAGCCAAATACACCCAAATCCAACACAAATGAAGGTATCTTAGGTAGACAACAAAGAGAGAGAATGTGACCTCCTTTTGTACTAAGAACTCGTCCCACATATGTATTGGAACTATTTCCTTATAAATTATTAAAATCGACCCTTGTGAGGATGGAACTTGACCAACCCAAACCTTAGTGACTCAACCCCACAAATAATAAACTTGTTCAACAAAATAAATAAGGGAAACTCATCCCTTCCAACAATGAACTCGACCTGGGAGCCTCCAACGAACTCGACCTTTATAATGGACTTAAACTTGACCTCTGGACTCAAGTTTTTTCTTCAAGAAACTCAACCTAGGCATATGGCAGTAATGGACTCTCAAGGGAAGGCCTCAGATTTAGGTTTCCTCCTCCATTGTCTTAGCCTGCAAGTAGATATGAAGAAAATCAAACATTAGAAGATAAAATCAACTGATAAAACCTTGCACCTCCATTCTCTTCTGCAAATCTTTTTCTTCTTGGTAGCGCAATGGTGAAATTTAAGTAATTTCACGCTTTGAACCAACTAGGGTGTATAGTTTCAACACGGAATCTAGTAATGGAAGAAACCCTAAGATTCTCTCCCAAAACTCTCGAAGAGCTCCTTTTCTCAAAATGCAAGTGATAAAATGAGGACAAACTCCTCACTTTTCCCCTTTTATAATTTAGTGACCACTTTTTCTGCCATTTTATCTTTTTTATTTTATGGTAACTTTAGGGACTTTTCACTTTATAAAATGAAAGTTAATTTTCATTAGCCTAGGACGTGTCCCCTTTTTCACCCCTTAAGCATTTATAATGTTTTTCTTAGGCAAATCATGTTCCCTTATTAAAAAATTTCCTCGCCTTATCCTATGGGAACTTATTAGGCTAGTAGAACCCCATCTTATGTCTCCTAAGTGGTTGGGGACATTACAATATTTGCCTAAGTTGGGGTCAACCCTAATGTTGGATGTTATCACCAAGATTGTGTGAAGATTAGTTGAGATTGGATACCCCTTAAGATATTTTAATTCCCCCAAAGGTGGCTTCCATCCTCAACCCCTCCCCATGATATTTGAACTTATGACCTGGTGGAAACTAAACTCCACACAAACCAATTGATATACACCTCATAAGTGTATTGTTTTATCATTTGATAATGACTCATCACATTCTTTACAAAGAAAAACGATTTTTGTTTTACAAAATTATGATCTATTTTACATGTAGAAATTTTGAATAATAAACACATATTCAACAGAGATTATCCCGATTATACACTATTGCGGAATACATGCATAATACATAACCTCCTCTACATTGATCACCAATTTACAGAATCAGAAACAATAACATGCGCACATAGAAGCATCAATCACACAATCAACACAATATTTTCCGGGGGAAAGCATCTTGCTAAAAACCCCAACTATTTGTATATTATATTGATTGATAACATGTAACAAACATATTACAATACTCCTCACAAGTACTCAGTACTATCTCCACCTGTTACACACAATACAACTCAGATCTGATCTCCAAATCTCCTCCACTGCTTGCCTGCCTCCACTGCACAATACCTGCTGAGAATGAATAAGAATGGCTGATCCAAACTCCTATTTACCTTGTGAAAATCACCCACACTGTAATCACGTGAGCACAAGCTATATTTCACTTGGTATTGGCCCACACTACGCAGAGATCATTGGCATAACTCAAACCCATGCATGTGCATAGTCTCATGCACAACTGATAGCAATCTCAACCTCTAACACCTGTCTCCATTGAACTGTACATGCACTGAGTTAACTGATGTATTCTTCAGTTGCATTATGAATTAATAATTATTGAATTAATTAATAACTAATTCACACAACTCATCACTTAGTCTATTGATCAGTTAGACTAAATACAACTAGTTCAACTAAGTCAAACTGAACACAACTCCATTAACTACTCATCCAACTCCACAGAACTCAACCACATGAGTTTTAACTGATGTCCTGCATGCAATAGCTCAACTGACTCATAAAGAAAGCATATTTCCTTCTTACAGCTGCATGTGCCACATCTGTAGCTCAAACTGAAGTGCTCCAAGAGGATAAGATAAAGTTTATAGTCTAATATTATTATGAGACAATAATATTTCACTTTTCTATTTTTGACTAGCAGTCTAAAAATAGACTCTGATCACTCCTGCTGTGATCACTCCTGCTGTGATCCAAAAATAGACTTTGCGCCATAATTTGCCTGCGGTCCCACTTAGTGAAGGCGACTCCTTTCCACTAAGCTCCATCATCTTGTTGCATTCTCAACAAGCATTTATTGTTGCACATTTTTCAACACTTCCTCTCAACAAGAAAGGCTTCCTCTCAAACCTGATCCTGTAACTCTGGAATGTTCTGCATGCAACACATCTGCCCGGTCCACTTTGCTCCAACAACACTTGGAACAAAAACACTCCCAACTGACCACTCTGCTGGGCTAGGAACATACTCTGATGCTGAAGCTCTACCTGCTACTAACAAGTGCTCCCTCTCTGACATTTGCGCTACTGCAACATCTCCATGCATCTTGCACCATTGCACACCTCTCTGTGCCACCTAGCACTGTGCAAAACACTTGTGCCTCTCACATTGCTGCAGCCTGCATGCTATGCGTTGTCCTAGGATTCCCTGCACTGTCTCTCTCTCTGCCGCTACATCTGCATCTGTCTCTATCCAATCAGTTAGTTCCTGCTACTCCACATCGGGGCTCCCGTAGTAAGGTTTCATCCAAAAGGTTGGGTACCTCAAGGATCCTGCCCCTCCTCCTTGGGACGATCAATCCACATCACCCCACCTCCTACCTGGAGGTATGGCCGCATGCGATCCCTCAGCCCACCTAGCTCAAAGTTCCCCCCTATTGGAGGTCTCTGCATGAGTAGATGTCTCTACTTGGTCTCCTCTCAACTTCCCTTGTTGTGGCTGCTCCACAACCTCCTGAAGCTGCTGCACCAATCGTGGCTCCTCCACAATTATCTGAGAATTATTCTAGCTCTGCATGTTAAGAGGTAATATACGCTCCCTCTCAACCACCAAGTCTCCATGAGTTGCCTTTCTGCTCAAGGCTTTGCATGTATCTTGAACCTCAAGAGCATACAGGTTCTTGACCTGTGAACCAATCTGCTTCAACTGTCTAGTGATGATGTGTCTAAGGAAAACCTTTCCCTTACTGAAGACTACATCATAGCCTCTGCCTTCCAGCATCACGATCGACACCAAGTTTCTCTTCAGTCCTGGTACATACTTGACATCAGTCAAGGTAAGGCGAGCTCCATGCTCCCTCTGAAAAATAATTGTGCCTACACCTGAGACACTATACTTCTCATCATTACCCATCCCTATGAGTATCTGGAGATCTTTCTCCTCCAAAGTACTGAACAAACTTTTGTCACCGGTCATGTGGAAAGAAGCTCCACTGTCAAGAAACCAACTACTTCCCACCATGGATGAAACCATGCATGCGAAGAGTGTGAAATCCAACTCAAACTGTGAAGCAAGTGCCTCACCTTCAGATCCTTCCCTGGATCCCTTCTTGGATTTCTTCTTTGGGTAATTAGTAGCATAATGGCCCAACTCATGACAACGAAAGCATTGCACCTTCGACTTGTCAACCTTCTTCCCATCATTGGAAGAACTGGATTCGAAAAGAGAAACCTTCCCCTTCCCCTTCTTTGCCTTACTCGCTAAGGCACAGTTCTCCTCATCATGCATAGATGAAGAACTATCTCTGGTGTGCCGTCTAATCTCCTCTTGCACAAGATCCGACCAAAGTCTCTCCCATCCTGGCAATTTCTCCCTTCCATTCACCGAGTCCTGGTAGCTATGCCAACTCTTAAGAAGGCCAAGGAGTGCTAGACTCACCATATCCTCATCCTCAACAGTTACCCCCACACTTCCTAGCTCATCCTGGCATTGGGTGAACTTCGTGTGATACTGGGGCATACTGTCTCCATTCTCAGCTTTGATGTTTCTGAGTTTATCCTTGAGCGCCATTCCACCAGCTCAAAACTCAACTGCTTCTGATCTAAAATTCGTGAGAACAAAGTATTTCTTGTATAGAGATCGACTGTATGGGCATTCACCGGATATCTCACCTTCCAAAAGAAGGATAAATCCAGAGGCTACCTAGCCCGATTACAGACTCTGCCTGAAGAAATAAAATGTAAACACTTTCTAAATAATAGATCTGATGATCAATCCTCGCTTTGATATCCTGTATAACTTTTTCTACAAATCAACCAGCTCTGATACCATGTAGAAATTTTGAATAATAAACACATATTCAACAGAGATTATCCCGATTATACACTATTGCGGAATACATGCATAATACATAACCTCCTCTACGTTGATCATCAATTTACAGAAGCATAAACAATAACATGTGCACATAGAAGCATCAATCACACATATCAATAGAGTATTTTCTGGGGGAAAGCATCTCGCTAAAAACCCCAACTATCTGTATATTATATTGATTGAGAACATGTAACAAACATAATACAATAGTCCTCACAAGTACTCAGTACTATCTCCACCTGTTACACACAATACAGCTCAGATCTGATATCCAAATCTCCTCCGTTGCTTGCCTGTCTCCACTGCACAATACTTGCTGAGAATGAATAAGAATGGCTGATCCAAACTCCTATTTACCTTGTGAAAATCACCCACACTGTAAATCACGTGAGCACAAGCTATATTTCACTTGTTATTTGCCCACACTACGCAGAGATCATTGGCATAACTCAATCCCATGCATGTGCACAGTCTCATGCACAACTGATAGCAATCTCAACCTCTAACACCTGTCTCCACTGAACTGTACATGCACTGAGTTAACTGATGTATTCTTCAGTTGCATTATAAGTTAATAATTAGTGAATTAATTAATAACTAATTCACACAACTCATCACTTAGTCTATTGATCAGTTAGACTAAATACAACTAGTTCAACTAAATCAAATTGAACACAACTCCATTAACTGCTCATCCAACTCCATAGAACTCAACCACATGAGTTCTAACTGATGTCCTACATGCAATAGCTCAACTGACTCATAAAGAAAGCGTATTTCCTTCTGACAGCTGCATGTGCCACATCTGTAGCTCAAACTGAAGTGCTCCAAGAGGATAAGATAAAGTTTATAGTCTAAATATTATTATGAGACAATAATATTTGACTTTACTATTTTTGACTAGCAGTCTAAAAATAGACTCTGATCACTCCTGCTGTGATCACTCCTGCTGTGATCACTCCTGTCGTGATCACTCCTGCTGTGATCCAAAAATATACTTTGCGCCATAATTTTCCTGCGGGCCCACTTAGTGAAGGCGACTCCTTTCCACTAAGCTCCATCATCTTGTTGCATTCTCAACAAGCATTTCTTGTTGCACACTTTTCAACATTATAAATAGATTTTTAGGTGGTGGTGTCCCTTCTCAACTTTGAAATCAACTTCAAGATCCAAAGATGACAGAAAGAATGGATATGGGTTGTTTTAACTTAAGTGGGTCGATAGCTTTTGTTTTTTGGATCTCATTCAAAGATTTATAAATTTTTATACATGCCACATGTTGTCCCTTAGGTTGATCCTAGTTAGGGATCAATGCTAAGAAACACTATGGCGGTTAGGAAAACCTCCCCACTTTATGTCTCAAGTTAGCCCTACTAGAGGGGTTGACCCTCAAACTATCATGATTTATAATTATTCTAATTTTCTTTAGAAAAACTCATTAAAACTTTAAATTTCAAAATTCAATATCGCAGATAAAAAAAAGTTCTAGAATTAAACAATCCAATGAAAATAATACACTTGAAACTATTATCTTTAGATAAAGGTCCCCCCAATGGGCCCCTTTACCCCACGATGTAGTTACTTTGATACTTTAGGGTGGAATATGTAGATGAAAGGAATGCTATTAGGAATATCATGGGTATTCCTAGGCATCAAGAAGCACAAAACCAAGAGTATTTTGGAGGGAGGTAGTCCTCAAACCTCTTAAAAAAAAATGTGTGTGTTAACCAAATATGAAAGATTTTAATTGCATGCATGAAAACAATAAATCTTACACATTAACCTGATACTTCATGAAGTAACTATAATACCTTAAAATTATTATTTTTGACAAACAAATTTATCATAGCAGAAGGTGATAATACATATCATATCCATCACAAAGCTTCTGAAAAACACATTAATAAAACCCTAAAACAACCATTTAATATAACCCATAAAGTATTGTAAATTTCACTAATATAAATTGAAAGACATTTAGAACATTCAAAGGAAAATACTCTTTGAGACATATCTTGGAAGAAATTGTTTTTTTCAAAACATTTTTTGACCAGATCACTGTTTCACATATCTACAGGGAAAGAAATACAGCTGCTGACCGGCTCTCGAAAGAAGGCTCGGCCTCTAGGCGATTGGATGATCGAGGAACACAGTCCAGAAGGGATGCACGTCTTCTACCATCGACCGTACATAGATGGACTGTTACAAATCCTCCCCAACTGAAATTTTGAAATTTTGATTTTTCTAGCCCATGCTCTGTATATATTGGACTGACTCTTTACAGACATATTATGTAATTTTTCGAACAGAGGATACCTCTTTTACTTTTTGCATATTTCAGAACAACATGTATATCTGGAAACTTTTTGTAAATGGATACAGCCCCATCGTATCCACAGTGACACATATGGGACAGATCTTATGGAACTACTGAATGGTGGTAATACCACTTTATTAGCATATGCCTTCGGCATCTACAGCATGTAATCTCTATTATACCTCTTAATAGAAATTATGAACTCTATTTTCCCCGGAAAAAAACATTCAAAGGAAAATCAATATGAGATCAAAGCCCACAAATAATTTATTTTATGGCTGAAATCAAATGATTCATTGTTGAATGGAAAAAGAAAGAAGGTTTTAAATTAACATAAGAAGTTTTTTACAATCACATGAGAAGATGGACTAAATCTAGAGCAAGTGGTGAATTCATTAATTGATTGATGACCCTATTAAAAAAAATTCCCTCTAGGCAACCCTAACCATTAAATTTTCATCATTGTTAAAAAATTTCAACCCCTTCTTCCTTTTTCTCTCTCATTCTTATCTTCCTTGGAAAGTTAATTTCTAAATTTCTAATTATGTAACCATTTTATTAAATATACAGAGTTTAAAAATAAATATAAATGATTTGATCCCTTAGTCGTAAAAAGTAGTTATCAATATTTTATTTTTCCATTGATGTTAATCATTTTAATAAGGTTTCAACATATCAAATGATTCAAATCTTTTAATTAAGCTCAACTTTATTCATATTCTATTTTTTTTATGTGGTTCACAGACCCCAGAGATTGGTGACTGCTAGGCAGATCCACTCGAAGGTATTACATCATGTTGGCTCAACCACGAAGCCTCACCCAGAGAGTGTCAAGAGAATTGAACCCGTGACATCTTAATAGTAAATGTGCTTTAACAACGGGGACTCTACCAATTGAGCTAACCCTTGAGGCTTACTTTATTCATATTTTATTAATAGTGATGGATTCTAATAACATTTTTTTTATTGAAATAATAATACGTATTATAAAAATATACAGTTGGCTCATACCAAGTACATCAAATACAATTATGAAAATTGTTGGCAAATTGATATAATACATAGATAATAACTTCCACCTAACAAGAGATTTCTTCTTGCCAATTAGAATTGACCACTAAACTAAAATTCTAAAAAGTGAATACTTTCTAGTATACTCCCAAAAAAATTCAAAACCTCATGCTCCATACAATTATAATTTTATAAGAGGGGATCAAATGATCCTAGGCATTACTCCATATCTACTTCGAGCAAGCAAGTTTATTTAGCAAAGGATGTTGGCATGCAACATAAACCAATTACTATCCAATATGTTTGAAATAAAAAATCTCATGCGTGAAGGTTATGGGATGGGACAAAAAATGCCTTGTCCATGAATAACTATTTCTCCAAGTGTTAGCAAGGTTATTTTGTTGGCCATGACATTTGCATCTTGATTATTAGATTTATAATATGAACTAATTTTGAACAAAATAAAAAAGCCTTCATAATTCTAATTCTCTTGATCACATCACATAAATTATTGTCCCGTGGAAGATAATTAATAGCGATATATTGAATGATCAACTAAGAGTCTCCCAACGCCAATAAAGACATTGTTAGGTCCCTATAATACTAGCATAGCCCCCATATTTTTTTTTCCTTTCCCCATAGAAGCCCGGTATTGTTATTGTTGTTCCCTTACACTATTATTGTTATGTACCCCATAATTATATTTTGACCCCCTAGAATCCTATATATACCAATGAGGGCTTGTCATTTTAATCATCCAAAGATTGTTCATTAATGTGATATAAAAGGAGGTTTCCCCTTGAAGAGGCTTATTTTCAAGTCATTGATCTATCTTTTGTTTTGTTTTGTGATCTAGTTACATAACATTTGGTACTAGAGCTTTGGATCCTAGGGTTTTGTTGCTTCAAACATGTCATCTTGGTATTTTCTCTATAATTTTTTTTTGTGAGGCTTCAAAAGTTGAAATTTTTACCACATGGGTTCGAAATATTGATGAAATTCATATAAAAATGACATATCTTGGTTCACTTGGTTCACTATATTTTGGATATATGGTCCAAGGAATTTAGGGTTTATGTGGGCTCCAGAATTGAGTCTCAAACATGCGACCTAGAGAAAATCGTCATAATTTTCTCTTCAAGAATTAGATTTTAATTCTGTAAAAAGTGAATGAAAGTGCACCGAGTGTAGTTTCTTGGGGATGAGTTTTAGGGCCGAAGTTCGAAAACAATGACATGTGGAAATCCGTACAAGTTCATTATACTGAACTAGTCTATAATTAGGTCATCGTGGGAGATTTGGTATAACTTTATCTTGAAGAATGAAATTTCAGTCTAACTTGTGGGGTTGGAAAGAAGACACAGAAATATACCTCAATATGAAGTTTTAGATCTTGGGAGGCCAAAATTACAAAGATACAATTGTTGGGTGTGGAGCCTAATTATCTTCTTTCTTTAGAGGTATCGCCGCATTGGACCCCAGTTCATAATGTGGCAGCAACGCCACCTGTAAAATGTACGCCACCAGGGGGGGTGACAGTGACTATTTGGAGCCCCCCCGACCACCCCCCCGGCCACCCCATAGGGGATAGGGGGCAATGCCCCCAAAGTTAAAAATAGATGTAAATTGCCTTGTAAAATGTTGTAATTTCGTAGTCAATCTAGGTCGTTCATTAGGCAGAGATCTAATGGTAGAAGTTATGTTTAATTTAGGGTTTTTTTCCCTAGAAGGCAACCCCTCACTATATATGAGGGAATTGTATTACATCTATGCATATCTATATTCTGAGCAAGAAAGAGAGAGGAGATTGTGTGAGAGCGAAGAGGGAATTATAGTGGATCTGTTTTAGGTTGTATCTCTTCAATTTGTTGGATAATATAAAAGGAAGGATTGGTTGTTTCTCCGTGGACGTAGCCCAAATTGGGTGAACCACGTATACTTTTGTCTCTCTTTTTTTATGCGTTCATATCTCTGTAATATATAATTTTATAACAACTGGTATCAGAGCTGAAGGTCTATTTGGCTAAAAAACTCGCAGGAGAGAAGGGTTCCTAGTTCTAGTGGGAGTAATGGTGGAAGACTGTAGGTTTACGGTCGAAAAATTGAATGGTCAAAAATACCAGTTGTGGAAGATGCAGATGGAAGATTATCTGTATCAAAAAGATATGTCCCTACCATTTAGCGGAAAGACAAAGAAGCTGACGAGTATGACAGACACTGAATGGGATATTCTCGACAAAAAGGCACTTGGAACAATACAACTATGCTTAGCGGTGTCGATAGCCTTTAATATTTCAAAGGAAACGATAATAGAGGGTTTAATTTTGGCATTGGTCAAACTATATGAAAAACCCTCAACCTCAAATAAGGTATTTCTTATGAAGCGTTTATTTAATATGAATATGTCAAAAGGTGGATCTGTTGTTGATCATTTAAATGAATTTAATACAGCTGCCAGTTAGTTAAGTTCTGTAGGGGTAACTTTTGATGATGAAGTTAGGGCTCCGTTATTTTTGTGCTCATTTCCAAAAAGTTGGAATGGTTTAGTTATGTCCATTAGTAACTCTATCTCTCGATCTAGTACTTTAAAGTTTGATGATGTTGTCGGTGCAATCCTAAGCGAGGAAATGCAACAGAAAAGCTCTGGTGAGACATCAAGTAATGCTTTGACTGCAGAGACTAGGGGAAGAAAAGTGGAAAGAGGAAAGAGCCCAGGATATCACAGTAAGTCAAGGAAAGGCATATCCAAGTCCAGATTGGGGATAGTGTGCTGGAAATGTGGAAAGAAAGGACACCTGAAGAAAGACTGCAAGTCTTAAAAGGGAAAAGAAGGAGACGCGCAACAAGAAAATAATCATGAAGCGAATGTGACAAGATGATGTGTTGCAAGATGATTTGATTCTTTCACTAGAAAATATTATTGATGCCTAGGTGGTAGATTCAGGGGCCTCATTCCATGCCACACCTAATAGGAAACATTTTCATGATTCTATGCAAGGAGATTTTGGACAGGTTCAATTGGGTGATGATAAACCCTGTAAAATCATTAGAATGGGTACAATTTTCATAAAACAGTAGAACAAAAATCAATGGTTATTGAAGGAGGTAAGGCATGTTCCAAATCTGAAGAAAAATTTGATTTCAACAAGGAAGTTGGGAGGTGAAGGTTGTGTAACAACCTTTACAGATAAAACTTGGAAGGTCACTAAAGGAGCCCTAGTAATAGCAAAAGGAGAAAAGGTTGGTACATTGTATTTATGCAATGATATTTCTAATTATGTTAATGCTTTAACCTCTACAGGAGAAGATATGACATTGTGGAATCATAGACTTGGGCACATGAGTGAGAAGGGGATGCAGATTCTTCACTCAAGAAATTTGTTGCCATGTTTGAAGGACGTTGATTTAAAATTCAGTGAAAATTGTGTTTATGGAAAACAGAAGAGAGTCAGATTCCTCAAAGTTGGGAAAGAAAGAGCTTGTGCATATAGATGTATGGGGACCTGCTCAGGTGTCATCTCTCGGTGGCTCTCGTTATTATGTTACTTTAATTGATGATGCAACTAGAAAAACCTGGATTTATTGTATTTGAAAAAAACCTGATGTATTTGATACTTTCAAGAAATGGAAAGCTTTGGTTGAAAATGAGACAGGAAAAAGGTTGAAGTGTCTCAGATCAGACAATGGAGGTGAATATTGCATAAAAGAGTTTGATAGGTACTATTCAGAGAATGGAATTCCCAGAGAGAAGACAGTTCCAGGAACACCACAAGAAAATGGTGTGTTAGAAAGGATGAACATGACAATCATGGAGCGTGCAAGGTGCATGAGATTGCATGCAGGATTTCCTTTACAATTTTGGGTAGATGATGTAGATATTGTTGTTTATCTAATAAACAGAGGGCCTTCAATTTTCTTGGATGGTGGTATTCCAGAGGAGGCATGGACAGGTAAAAAGCTAAACTACTCATTTTTAAAGACTTTTGGTTGTGAAGCCTTTGTCCACATTAATAAAGAAAATAGAACAAAGCTTGAGGAAAAATCAAAGAAATGTACATTTATTGGATATGGTGTTAATGATTTTGGTTATCGCTTTTGTGATTATGAAAAACAAAAAATCATTAGAAGAAGAGATGTCGTATTTAATGAAAAGGTTTTGTATAAGGATCGGATGCAGAAAAAGAAATAGGAAAAAGAAAATAGAGAATACACAGTGCTTGATGAGATCAAAGAAAAAGTGAAGGTGCCTGAAAATCATAATGATCAACAACCACAACAACAAAAAGCACCTCAAACACTTGAAAGTGGTGTTAGAAGATCTACTAGGATAAGTAGACCCCCTAAACGATACTCTCCTTCATTATATTATGTATTGTTGACTGATTCTGGTGAACCAGAATGTTATGAAGAAGCAGTGCAGGTAGAAACCAAGAAGAAGTGGGAGCAAGCCATGAAAGAAGAGATGGACTCCTTAGAACATAACCGGAATTGGGACTTAGTTAGGTTGCCTGCAGGTAAAACATCATTGCAAAATAAATGGATTTACAGGTTGAAGGAAGAAGATGGAGGTAGAAAAAGGTATAAAGCTAGACTTGTGGTGAAGGGGTTTGCACATAAAAAGGGTATAGACTTTGATGAGATATTTTCTCCTGTTGTTAGAATGACTTCAATCAGAACTATTTTAAGTCTAGTAGCAGCTGAAGATTTGCATCTTGAGCAGTTAGATGTAAAGACAACCTTTCTCCATGGGGATTTGGAGGAAGAGATGTATATATGCAGTAGCCACATGGATATGAGGTAAAATGGAAGGAGAAACTAGTGTGCAAGTTGAAGAAGAGCTTGTATGGATTAAAAAAGGCTCCAAGGAAGTGGTATCTAAAATTTGACAGGTTTATGTCTGAACAAGGTTATACTAGATGTCACTCTAATCATTGTGTTTATCTCAAAAGGAAAAATGAAGGCAGCTATATTATATTGTTATTGTATGTATATGACATGCTTGTTGTAGGTTGTAACATGCAGGAAATAAATGTGCTCAAAAGAAAATTGGCAAACTGGTTTGCAATGAAGGATTTGGGTGCTACAAAACAAATCCTTGGTATGAGAATAACTAGAGATAGGAAGAATCGAAAATTAACATTGTCTCGGAGTGAGTACATAGAAAAGGTGTTGAAAATATTTAATATGCAGAATGAAAAACCTGTTAGTATACCTTTAGCTAGACATTTCAAACTAAGTAAGGAGGTGTGTCCTAAGACTCAAGAAGAAATTTCAATGGATTTTATAACAATTTTACCCAAATCTAAATTAAAGAGTGTCATTACGGTAGTGTTATAACAAATGGAAAAGTATGCACACTTATGCTCTCTTTCTCATCCTTTTAAAGCAAGTAAAATGACAAAAGAATTCGTGGATATAGTTGAAAACTACATGGAATACCAAAGATTATTGTAAGTGATAAAGATCCAATTTTCACTGGAACTTTTTGGATTGAACTATTTTCTTGTTTGGGTCTCAATTAGCTCATAGTTCAGCTTACCATCTTCAATCAGATGGCCAAAATGAGATTGCAAATATATGTTTAAAAGGATATCTACATTAATTTTCATCTAATAAAATACATAATGGGTCAAATGGTTTCCCTTGGCAGAATGGTGGTACTACACATCCTTCCATACTCCTATAAATGTAACCATTTATGGCACTTCATGGATATCATCCTTGATCCATCACAACACCCTTGAAAGGGACTGTACAGGTGCAAGAAGTAGAGGACCACATACAACACCAACAAGAAGTACTTAATATATCAAAGGATAACTTGGTTGTGGCATGAAATAGGATGAAAGAACAAGTAGATCAACATCACAGTGAAAGGTAATTTAAAGTGAGGGATTAGAAATTTGTGAGACTACAACCTTGTAAACATATGTCCCTTAAGTAACAAAAGAAAGACAATAAATTAGCACCAAGGTATTATGCCCCCCTATAAGGTGTTGCAGAGGATTTGAAGTATGGCTTACAAATTGGAATTGCCTCCATATTCACATGTGCATCCAGTCTTTCATGTTTCTTGCTTAAAGAAGGTAGTCGGTGAGAAGATCCTAGTCCAAATTATTCTACCAAATATTAATGAAGAAAAAGAAATAATACTAGAACCAAAAGCATTATTGAAAACAATGACTAAGAAGCTAAGAAATTGAGAAATTACCAAGTACCTCATCAAATGAAAAAACCTACCAGTGGAAGAAGTGACATGGGAAGATGAGTTGTTCATGTAGAAACGCCCGGAGATAGTCAAGAGTTGAGGACAACACTTGTTTAAAGGGGAGGAACATTTTAATCTATATATAAAATCAGTGTTAACCTTGAAACCCCTTATTAAGCCCCAGATATCGAGTGATTAGATTTCTATTATTATATTGTTATGTAGGCTAGAACCTCTCATGGTCCTATTTTATTATAATTGTACCCTTTCTCTCCTATATATATACTAAGGATACCTAGTCTTAAGATCATCAAACATTGTCTTGTACATTGTATTCATGGAAAAAGGAGGTTTCCCCTTCAAAGAGGACTATAATTATTGGTTTCTTATCATTTTTAAGGCACAATGCACAAGGTTCATAACACATCTTAAATGACCCTTCTACCTAAACTTTTTCATTTAATCATTAAATATAAGAAAATAATTTCAAATCAAGTGGTATAAATGTTGGGTCACCCTCTAGCTCAAGTATTGAACCTTTTGGATATTCATAGTGTTTCATATGAAGCTTAGAAACAATCGTCTGCTATCAATTGTTTCTTTGGGTTCGTTTTGTAGGTATTGCATCATCCCATCAAGATTAATTGTACACCCTTTTTTATATAATCCTATATGTAGTCCACGGGGTCTTGGATAGATGGTGATCGGGTGCTCTATTAAGGCACTCCTTGATGTGAAGTCACCGGTTCAATTCCCCGCCCGATCAGGGTGTTATATTAGACATTATGAAGATATAGTCTTGCCAAGATTACAAAAAAAATCCTATATGTAATGGTTGGATGGGTAAATTAAATTTAGTATGCATCTACAACACTCTAGACCACTTAATTCTCATTTGGAAGGTTCATGCCTCTTCTTGTGGTGGTCATTTTGGCACACTTAAGACATTATACCATCCGCACGAACATTTATTATAGCCTTCTATGAAATGTTAGATGTGTGCTAGATAAAGGCTTTTATCAGACTATTCCATCCTTGCAATCAAGTTAAACCAACCATAAAAAGTTCAAGCATATTCACTATGGCCCTTATACCATTATTCAACAGCTTAATGACAATGCCCATTGCTTGAATTATCCTTCCTAGTTGGGCATCCATAATGTGATTAATGTCAATCATCTCAAGTTATACGAGTTTTCCTCCACCTTTTCAATAATATTATATATTTTCAGCAACCTTTGGAGGTAGGTACCCTATTATACATGTGCACCTACTCCAACTGATCAATAGTAGCATACTTCTTATCTAGTCAGGTGCTAAGGTTAGCTTTCCACCCATGTCAAATGGCTTTCCCAAACCATTTTTCAAAACACCTCCCCTCATAATGTTGAGTAAGTGAGAAAAATTACTATTAAAACAAGAAGGAATTGTTATGCCATATCGAGCAATCATGATTAATACACATTACTAGTTAGTTATAAGAAAATAAATGCATGAATAACCTTGAACATTATGCATTGTTTGTTTATTTGAATTCCAAGTAGTTGAAGTTGACTATGCCAAATAAACACCAAATTGATCCTTTGTAAAACTATACAAGGTTATTGTTGGATAAATAAAGGATAAGAAATTTGTTTTGAACCACCTCTTTTGTGGTGTTTTAAACATTGAACATTATACAATTTTTGTTTATTTGAATGCAAGGTAGTTAAAGTTAATATGTTGTGATATGTAAATGTTGAGGATTATTGTTGATGTTGTGTTTAGATGGTACATGTAAAAGCTATATGCCCGTGGTCGATTTTTTAATGCACCATTGACTTTCCTCCTCCATGGCATGGTATATTGTGTGGAGATGCACAAAAATCAAGTATGCAATAACAATCACCCATTGGTGTATGTATGTTGCTATGTATTGCACTGCACATTTGGGATTTTCACTTGTTCTAGAGGTTGCAAGTCAATTTAGATGGATATTTTTGACAACTTTTATTTTCTATGATTAGATAGGAGTACCATCCTAACTTTTTTACACCTTCATTTTGGAAGGTAGCATCATGGTTTTTTTGGTTGCACTATGTTGTGCATGGGTGCATAACATTTGGGTTGAAACCTTTAGATATATTTGTAATAACAAGAAATATATGGGTTGTAGACTGAGATAATACACCATTGTTTATAATCGAGGTGGCTCTAGAAAACCTCAAAAATCAAAGTGTTCAAAATTCAATGGGAACATCACCAAGTTCTGGAGCTCGTTGAGACAATTCTGATGACGTGAACGACACCTCAATCCGAGTCTGTATGCAAAAGTTATGGCTGGCCAAAGTTCTGGTCAAACAAGGGAAAACGTCAAAGTCAACAACATAAGGTGGACCCTCCATGTGGCAGTCTAGTTGACACTAATGTAAAGGATATCATCAACCCATTCAGAGGATATCGTCTCTTTATAAAGGAGACATGGCCACTTGCTTGTGAGAATCAACTCTCAGTATTATGTATGAGAGAATCTCTTCAATATTGCCACTGTTGTGGGAATTCTACTGCCACTTGATGATGTGGGAATTTAACCCTTTGTAAAGGAGAGTATCTTTGAAGAGGAGAATGAAATGGTTCATGGATTCATGAGCCTAGAGACGTAGACCACACCAGGTGGACTTTGTTACCAAATTGGTGATATCTTCCCTTATGTGTTTGATATATTATCTCATGTTTTATTATGCATATCTTTCTACTTTCTACAATTATGTTAAGATGCATTAAGTGGTGATAGAAAGAGAAAAAGAACAGTTAAAATATTTCTTAATTCAAATTGGATTCAAGCCTTCAAATGCAATCAAGTTCAATTAAAACAGTCTTATAAATATAATCCGTTTAAGTGATCCAAATCCAAATAAAGTTCGTATCATAGGCTCACCCCAGATCAGATCAAGTTTGGTATCAGAGTGGGATTGACACAATATTGTAGGTGTTGAATGATATATTGGAAAAGTATTGAAGCGAGTGAGTTTTCCAGAGCTTGAAGTGGTGATCAACCAATGCATTATATAAGAGAATGTTGATTTGAATAGGATGTGATGAGAAGCAGAGGATGAGAAGCATAAGTTGACTCTTGCTGGAGCAGGCCATGGAGGAACAATTTAGAGAATGTTCCACTACAAAGGATACAAAAATTCCTTCCAAGATCAAGCCAACTGGTGGTCATGACATGTTTATCAATCATGGTTCATGTTATGAAGATATGAATGTATGCTTATCTTATACCTCCTGTGTACTGGGTAACCAAGGTGGTTTCCTAGAAACTTTGACTTCAACATCTTCCAAAGTAGGGAAATAGGAGGAATTGGTCAAACTCCCAGAAGAGGACCAAGTGTCACAGACAATAAGGGAGGTAAATAATTGTCCTTGTGCAATTACTTCATTTCATGATGATGATTTTGGTTCTTTTAAAAATCACACTAAAGGCATTGGTTCGAAGCTAATGAAGAAGATGGGATATGAAGGAAAGGGCCTAGGAGTTAATGGCCAGGCCATTGTGAATCCCATCCAAGTGGTGGAACTACCTCAATATATAGGACTAGGCTATGTCAGAGAGAAAGTTGGAGAAAGTTCTAGGACCATCGATGAAATACACTCCAAACCCATAGAGACAGGAGAGTCTTCAAGCAACAAGTTTGACTCAGTATAAGATGTTGAGAGCACATCACAACATTCCAGTGATTGTGAGCATTTCAAATAAAGATCTAAGGCAAGCTCTCCTCACCAGGCTTACACCCGAGACAACCAAGCAAGGTATAAAAAGTCTCAGTATTCTAATGCTCATTTTGATTGCAAGAAAATTGGTAATGATGAGCAAAACCTATGGTTTATAAAACCATGTACATTTTGAGGTTTGAATAACCATGTTGTTGCCAAATGTTGGAAAATAATGGTGTTGTACAAGGAAGTTATGGAAACAAGGAAGAAGCCAAGTCATGAAGACCCTTGTCCAAATCAAGATAAAATGAAGGGCAAGAAAACCTGGAACAAGGGAGAGGATGTTTTCTGTGATGACTGAAAAGGTGAATCGTTTTGTAGAGTTATCCTGTAAGTGGTCATCATTGTAAATCACATGTTGATTTTTAAAGACACCATAAGTGGGAAAAACTTGTAAAAGTGATGAAGTGTATAACATCACTTGAATATGCAACATAGTGATATTTCTGGCCTTTAGTTGCATAGCAAAGGATATGGGTTCTGTTGTAAATTGGATAAAACATGTATAATCTCTTTATGTAAATTTAAGGGTCCAAAAGTCCTTCAATGGGGAGGAATGATCCAAGCAACTCCTTAAAACCTAAAAAATCAAAGTGGTCAAAATTTGATGGAAACATCACCAAGTTATAAAGCTCGTCAAGATGATTTCAATGACGTGAATGACACCTCAATCCAAGTTTGTATGCAAAAGTTATGGTTGGTCAAAGTTTTGGTCAAATGGGGTAAAAAGTCAAAGTCAACATCATAAGGTGGATCCTCCATACCCTCCACATGGCAGTCAAGTTAACAGTAATGTGGACCAACTTGAGGTTGCCACATGGCAGTACATGTTTAGCTAAGGCAACAAAGACGTGGATCAACCCATGTTTTCCATGTGGCCCAATCATTGGGTGCCATGTGGTACCCCACAGTTCGCCACTATGGTCTAACCAATCAATTTTTTTTTGTTGAAATAGTCAAGGTCGAACGCCTGGCCTTGGCAGAACAAACCCAACTACTAACCATTCCACCAATTGTGTGACCTATTAAATATAGGGGTGCACTCTTATTTTAAACAAAGTGTTAAAATATAATATTAAAAAAAAAAAAAAAAGAGGCCCACGGGTTTGACCCCGAGACCCCCAAGAGACCATGCCCTAAATATAATGTGCCAACCAACAAGCTAACCATATGACTTTGCTAACTCCACCGAATTATTGTATTTAAAACTTTGAATGTATGGTGTTGGGTAGCCATGACACAGTGGGGAGGAATAAAACCTTGTAGGAGGAGATCTGTAGTGGAACAAAGAGGCCACGAAACTATGAAGGGAGGTCAAAATCCTACCCAAGCACATATCCTGAGGCAGAATATTTTGCAAAATATTTAGATAATATTCTCAAAGAATATTCCTAGTATATTTTGTCTATTGTGGAGATTCTCAAGGAGCCCACAATTGAAGATTACAGAACCGGGTCGATTTTATACTCATTTTTCTCAAAATTTCACAAGGAATTCAATGGTGCAGTTGGAATGGACATTTGAGCAGCAGATCCAAGGGTTCATGACATAATCCCATGTTTACAATTAATTTTTGGCACGAGGTTCAAGGCAACAATGAACTTTACAAAAGGTGGTCCAGTCTACAGTCAAATTTCACAGAATGACGAGACGAACATGTTGGTGATGTGTTTTTCGAAGTTTGAGCAACACTATGGTCACCTTGGCACAAGAACCATTGTAAGATTTATGCATTTATGGCTTTTGTCTCTTGGATAATGCGAAGGGATGACTTTATGTCGCATAATTTGGTGATATTTGTATGTTTCAACAAGGAAACAAGATTTGAATCATTGGAGGGAATTTATCATTTGAGCCTTTTTCACGCAAAACCGAGGTGGTGCGGTGCTAAAAAAGGCCAATTTGACACTTCATCATAAAGTAGTCATGTTTATAGTCATTGGTCTCAGAATTGCGAGAATAGTATAATGATGATGAGTATGATTTGAATCTGAACAATGAATTCAAGTGGAATTGTTACCACTTTATGTGAGAGATTCTAGTTTATGCTACATGCTTATGAGATATCAGCCCATTTAGAGGAGATTGTCTCTTTGTAAGAGAGACATGGCCACTTGCTTGTGAGAATCAGCTATCGGTACTGTGTATGAGAGCATCTCTTCGATACTGCCACTATTGTGGGAATGATATTTCCACTTGATGATGTGGGAATTCAACCCTTTATAAAGGAGATTATCCTCGAAGAATATAATGAAGCAGTTCATGAATTCATGAACTTGGAGATGTAGCCCACACCGGGTGAACTTCGTTACCAACTTGGTGATATATTCCCTTATGTGTTTGATATTGTGTCTCATGTTTTCTTATGAATGTCTTTCTAATTTCTGTAATGATGTTGAGATGCATTAAGTGATGATAAAAAGAGAAAAAACACAGTTAAAAGATGTTTTAATTCAAATTGGATTCAAGCCTTCAAATGCAATCAAGTTCAATTAAAACAATCCTATAAATCTAATCCTTATAGGTGAGCCAAAGCAAGATCAAGTTCATATCATAGGCTCACCCCAGATCAAATCAGTTGAAGAGGGAATATATTTTATTTATTTCATGCTCAAGGTGCATGGATGGATTATTTTTGTATTTCACCTTGACTTCTTCCATATGTATCTTGCTTTATTAAGGTTGCAAATTTCCTTCTTATGGTTGTGTCTATGCAATATTGAGTCGAATTTTGGCTACATGTGAGATTTTATTTTGATTTTACATTGTAGAAGCATGTATATGCCCTCACATGTTGCATTTTCCATGGAGATCATTAATCTAATGATGGTTTGAGTTTTTATTGGGTGATGCATAGTCTTAGTTTATTACATATTAGTGGTCCTATGTGGTTGGATTGTAGTATATATTCTATTATAGAATCTTTAACTCTGATTTTGTATTACTAACATGATAAGAGAAAAGGAAATTACCTTCATGATAGCTACAAAATGCCATGGTTTTGAGCTAGAGTTTGGTTAATTTTAGCATGATTATCACTTGCTTGTAGTGGTGCCAACAATGAGATGATGTTTTAGTTACCACGATATCAAATCAATATAACGTATGAGTTTTGATCATTGGTGAGAGGGACCATGGAATATTTTTGAACTATTTTAAATTGGCCTTGGTATTCACACCACGGTTTTAATGCGTTTGAATTCATCCTTATTTGTTTCATGATGCAAGCGGTATCAACAAATTAGTGATATTCTGAATCAATTAATGAGGATAATTTAGAGGATTGGTGATTGACACATGGTGATTTTTTATTGATTGGGAACACCATCACTTAACATACCCTGCATTAGCTATGAATTTCATCAATATCATTGTCAGCATGAGATGATTTCTTTAGGAATGTAGACATTATGAGTGATCAACCCAATGGTTACACTAGATTTCTTGGTGGAATCACTTGAGTTTGGATGGTGAGGATAAATATGATGATTTATATTTTAAAGTAGTGAGTCAAAATTCAGATGGACTTGGTTCATGTACATCTAGAGAGATTACACTTTGAAGTTAGAGTCCCATGAGAGGAGCATATTATTTTGGTGTGGACAATTATAGTGATCACATTTTGGCATCCATATTATGGTACTTTCCACCCTTGAGTTGAGGGAAGGGTGGGTCAATAATAGATGGGGGATCAATTGGGCCAAATTTGTGGGTAATATAGGACTTAATGATACATGGGTTATTGTAATTAATGATAAAAAATAGTGATGGTGGTAGTGCATGAGAGCATTTAATGCTTTGTCGATGGAGTCATTATTGTCTACTTGTAAATATTATATTAGAGGCATTTTAGGGCCAGGTTTGGGTTCAATATCATTCTTCTTTATATCTTGGATTGTATTTGTAATATATCAAATACCCTTTGTGCATTTTAAGGATATGGATAGTCTTTTAACCACCCAAATTCCAACTATTTTTTGTTCTAACACCATATGTCATTATTAAATTATTAACTAATTACCATAAAACAAGCATGTATATAGATTTAGGAAACATGATAAAACCATTCAATTACTCATGAGCCATTTATTTATAAATGCAGGATAATGTGGGTAGTAAGAATTGAACAACTAGAAATTCATTCAATCCATGATATAAATCATAATAATTCAACATTAATTCAATGCAATTCACAAGTACATTCATGAACACACATATGTCTAGAAATTATCCACCAATTGGTCACAGAAGAAGGATGATCCACCAAACCAGAGGCTCCCTACTGCACCAATTCTCTTTGCAATATAGGTTGCCCCTAAGCTAAGGCTATGAATCCACAAGGGTGAACTCTTCCTATGGTTGTCTCTAATTTCTCTATTCATGGCCCAATTCCCAAGTTCACAGACAATATTTACACTTACAACAATAGCAATCCACAACCCTCTTTCCCATTAGCCTACAAAACCCAAGGAATGGATATCCTTCTTTGCTTAATGGTCCCTTTAGCTATCACACTTCCCTCTAAGGCTCTAACATAGGCTATCTAACATCTCTTTATTAAGATTCAAGGGATTATCAATTGTAGTGAATTTATTAATGACATTGGTTATCATCCATAAACCACAATTCTCAAATAATTATGGTTGTGACTTTTTGTAATTTAATTATAGTATGCTCATTGAAATTCTCTTAGGAATAAATCTCACAATTTCTCCAAATCAAATAGTAGTTCACGAGGTAGTTCAAATTTTTTATAATTTAGGCTTTCTTAGTTCATTCAACCCTAAACATTTGAGCTTTCCTCAATTAAATTCAACTGAATGATAGTTTTCTTGCATGGGTAAGAAGATAAAGCTCAAGTTTTAGAGCATGAAGGGGCCACATAACCTTACAAAGACCCACGTACTTCTTCATGCACTAACCCCACCATGGCTTGATAAAAATTGATCACTTAATAATCAAGGGACATAATTAAAGTTGCAAAGCCTTTGGGTTAAGTCACTTACTAAGGTCCTTTCCCCATAGCCTACTTAAGGCCCCTTGTCTTTCCCCTCTTGTGAAGTCATAGGCCCTCATTATTTTGTTCTTCTCTTTTGTAATCAATGATGTATATTTTTTAATTATCGTTCCATGTACAATCTTACATATCACATTATGTAACTTTTATCCATTCATCATACACACACAATATTGAATAGGAGATTAAAAATGGGGTATTATAGTTCCTCCCCCCCCGCCCACCCACTAGATTTTGTGCATTCCTTAGTGCACATCATCATTATATATAATAACAAAATTTTTTACATAATAAATTTTAAAATAAATATGGACATGCCTCTTACATAACATCCTCCAGCTCTTACTTTGCTTCTTCATTCTCCAACTATGTTTGCAATGTCATTTAATTCTTTCAAAATTTGTATAGTTGTTGGATATATTCCTCCATCTCTTATGTTGCTTCTTAATTCTCCAGCTACATTTACAATGTCATTTGCTTCTTTCCAAATTTGTATAGTTTTTAGTTATCTTGTGTGTAATACATTTGCATTGGCTTTCACTATCTTGATAACCTCCCATATCTTAGCATATCGACATGTACATGTATCAATTATCAAGAGAAACATTCTTATAGCCATTTTTATGCAACAACTATTACCTCCATAATAAGTTTTAGCCCATGATGTAGGCATGTATATTGATAACACAAAATAAGTATGAAATTTTAACCCAATACTTATTTGTAGGTATATTCTCTGCTTCACAAAGTTTCCATAGGCAAGAGTTTAATTCACAATACTTTCTAACAAATGCTCCTTGATTCCAACCATCTTATCACATGAATATCTCATAGTAGATTAATTGAAGTTGCCTCTTCATTGCCACACTTACCCTTCCAGGCTCAAGCATTCCTTTGTTTACTATATAGTCCCTCAAGTGATCCATCTTGCCAAGATTTTCTTGCATAAGAAGAGTGTCAAATTATTGCTAGGAATCCACTAATAGCCTCTAATAAAATAATTAATTGTGGAAATCATGTGGCTCCAATGTCATCACAATGGCCTTCTTCCTAGTTTTCTATCTTTCAAAACACATCATTTTCCATAATTTTGTTCTTTTGAAAAAGCTTTCATGTAGTCCATCCAAAGATGACTACTCTAGCATACCATTATTTTATTCCTACATCACAATGGCTCCTAAAACAATATTGAAACTCATGAATTTATTGATAATTCCATCATTCAATTGTAATCATATTAATTGCAATGAAACACAACACAAACATGTATTCATACACTGAATTTAAGCATATATTCCAACATATATGTGTGCATAACCACAGCTTGCACACTTACATAATTTATTCATGCACATATACCCAATGCATCCTTGCAATGATTGGAGAATACCATATTTCTATGCCATGTATTCCACCCTGATGAGTTGAGATCTAGCCAACGCTTGGATACATCATCCAACCACCTTCCAAATACTTGCTCAACCATATGGACAACTTCCTCTTTAGCCAATAAAACACCATATATATACCCTTTCTTTACTAAATAGTCCCTTAAGCATACTAGAAGGCATTTCCTTTCTTTGCCTTGCAGTCCTTTAAGAAACACTCCCCCCCTAAAGGTGTTTTTGTTGTGCACAAGAAGGTTACAGTCACTGACACCAATATAAGTTAGGAGACCATTGGACACACATATATTAATATATATTTTCCATATCCAACTTAACTATGGACTCACACATGATTATCTCATAGGGCATTTTAATTTCACAACAAAATCATGTGTCCTAAATTGCCTTGGTTATTAGTTCACAACCAACACACATGCACAACATTTCATCCCATATGGATGCATTTAATAGATTTAATAACTTTTATATGTCTAAGGTGTCATGTTTCACTACACCAAGTGAAATATCATTCACATGAATACCTTCAAGTCACATAAACATATCAGTTTATGATATCAAAACGTAACTCAAGGAATTCTTATCTAAATTCCCTTTAGTATCTATGCAACATAAACATATTAAATTGATACCTACAATACCATCATCTTCGTCTTTGATGTTACCTTATCAATTGATATCTTATGGAGGCTCACAAACTCCTTTCCTCAACCCCTTCATCAACATTTCTTTTATCTTTGTATTTCATCATGAGGTTGGTTGGCATATGCAATATCATTGCCAACATATTTCACCATACTATCACCATTTATGATTACCCAACTATATAATCATATTTAATCATCATGCCATACTCATGGCATTTATAACATCACATGAATCTTACCGATGTGAAATTTCTCGAGATGTCCATCAATGCTTATGTATTCCAACTATTTTATTCACTTAGAATTTCTACATTTGTCATTTTTTAATATCTTTACATATAAAACTTTAAAAGATATAAATAAAACATCAAGAGATAAGTCAAGGATTTTTCTTTTTCAATTCCTTTGCATCGTATGGATTTTTGACAACATAACTAATCCAATTTATTTCATGTTTTTCATTCACACATTGGATCATTAACTATGATTTTCTCACCAAGAATCAATTTGCAACACGAACAAACATTTATATTTTCTACTATTATAAGCATACAACTCTACTTCTACTAATAGAAGAAAGATTATGGTGAGAAAATCACCCTCATTAATAGGTATTTCTTTCTAGCCATGTTCACAAATTTTTACTACAACAAATTCAAATTCCTCGAGGTCACATGACAGTTTACAACATTGTTGTAGCTTCCTCTATTGTGTTAAGAAACTTCCTTTGTTGTCTTAGGCTTCCCTCATGTCCCATTTGATTTTGGAAACAATCCTCTAATCTTCTTTTGATTTTTTTTCCTATTGTATCTGTAATGCATGATTGCTTTCTTTCCTTGAACAATTATAGCCAAGTCCAACTTGGTGTTTGCTCATTTATAACCCATAATAGCAATACAAGCCTCATTCATTACATCCTTTGCTTGGACAATCTTTTTTTTCAAGGGAAATCATCCTATCTCTCAGCTTGAGGATGAGAGTGAGGGTCAATACAACAATATTCTTAGCCAAAAATTCATTACAATAATATTTCTCATCATCATGTCACACTAAGGGAATTGAACCTGGGTGGGGGAGATAACATCCATTCTACCCAACCACCTGAGATAACCCCAATTGATAGTTTCCATGGACAATCTTGTCCCAACATTAAATTCATTTTCAACATTTCCATCACATCATAATGTTTCATTTATGTTGTTTCAACTTCATATATACTCATTTCAATTCCATTTTATTTTACAATGTATACCAAGCATAAATACACTTCTTATTTAATGTGCTTTCATTATACTTCCATTCAAGAAGTGACCACAATTTATGTCTAGCTTTGATTTGTTGCCATTGTACACATATAATGCACTCAACATTCTTCATACATATTATTCCAACGCTTCTTATTTATTGTTGGAATCAGCACCTTAATGTTGCAACATACTCCAAAATTTGAGCCTCCATCATTTGGCATCTCATATTCTCATCTTTAACGATCATTAATATCTATACAATCTAAACCCCTTTTTCCCTTTTTAGTTCCATGTAGATTTCTATATGAAATTTAATTGTCCACCAAGACAACCCATTCAATGGAGTTCTATTTCTCCATTAGTATCTTCCTAACTGATTAGAAGTTCAATATTTACTTCACCTTTTTACGCATAATTTTTTGGTTTATAACTTGCAACTCTTCCAAGCATACATACAACTTACCACAAAGATGGTTTGACCATCACATGGTTCTTCCATCACTCTGCATGCATATTCTCTTTCCTTGGAAATTCTCCTTTATCACCAAAGCTATTCAAGAATTCCTCCTTTGCAATCATTCTCTATAATCCTTCATTAATAAATTGACTCTCGTTACCTCTATAGGTTAAAAACTGACAAATTTGTGCATAATCATGCCATTTTTGTTTGTTGGTAACTTCTAGACTCCTTATGCCTTTCACTATTATTTTGTTGCATATCTTAATCAATCATGCAAACTAGGATGCATAAATAGATCTTCTATGTGGACCAACCACATATTTTGATCCAAATGAATGCATTATATGCATTTTGTCCAAGGCAACACTCTCCATCCCTTTTTTCTTCTGGATTAACCTAGAACTAAGTTTTCAAGGAAGTCCACCATCTATCATTGCTATAATGATCTTAGCCTAAATGTTCTTACATATAAAGATTTCTTCTATGATTCCATTCAATCTCTAACCATCATTGATCCAATTATCCAACTTTATAGCTAATATAAACCTTAGATTACCATTCCTTTATCCATTCAATTGTACAAGCACCATTATGATGTTCATACAATCATCCTTAGCCAATTTCACCTATGGTACGCTATTGTTATCACCATACAACTTTTTCTCCAAGTCTACCTCACTTTGAAGATTATGCATTTTGACGATTACATTGTCCAATCAAGTCTAGAATCTCATTTCCTTCAACGTTCTAAGACAACCAAATGAATATTTTGAATTTAAACCTTAGAACCTAAAAGAAATTGTACTTAGAAGTGACTTGTACAAAATTCGAGAAGCTTCTATTTAAAATGTCAGACCCAGAAATGTAACTGCAGGGATATTTCCAACAAGAAATAGATCGACAAGTTCGTGTCGGTCTGGCCGAAAATTTGAGCCTATCAGAAGCTTGGTCCAAAATTCCTAAGAAAATCAGTTTTTATGATTACATTGGTAATAATCCGGCTAAGGGGGAGTTATTCAAAGTAGTTGCGATGGATGATCTTCTCCTATGAATTAGCTTTCCAATGGCTATAATCATGCTTAATTTGGAGTTCTAAGTTGAAAGTTATGGCTCTCTAGAGTTGTCACTTATGTTCAATTATTACACTCTCTTTGGGTTCATTTACACACACACATAGATATTGTGTGTGTGCATGTGGGGGCATAGAATAGGTTTATATGGTAGTACTGAAGGATAACACAAGGACATCGATGCTACAACAACATACATATATCATGTCAAATAACAATGATGACATGTCAACAAGGATGCCACATCAACAAAAGGTATATAACAAATGCCGCATCAACATACATATGTCATGCTAGATAACAAAGATGACATGTCAGCAAGGGCTCCACATCAATATAAGCTATATAGGCACATAGGTATATCTTGATGAAGTGGCATCCTTGGTGACATGTCATTTTTGTTGTCTAGCGTGACATATTTACATTGATGTAGCACTAAAGTATATAGCTTTTGGTGATGTGGCATCCTTGCTAACATGTAATTTTTGTTGTTTGGCATGACATATGTATGTTGATATAACATTGGCATCCATGTGTTATCCTTTTATACTGGCCTATCAACCTATTGTGCCCCAGACTCCACATGAATTCACCATGTCGGATTTTCACACATAAACAATTTTTGTAAACTTCTACCACATTTTTAACAATAAAATGGCCATAATCACTATAATTTTTTTTGGTTTTTTTCTACCATGGATTTCTAATTCTAACCTTCATTTTGAGTTTTTTTCCATCCAAATGGAGTTACAACTTTATTGCTACTAATTCTAACCCTTATCTCAAGGGTAAATATATATATATATATATATATATATATATATATATATCCAGTTTCTTTAGGCATACGAGAAATTTGTATTTTAGGAACTTCATCAACAACACTTTTGTGCCTACTCATATGCTCTATAAAGAACACCACTTGGGCATTTCAAAGCCATGAAATTCTCAATTATGTGCTCCATTCACCTTTCTTCATTGGCATTTTGTCAAACATATAATCCTACAAACTACATTTGCATAAATTTTTCATATAGCCAACTCTGAAATTCAAGAACTTCTTCATTTACACCTCCATAAGCTACCATAATACTCTAACAACCTTCCAGTCTTGTAATCACAATAATCAATTCAACATTTGCAAGCTTCAAACACCATTTCACTGAAATATTCTCATGGAGAAATTTCATCAAACACTTGTCACACAAATAATAATTTCTTCAAGTATAGCTGACTTCCAGCCCATATAGCCTCAATACTATAACCAATAGCTCTAATACCATTTTGTAATATACCTAATACCTTCTATGCACTTCAAGAATACATAGTTCTCTTTTAGCCACTCAAATTCGCACTAATTTTTGTTTTGATACCATATCTCATTATTTTGTTATTAACCAATTACCACCCATAGGAGTGATAGTGAAGATTTGGACACCACAATGAAATCATTCAATTACCCATAAGGACGTAATTTATAAATGCATGCTAACATATGTAGTGGAAACTGAACAACTATAAATTAATTCATCCCATTACATAAAATCATAATATTCATCATTGATTCAACATTAATTCATCACAATTCATAGGTACCTTCATGGACACTTATCTCTCTATAAATTGTCCATCATCTAGTTGTAGAAGAAGGACGTTCCACCCTACCATAGGTTCACTACTACATCAAATCTCTTTACAATAGAGGCCACCCATAAGTTAAGGTTATGAATCCATGAAGGCAAATGCTTCTTATGGGAATGGATCCAATTTCTCTTTTGATAGCCCAAATCCTAGGTCCATAATCCTTAATCACACTTACAACAATCCCAATCCATAACTCTCTTCCCTATCAACCTACAAAACCCAAGGTGTGGGATCCCCTTCTCTATTCAATAGTCCCTTGGGCTATCCCACTTCTCTCCAAGGCTCTAGGACAATCTAGCTAGGAAATATCATTAACAAGATTCTAGGGATTATCAACTATAGTGAATTTCTCAATGACAATGTTTATCATCCAAACAACCACAATTATCATATAATTCATGGTTATATATTTATAATTCAATTACAATATGCTCATGGTAGTTTCCTTAGGGATAAGTCTCCTAGTTTCTCCCAATTAAATTATAGTTCATAGGGTGATTCAAACTTTTTATAATTCAAGTTCTCTGGTTTTAGACAACACCTAAACATTCAAACTCTCCTTAATTACCTTCAACCAAATGATAGTACACTTGTATTGGTAAAAAGGAAAAGATTGACTTACATGGCACAAAGGGGCAATGTATCCTTATAGAAATGCATGTATCTCCTTCATGTACTAACTCATTCGCGACTTACTAAAACAATGATTAGTCAATAATCAAGGGACATAATCTATGTTGCAAGGACTTTGGTTGAGTCACTTACTAAGTTCCTTCCCCCTTAGCCTATTTGAGCTCCCTTGTCTATCTCCTCTTGCAAAGTCATGCCCCACTATTCTTTTGTTCTTCTCTTCTACAACTAATGATGCATTTTTGAAAATTATCATGTATGTACAATCATGCATAATGCATCTTTGAAATTTTAGCCATTCATCATATACATACATAATATTGAACTAGAGATTCTAATTGTGGTGTTACAATGAGAGCATAAGAGTCTAGGGTTTGAGAGAGATATTGTTCACCCCTTTTCTGACCGTTGAAAAGGAAGGTTCCATGCACTTTTTCTATGTTATCTTAGTAGTTTATGCATGAATAATGGATTTAAATCATGTTATATTGTCTCTCCTTTTATTATTTGTGATTATGGAATGATAACTATGTAATGCTTTAATGGCATATTGATGGTCGATATATGACATACCATTAATAGCACACCACATAAAACATAATTTCAAAAAGAGGAAATAAATGGAGAATGGAATTGTTACAAATTTGGAGAATAAATTTATATTTTACCATTATGTATGCTACTAAACCTGATATATGATAAATTGTCAAAGTTTTCACTCAAAATAAATTATGACACAATCCCACATTATCAAATTATTGATTTGGTACAAACACAACCATGCATGTTTATATATTTTTGAGGTTGAGAAACAAGTTTTTCTTATATGCAATGCTCGATATGGGACATTTACTAGTACAAACATGAAACTTCATAGATAATAATACTACCGAAGATGACCATACCATCAACATACCGTAAACTTCATGTGTAACCAAGTGATACAAACATATTTCTATAATTCTTTTAGTTGTTGACCTAGTGAAAATTTACATCCTTGCACGATGATATAAACAAGCTATACCTATAATATTAACATATGTGGTATTTTACCAACCAGTTTGTGTATCAAACTAGGTTTATAAAAATTGATATGAATCTTGAAAAATTTGTTATTGTCTTGTGTACAACTTGAAACAAAGACATTGTCATCCTAATCATTTCCAAACTGCACAAACATTGAGGTTCATTGTTGTAGAATAAAGAAAAAAACAAGAATTGTTAGGATAAGGTTAAACCTAGGAAGATGATATAGTTGTAGGGAGCTCCACAATGGTTCCTCTTATATGATTACAATGCTCAACTAGCACCAATTCTTCTTGCACATAATATTTTGAGCATATTTATTTGACTCTGGGTGCTTGGCCATGGTTTCTCTTATATGATTACAATCCTTACTTGGCTCAAAACTCCCCCAACAGATAAGCTCTTAACCCTTCTTATCACTTTCTCCTCAAACTTGGTTTTGACATGATTACAACTTTCTCTATTTTATTTGTAAAAGTGACAAAGTCAACCAACACCCAAAACATATGCTCCATAAACATTCTTTAGTTATATACCTTGTTTTGTGGAACACAACAACTCTTAAAAGGCAATATACATGCCTTGCTAGACAACAAATTTATTGAGATATTTACTATTAATAAGCGGATAGTGCATATGATCCTTTTCTCTATGGGATGCCTATGAGGCTTCTTATCAGTCTCTACCATGTTTCATAGTTTTATAGATTTAGGGTATTGAAAACCATGTGCATGTAGGTAACTACAAACCTTCTCTTACCCCTCACATTGAACATAGGCTTACTTGTTGTAAGGACCACAACCAAAAGAGAAAAACACTAGGAATTCAAATTTATTCAGCACTATCTAACACATCCCTAAATTTTCATTTCGCTGAACATATCATAAAATTTACATATATTTAACTAAAGCCATAAAGAAATCATACAAAAGAATATTGTAACACATATGTACCGTTCACTAGAAGATGAGACTCCACTTGAATTGCAGTTACTGGTCTTCCCTTGCTGTCGGCCACCTCTGAGTGTGAATGACGACGTACTTGAACCGAATGTAATGACCCATTGGTTAACCTCCCATCCTACTCCTTGGGTACTCTTCTTCCCCACAGAACCCTCCAGCTGCAATGGGGTTGTACAATGGAGGAATACAATAGCTGGTAGATGAGAGAACTCCTTGGCTCAAGATTCCCCTCTCTAAAATCCTCTACCTCACCAAACTCACTATAGTATCGTAATCATTGCTCTGACATAGTCTCATCCAACCAACAATAGGGTTCTCCCCAAAAGGGTCCCTTCTCACATGGCTTACCCCTTCTTTTATAGGAGTCCTCATAGGTGACACTTGGCATGTCATGCATAATCAATTATTTTTGATAATTCAATTGTTTGATTATTCACCCACCCATGTGTCACTCTCTCATCAAGGATCTCCTAAAATTATTTACTTAAATTTTAATTTATAAATAATATTTTTCCTCACCTCAACAAAATTCATATTTTTGCTCCTAGTTGTATCTTGATCTCCCTTTTTACTCCTTATTTTGTGTTCCTTACTAAAGTCAATTAATGAGTCAAGATTTGATCCCCTATCTACTCCCTAATTTAACTCAAGTTATCTCTTAGATGGATATTCTTATGTTGGTTGTTGCCACATGGAAGTTCTCTACATTTCTCTAAAATTTAATTTATTAATCTTATTTTAATTCCCCATCCTCTTCTCTTAATTAGGTTTAACTATTTTAGGAATAATCTTTATCCTTACATTTATGTCCCTCTTTCACCTTTTTACCTAATTAAACTACATAATCTACCTAATATTTTCCAACATGGGGGGGGTTAGAGTTTTTAAGATAAAATATTTTATTTCTTCCTATGATCCTCTTAACCCAAGTTTTATTCTTGATTTAATTACCTCGGTTTCTAACATCATTTACCCTTGATGTAAATTTACCTAGTTTTCATTTCTTGATTATATTTATTAATTTATTTATTTTTAATGATTCCAAGGTGCCAAGTTTGGTCGTGCCCTTCAAGAACTTCCCTTGAAGCTCCAAGGGTGACATGACTAACGATTTATTTGTGACGCCAAGGGTGCAAAGTTGGTCGTGCCCTTCAAGAAATTCCCTTGAAGTTCCAAGGGTGCCACGCCTTGTTGGCATTATGACACAGGTTTGGCACTATGACATAGGTGTTGTCCTTGATGGCAACTCACTCAAATGACAGATCACAATTTAGGCTCTCGGAATGAAAGAAAAAGAGATATACACAAGTTCCTCTTAACCAAGTCGCGTATACTTGCAAGATCACCGATCAAAAGGCGCGTATACGCATGCACACACTTTCATGCAAGGAAAAGCGTGTACGTGTGGGAAAACTTATTTTTTGGTCCATGGTATTTAGTCCTTGGTATTTGGACCTATGGTTTTAGACCATGGTATCTCGTCCGAAGTGTTGAACCCAAGTATTGGGTCCATGGTTTTGATTCTCTATGGTTTTGGACCCATGGTATTGAGTAAGGCCTAAGACTATAAAAGGGGAAGGAGATCATTAAGCAAAGGCATTCACTCAAGCATTGAATATCTTATGAAGAGCAAGATCTAGAATTGGGTTATGGTGCATAGCTGGATCTGAACCAAGGAGGAACCTGAGCGCTAGAAGAAGGATAAGTTCTATTGTTGGGTCAAGATCTTAAGGCTTGAATAGTAGTATCTTTGTGTGATTTTGATCTGTTATATTTGGCGCATGACTTGATATATAAATCTAATAATCTAGGTATAACTCATATCTGAATAAGTGAAAAGGGTAAATTATCTTTTATAGATCTGTATGCAGGTTTGGCACAGCAAAGGCGCGTATACACACTGGTTCAGTAATTCAAAACAACGTATACGCTGGTTTTCCTTAATACAGAAGCGTATGCACGCAGGTTTCACATATTAAAGTAGCGTACATCTCACAAAATATGTTTTAGCTACTTCTATTTATTACTGTAGTGTTCCGGGTTCAGAATTGGTGTCTGGTTTCTATTACTATTTTCTGGGTACAACATTTAGAGAAGTGACTATTTGATTCAGTTTTGTTTGGTGCAAAGGAAATTGGTTGATGCATATACATTTGACATTTGATTGATGTATTGATGGATCCAGTCTGAAAATTTATGAAATGTGGTCCATAGAAGAAAAGAGAAGGTTGTAGCCTTTTGTAGGTCAGCACCTATGTACTAGTACATCAGCTAGTACAAGAGCTAAGGGGGTTGTAGCTCCCTTCTAGGAGAAGCTTGCGCACTGGTATAAGACTGCACCAATACAGAAATATTATAAAAAGAGGTTTCTTATCAAAAGAAGATAGAGACGAATTGCAACAGGTGGTTTTCACCCACATTGGGTTTCCACCTTATATCTTGTGTCCATGTGTGTGATGATCTGTTCTGTTTTACTACACCTGTTTACTGTTCTTATGGTTAATGAAGTTCTGATGCACTGATTAAAGATCAATATTTAATGAATAATAGGTTTATTGATATACAATGGTTGCTTTAGACACGGTAACGTATATACGCAGTTTCCCATAACTGAAGTAGCGTATACAAATCTGATTGTGAAATGAAAAATAATTGATTTAATAATACTGATTCACCCCCCCTCTCAGTATTATTTCCAACAATTGGGATCAAAGCAGGTCCTTCAGAAGAAGCTTGATCGCTTGAAGTAAGATCTATCATCATGAGCAACTACCAAAAAGAGGCATCTATCAAGCCACTGATCTTTGATGGGAGCAACTTCGTCTATTGGAAGGTAAGAATCACAGCCTATCTTCAATCTCTTGGTACAGAAGTTTGGGATATCGTGGAAACAGGATACATTTCCATCAGCAACTCCTACAGATACGGCTGGTAAGAAGCAGTATGAAACAAATGCAAAGGCTGTCAATACTCTATTAGGGAGTTTATCTCAATCAAAATTTGTCAAGGTTATGCAGCTAAAAACCGCAAAAGAAATATGGGACAAGATCGTTCTAAGCTATGAAGGAGACGATCAGGTAAAACGTGCAAAACAACAAACTCTCAGAATTCAATATGAAAATCTTATAAAGCAAAAAAATGAAATTATGGCTAATTACTTCTTACGTATAGATGAGATTGTTAATCGTATGAAAAACTTGGGTGAAGAAATAAAAGAAGTTACTTTGGTTGAAAAGGCGCTAAGATATTTGTCTTCTAAGTTTGAATTAGAAGGAGAGGAAGATTCAAACTTTGTCAAGAACCTTCAACAGGGTTCTGGAAGATTCAGAGGTAAGCTACCTTTCAAATGCTTTTCTTGTGGAAGAGTCGGTCACTATGTAGCCAAGTGTCCTCATAAAGATAAGCTTGAAAAAGGTAAGGAACCAGTTAGATGGAACAGAAAACATAATGTAAGTAAGAAGAGCTATTATACTCATGAAGACAGTGATGGATTTTCAATTAGTGATGAAGATGAGCAATGTAATGATTATAGAATTTTGATGGCTTTTGAAGATGATGATTTCTTGGATGCTATAGATGAAGATGATCTCTATGAAGAAATTTCTAAACTTAAAATCTATTTAGAAGAAAAGAGTATGATCATAGATACTCTGACATTCCAACTTGCTGAAAGGGAAAAACACAATGAAAAGTTAGAATGTGAAATTGTGGGACTTAGAAAAGATATTGAGAAAACAAAAGCTCTTAATCTTAGATTTGCTAAAGGATCTGAAAATTTAGATGAGATTATCAAAGTGCAGCGTTCTCCTCTAATCAAGACAGGTCTTAGATATTCTGAAGAAGCATCTCAAGCATAGAAGCCATCCACCTCCAAAAGTTATCTTGATGCAAAAAGGAGAAGTGAACAGGTTGACAATCGACAGCAAAAAGTAGATCACCAGGTAAATCAAGGTCAATCTACTTCAAGGATGAACAGAGATCACCAAGTAAATCGAGGGAAATCTACTTCAAGGATGAACAGAAGCTACAACCAACCGCAGGTAAATCATTCTCAATTTGCCTCAAGAATGAATGTCTATGGAAACTACAATCACCTGGACGGTAGGTTTGATAATCGCAGGAATTTCTTCAATGGCCAATGTTTCTCTTGTCATAACTTTGGACACAAAGCAACTCAATGTGTTGCCTACAAGACCATCATGACCAGAGAAGCACGAAATCAAAGGAGTGTGACCGGAATCATGAAAAGAACCTATAGTAAATTTTTTGCTCTTGAAAATGAAATAGAATGTTCTATTTGTAACAACTTCGGTCATGAAGATTCTGAATGCAGGAGTAGGTTTCTGCTAACAACTCAGAAGGAGCAAGCTTCATTGAGTCCAAAAACATGGAAAAAGAAAGAACCACAACCAGAAAGATGTGGTATAGCCTTATATGCGGAAGGACAGGAAAATCAGTGGTACATCGACAGTGGATGCTCGAAACATATGGCAGGTGATAAAGAAAAACTTCAGTCATATAGTGCCTTAGAAAAAGAAAGGAAGGTCTCATTTGGAAATGACACCCCTGCACTCATAAAAGTTAAAGGTTTTGTTCTTTTGAAAGAAAAGGTCAAAGTTGGAAATGTTATGTATGTTCATGGCTTAAAACATAATCTATTGAGTGTCAGTCAAATGTGTGATCAAGGAAATGAGGTAATATTTCGATCAAATGGTTGTATTGTTCGTAAGCTTGATACAGGAGAAACAGTGATCAAAGGCATAAGAACTCCAAATAATTTATACAAACTCAAGGGAGGACAACAACAATGCTATCTAAGCAAGAATGATGAGCATTGGCTATGGCACAGAAGATTGGGGCATCTAAGCTTCTCTCAAATAAGGAAAGCATGCAAATATCAGGCGGTTCGTGATCTACCTGACATCAAAATTCTAGACAATACAATATGCAAATCATGTCAGTTTGGTAAGAAAACCAACTAATTTCCCTAAGAAGGAAGGATCAGCTAGTAAGCCACTTGAACTTGTCCATATTTATTTATGTGGTCCAACCAGGAAAAAGTCACCTTGAGGAGAAGAATACTTCATATTGTTCATTGACGACTTTTCCAGGATGTGTTGGATAGGACTTCTGAAGCATAAAGATGAAGCTTTTGAAAAGTTCAAAGCATTCAAAGCCTTGGTTGAAAATGAATCAGATCGCAGAATCAAATGCCTTAGGTCTGATCAAGGAGGGGAATTTACCTCAGATGAATTTTTCGATTTTTGTGAAGAACATGGAATAAGAAGGGAATTCTCTACTGCAAGGACTCCTCAGCAAAATGGAGTAGTGGAAAGGATGAACAGAATGGTTCAACAAATGGCTCGTGCTATGGTTGATGAATATGGAACTCCCACAACTTTCTAGGGTGAAGCTACATTTGCGGTCGTTACTATTCTTAACAAAACAAACATCCGAGTGAACATCACTCAAACTCCTCATGAACTTTGGTATGGTAAGACTCCTATAGTAAAATACTTCAAAATTTTTGGAAGCAAATGTTACATCAAAAGGACTGATGAAGACCTTGGCAAGTTTGAACCTACAACAAATGAAGGCATTCTCCTTGGTTACTATTCCCAAAGTAAAGGATATAAGTGTTACAATAAAAGACTTGGAAAAATTGTTGAAAGTATTGATGTAGTGGTTGATGAAGCAGGAAAAAATCCAAGGCAGGTAAAATCGAAGATTTCGAAGATGACGAGGACTATCCTTCAACATCAAATCAGACTACTCATGAAGAAGAAACCTATGAGGCACTAGAAGAGCAGATAAGGGTAGAAGAAAAGACTCCATCTAGGTATGTCCAGAAGAATCATCCAGAGACTCAAATTTTGGGGCAGAAAGAGGCAGGTGTATAAACAAGAAGAACTATTTCAGAAGTTTCAAGCTATCTAGCATTGCTCTCCTTCATTGAACCACGAAATGTAAGTGAAGCATGCAAAGATGAATGCTGGGTCAAGGCCATGAATGAAGAACTTGAGCAGATTGAAAAGAATAACACTTGGGAGTTGGTTCCTAGACCAAATGATAAGAATGTCATAGGGACAAAATGGATATGCAAAAACAAGCTGAATGAGAATGGATATGTTATTAGAAACAAGGCCAAACTTGTTTGTAAATGGTATGCTCAACAAGAAGGTATAGACTTTGAAGAAACTTCTTCACCAGTTGCTAGACTTGATGCCATAAGAATGTTCCTTGCTCTTTCTAGCTTTCAAGAGTTCAAAGTATATCAAATGGATGTGAAATCCACTTTTCTAAATGGAGACTTAGAAGAAGAAGTGTATATTGAGCAACCAGATGGATTCATCCTTGGAAATGATCCAAAACTTGTATGCAGACTCAAAAAGGCTCTCTATGGCCTTAAACAGGCTCCAAGGGCTTGGTATTTTCGGTTGGACAAATATCTCCATCAACAAGGTTTTTCAAAAGGATCAACAGATAACAATCTCTATATAAAAATTGACAATGACAAATTGTTAATACTTGTTGCATATGTTGATGATATCATCTTTGGTAGCAATGAAGAAACCATGAGTCAAAACTTTGCTTTGGTGATGCAGAAAGAATTTGAAATGTCCTTACTTGGTGAGCTCACATATTTTCTTGGTTTACAAGTCCAACAAAACAAAGATGGTATCTTTCTATCACAAACCAAGTACCTCAAGAAGATCTTGAAGAAATATGGCATGGAGGATTCGAAACCAGTAAGTACCCCTATGGTAATAGGATGCAGCCTTAGTGCAAATGATGAATCAGCAGTAGTACATCAACCAACCTATAGATCCATGATTAGTAGTCTACTCTATCTGACAGGTACCCGACCAGACATCATGCATGCAGTGGGAATAGTTGGAAGATTCCAGAAAATCCAAAGGAAGGACACCTTCAGGCAGTTAAGAGGATCTTCAAATATCTTCAAGGAACGCAAAATTATGGCTTATGGTATCCTAGAGATATAGATCTCACACTTCATGCATATACAGATGCAGATTGGGCAGGAAGTGTGGATGACAGAAAAAGCACTAGTGGTGCATTCTTTATGGGTTCCAGATTAGTATCTTGGTTCAGCAAGAAACAAAGCTCAATTGCATTATCTATAGCTGAAGCAGAATATGTGGTTGTTGCATCTTGCTACACACAACTCCTTTGGATGATGCAAACGTTGCAAGATATTCAAATCACTCGTACTCCACCTATCTCCATTTTTTGTGATAATACAAGTGCAATCAGTATTTCAAAGAATCCAGTCATGCATTCGAAGACCAAGCACATACCTATCGAATATCATTTTCTCCAGGAACAAGTGCTTGAACAAAAGGTCAAATTGGAGTATGTTCCCTCCAAGGAACATGTTGCTAATATATTCACCAAACCACTGCCCATGGAGACATTTGAATACCTCAGACAAAACCTGGGAGTAGTTGATACATCATCTTGCTATTGAAATTATCTGTTTCAGAGAACAGTGGTTGTACGCGAGTTTGATGAAGCATATCCACATACATACGCTTATTTCTGTGGATATAGTCGTGTATATGTTGAAGACAAATAGTGGGGCCGGACTCAGGATGAAAAGAGTCTAATATGATTCATCTGGCACAGGTTCAGGGGGAGCATATACTTCTAATAATGCATTGTTGGCATTATTTTAGAAGATCTTGGTTCAATTTCACAGTTGCTTTTGTTCATGTGGAACAGGTGCAGAGGGAGCTCATGGTTTCCAGTCTGAATGATGATTGACAAATGCTGCTAATGATTAGTTGCTGATGACTATCATAGTCTTGTCTTAGATATTTAGTCTCTATGTCATGTATTTCTTGTATTATCAAGGTCATGTAACGGCCTATGTTGGTTTCCCCACTATGCCTGGGATGGATGATGTAATGTTCTTGTTTTATCATGTGTAAACTTTTGGTGGATCCCCACTTGGTTGGGTGGATGAGTCAATATTGGTATATCCCCACTTGGTTGGGAGATGGATGTATGTATGAGTCTTTGGTGATAGGAAGGTCATTTATGATGTATAAAGTCATGTTTCTTCTTGTAGAACATCTTTTTGCAGACCTTGCCTACAGTCAGGGGGAGCATGGACAGCACAACAGAGCAAAGATTTCAGCACGTACTCAGGGGGAGCATCACCCTTTGCCCTTGATGACAAAGGGGGAGAATGACTTTGAGTGACTTGGGGTTGCCATCAAGTCCAAAGGGGGAGATTGTTGGCATTATGACACAGGTTTGGTGCTATGACACAGGTGTTGTCCTTGATGGCAACTCACTCAGATGACAGATCACAGTTCAGGCTCTCAGAATGAAGGAAAAAGATATATACACAGGTTCCTCTTAACCAAGTCGCGTATACACGCAGGATCACTAATCAAAAGGTGTGTATACGTATGCACGCACTTTCATGCAAGGAAAAGCGCGTACATGTGGGAAAACTTATTTTTTGGTCCATGGTATTTAGTCCTTGGTATTTGGACCTATGGTTTTGGACCATGGTATCTTGTCCGAAGTGTTGAACCCAGGTATTGGGTCCATGGTATTGATTCTCTATGGTTTTGGACCATGGTATTGAGTAAGGCCTAAGACTATAAAAGGGGAAGGAGATCATTAGGCAAAGGCATTCACTCAAGCATTGAATATCTTATGAAGAGCAAGATCTAGAATTGGGTTATGGTGCATAGCTGGATCTGAACCAAGGAGGAACCTGAGCGCTAGAAGAAGGATAAGCTCTATTGTTGGGTCAAGATCTTAAGGCTTGAATAGTAGTATCTTTGTATGATTTTGATCTGTTATATTTGGCGCATGACTTGATCTATAAATCTGATAATCTGGGTATAACTCATGTCTGAATAAGTGAAAAGGGTAAATTATCTTTTATAGATCTGTACGCAGGTTCAGCACAGTAGAGGCGCGTATACACACTGGTTCAGTAATTCAAAACAACGTATATGCTGGTTTGCCTTAATACAGAAGCGTATGCACGCAGGTTTCACATATTGAAGTAGCATACGTCTCACAAAATATGTTTTAGCTACTTCTATTTATTACTGTAGTGTTCTGGGTTCAGAATTGATGTCTAGTTGCTGTTACTATTTTCTGGGTATAACATTCAGAGAAGTGACTATTTGATTCAGTTTTGTTTGGTGCAAAGGAAATTGGTTGATGCAGATACATTTGATGTTTGATTGATGTATTAATGAATCCAGTCTGAAAATTTATGAAACATGGTCCCTGGAAGAAAAGAGGAGGTTGTAGCCTTCTGTAGGTCAGCACCTACGTACTAATACATCATTTAGTACAAGAGCTAAGGGGGTTGTAGCTCCCTTCCAGGAGAAGCTGGAGAACGAGAGAAGGTTGTAGCCTTCTGGAGGTAGAAGCCTGCGTACTGGTATAAGACTGCACCAGTACGGAAATATTGTAAAAAGAAGTTTCTTATTAAAAGAAGATAGAGATGAATTGCAGCAGGTGGTTTTCACCCACATTGGGTTTCCACCTTATACCTTGTGTCCATGTGTATGATGATCTGTTCCGTTTTACTGCACCTGTTTACTATTCTTATGGTTAATGAAGTTCTGATGCACTGATTAAAGATCAATATTTAATGAATCATAGGTTTACTAATATACGATGGTTGCTTTAGACACAGTAGCGTATATACGCAATTTCCCATAACTGAAGTAGCGTATACAAATCTGCTTATGAAATGAAAAATAATTGATTTAATAATACTGATTCACCCCCCCCTCAGTATTATTTCCAACACGCCTAACATTTTATTTGTGATGCCAAGGGTGCCAAGTTGGTCGTGCCCTTCAAGAAATTCCCTTGAAGTTCCAAGGGTGCCATGCCACTTGCCTTTCAAGCATTCAGTGACTGCGAGGGGAAAGTATAGGTGCAACATCATAGACTGCTATCATCTCTTAAGTTGCCTGCTATAGTGAGATTAATGGTGTCGGGGATCAAGGAATCCACCTTGATGCGCGCCCCCCAGTAAAATCCTCATGAGCGACCCAACTTTGGGACGTGCCCTCATGGCATCGTGATCTTCAAGGCGAAGGTGTTTCAACCCTTCCAGCCTAAGTCACGACGGGAGTGCTAGTGGGTGAGATCAGGGACACTGTCCCACCCCTCCCATGTAGTTCCATCCACTTGTACAACCCCATCACCCATATGTGAGTCATTCAGCCAAGAAACTAATCTCTGCCTACAACCATTAACATATCATCAGAATATAGATAAACATATATAGCAGGTTTCAAAATCGACTTAGAATTTCAGAGATAAAATAATATAATTTTTCATCAAACCAGGTGTCATCAACTCGTCATGTGCGAGTGCCTCTAGTGGTTTCCTGCCATACTCAATAATAATCAGTAACCAGGTTTCTCAGTGTTAGTCATTGTCATAATAGCATTATTACCATCACTTGGTCATTCACATCATTGTTCATTGTGAACCAAAACTAATGTATGTAGCTAACATAGGGGATACCTCCATCATGGCTAGCATCATCATAACCTTAATGGAACCATACATATAGATCAAAGCTATCATCATTATAACATCAATAGAAAACATGTCTATCCTTTACTACTATCACCATCATGATATCAATAGAGAGTACACATAACCATTAATTATATCGTAATCATAATATTAATAAAGAACATACATAACCATCACATTCACTAATAATAGAGTCACGTTTCTGGATCCTCAACCTGAGTTCCTCATAGACTAAAGTATCTAAGATAATGTCATATTAGGGTCAGGAAACTAGAGTGGGCACTACATACACCCCCTCTTAACAATGGACTTTGTCCTGAAGTCCTTAGAACATAAAGGAAAAACGACGACACATATCCTAGGAACCCTTCCTGAAACTCTTGCTAACCTTCTCGTGGGCAGGTTATAATTTTCCCAAGGTATCTATACCACCAATTCCATTATAACTAAAGGACTATATCTGGGGAACATTGCACGCTAATTTATTTATTTATTATTATTATTATTATTATTTTATTTATTTATTTATTTTTATTATTATTTATTATTATTATTTTTTATTTATTTATTTAATTTTTTTTATGGACTAAGCAACAACAAAACAAGGGCAGGATAATCACAATCAATATTCATCTCATGGTACGATTAATATGTGATGCTTTCAACCAAGTAAAGTCGTCCACACACTGTACTCCTGTAGCCTCCAATTATAGTCGTTCATTTCAAACTACGTCTACATGACCCTATAAGTGACAATGTCGGGGACAATATGTAACACAAAATGATTTGTATAATCATCATTGCATATGGTAGAGTTCATTGTCATAGATGTTGCAATAATATTGTCGTAGGAGAAAGGATCGTATAAATTATTCCAAAAGTTGTCCATACGTTTGATATTTTCAAAAGTCTTAAATTCTAAGTTATCCCTTCTGATAATTGGTGGGCTCCAGTATTGTAGCAATAATGCTACAACTCCTGGAGCTTCCTATCTCTAATTTTATCAACCCGGTAGTTCGTACAAACTTGGAAGCGACGGTGTTGTATGCACAAGTACTAGCTCTTGTCGCAGCTGTCACTTGGTCAGCTGGCACAAGTCCGCTAGGGCTCAAGCCAACTTCTATATGCTCTCAGAAGAAGCTTTCTAAATGATGGACGAAGGCTATCTCAAAGGAAATTGATCTACTTTGCAAAAATGAACTGAAATCCAACCAAAACATGGAAACCCTAGTAAACCCTAATCTGACTAGTTTAACCTCTATGATGCAATAGTGAGAGTGCAAATGTCTAAAGAGGATGCCATTACTTCTAATGATGTGAAATGCATGAACTCAAACTACTTCCATTAAAAAGAACATTGTTTTTGTATTTTTGCTTAAGTGGTTGGAGTGATTACGGTTTTGTTTCTTATTAGGGTTTGGCTGTGCAGAGGTGGTGCGAAGGGAGAGAAAGCTTGGGAAAGGTCAGGAGGGCTAGGAGAGGTCCCATAGGATCCCTAGCATCAGTCCACAGAAGTCCACAACGTTCAGGTGCTTGGCAACCAAGTTTGCAGGCTTCTACAGGATGTCTGCAGGGGATCCTACAGGAAACTCAGGGATTTCTACAGGAAGGCTGCTAACTTCTACAGGATGTGCTGTAGTTGGAGTTTTGGGTGATAGAAGAGTGGAGGAGTGGTATGAGTGGATGGGTAATGTGAAGGAGGAGTTTTTGGTGGCTCAGGGACAGAGATATGAGATGAGGAAAGAGTGGGTACAGTTGGTTGGTGAATAGAAGGGTGGAAGCAAGGAAAAGTTGAAAAGATGGAGCGACATGAGAAGTAGATGGGTTGGAAGGCTAATGAGCTGAACAGAGGTCGAGCAAGTGGCTTCAGGTGTGGTGGAGAAGTAGAAGAACACGATGAAGTGATGCTATGCAGTGTAAAAGAAACAAATCCTCTATATCTTGCACAAAACCGAGAATTCCATCAACCTATTCTAACTGTGTTATTAAACCAATGAACAGCAATGTAAAGTGTGGAGAAAAATCGTGCATGGTGTTGGAACGAAGCAGTAGTGCTCAAGAGCAGAATGCATGGACGGATCTACAATTGAAATGACTGTGTGGCAGCTTGCATGAAAGCATAAGACTGCGTTTTTTGGTGGTTGGTACAGCCCACACCCCCAATCTCTAAACAGAGATGGCAGCGAGTGCACTATCAACCTTTTTTGGAGCTCTAATGAATTACAATCCTCCTACTCTAATCTAAGCAACTAAAAGCACTTGAACTGTAAACTAATCCTACTCAATCACATAAAAGAAATCAAATCAGCAGACTGTAAATTCTAAATGCATGTCAAAACAGAGGAATAAAGTGCTGAAAGGAAAACAAGTAACAATACAAGGAAGAGGAGGTCTATTTCTCTCAGGTTGGGCCCTAACCTGAGAGCTATAGCTCCCTTAAAAACTCAGAATTGAATCCAAAGCTGCCTGCCTTTATTGAATAATCATGAGTCTAACATCATGCCAAAACTGGCTTACAAAAAGACTAACTGGCTAACCAAATTGACTAACTAGCTAACAAAAATGACTAACTGAAATGAGGTCTTAAGCCCTCTTATTTATACAATTTGAGGACCCAACAGTCCTCCTAAAATTTAGGGACTCGGCTGCCCAAGACTTGTAGTTAACAGCAGTCCTACTTGACTTGCTTGGCTGCCCTTGTGCTGATTGATTTGGTGGCCCTTGAACTCCGAGCTGATGGTGGAGAATTCGAGGTAAGGGCCCATAAATGAAGGGGACACCTTCCTACAAATCCTCTAGCTTGTTCTCCCACGAATTTGGCTGCCAAGTGCTCATTAAGACCTTCAATTTTGTCTCCAAGTTGACCAAAAAGGCTACACAAAGCACCCATTAGACTTGTTGGCATAATGACTAACCAAATTCACTCTATTAACATAAATATAATCAAAAAAATGCAATAAACTAATGAGAATGGTGGATTAAGTCAAATTAGGAGGTTGAATGAGCCCAAATAATTATCCATTTTTGGGGCTCATCATCACCCCCCTACTGAAAGTGTTGCTCATCCTCTGAGCAACCAATCTCTCTCCTCATCTTTGATGGCCCTGGTGGCCTCCTTGGCTAAAACCTCGGCCAATTTCTCCTTCTGCTGCCCTTTCTCCAAACTTCCTGTAGAAACAGTTCTCTGTCTTCCTGTAGAAACAATTTGCACTGTCTTAGCCTGCTTGGCTGAGGGTGCTTTTCCTTTCAGCTTGGCTGTGGCATCCTTCGTCTTCTCGCCCTTCTGCTCTTCTTCCTCACTGTCTGCTGCTTTTCTTAGTGAATCCTCAGCCTTGTTATGAGTGCACAAGTATATGCGATCATATGGAAGAAATGGTGCCCTCTTCTCTGTCAAAGACAATTCACCAGCATTTTGTGTGAAGGCAAATATACCATCAAACTATCACCTCTCAGCTCCAAAGTAAGATCTTCACAGAAATTACCAAAGATGAACATCTTGCCAACAATTCCTCAAATGCTAAGTTGGACCAGTTAGCAGAATGAAGCCATCACCAAATCACCCCACTTTTCAAAGGCTTTGGTAAGCAGGTTATTGTGCTTAAGCATATTAGTAAATGGAATAAGTAGCAATATACGAACACACCCCAGTCCCAAGTTGAAAACACCTTCCTCTTTTATAAATTTCACAAACATCAGTGAAACAAGGAGACACAAGACAATCAATCAGAACCAAGCCAAAATAGTGTTTTCAGGACTTCCTGTAGAAAGTCCTGTAGCTGATTTCTGGCTTCCTGTAGAAGCCATTTTTACACTTCCTGATTTGGCTTGCATGGCTGGGGGTGTCTTCTTCTTCAATTTTGCTGTGGTTGCCTTGGTTTTGTCTTCACTTGTTTGGACTTTTTCAGTCCTTTCTGCCCTGCTTTGCAATTGTTTCTTCCGGGGTGTTTGTGTCTTTATTTCTCCCGCAGCTTTGGTCTCAACAGCTGGTCCTTTTTCTTGCTTTTTCTATGGCTTCTCCTATGATTTTTCATGTGATGGTCTGCTCTGGGTTTTCTTACCCTTAATTTCCTTACCCTTAGTTATCTTCTCTGCCTCAATATGCTCCTTTTCCTTACTACTAGATGAAGTGTAAGTTCACCTGACAACCATGGATAATGCTGAATCAGGAATCCCCCTGGTATGGTAAGAGTGCTCCCTTTTTCTTATTCTTTTTTCAGAAATAGAAATGTTGTTTATAGTTTCCCCCTGGACTCAAGGAAGAATTCCTCAGCTATTTGATATCAATGAACAACAATTCCCTCGTTTCAAGACTTTTGCTGCCCAAATACTCGACTGTTAGAAGGGAATTAGGCTCCCACAGACAAAGTGTAGGGCTTAATTTTCATCCCCAACATGCATACAACCACATAAATTTCACATTATTCATGCACATGTTAGTCCTCACAGTGCTTTAACTTTTGTACAGGAGAAATTTTTTTAATAGAACCGTGGAGGGGAATGTGATGCAGAACCAACTGAAAAATTTCGTGTATCACACAGGAAAACTACCATTCTTGACCCACAGGCAGATTTGTTTCATACTTTCTTATTCAAAAACAGTTTTAATTTGCCACCTTTCAGATGTATCATGCATGGAAGAGTGTTTTTTCATGCCTACCGCTTTCGGGACTCCCAATTTGTCGAAGAAAAATCCAGGCTTTTCTGCTCTGGAAGGCTCTGCTGTACTTTCCTGTAGAAGACCCCACCCGTTTCCTGTAGAGTGTGATTCTGCCTTTGAGTGAGCCCGATGCACGAATGAAATTCGAGAACGGGTAGGAAACTCAGCGGAGGACGATAGGTTAAGCCGATTGTGGAAGCAGAGGATGTATACTTCGAGTTGAACAGGATGCAAGTGCGAGTTAACAATAGTCTATGAGTTTCAGCTGAGCGCTCAGATTTCTGCATGATTCACGTGAGAGAGTGAAGTGGCCAAGTGTACGTGGCCACATGCAACTGGAAGTGTTGTTCCCGAACTGCATGTTTTACCCCTGTAATCACTGCCGTGAATTGAACTGAAGTTTAAATGGCCAACACTCCTGGTTGCTTTAATTTTCACGTAAGTCAGCTGTCCATGTGTACTGCGTGACTTCCAGCTGAGTGCTAGAGAAGGAAATTGACTTAACCTTGCTATATTCGTGGCTTAATTCCACCATTCCATCAATTCATGCAGTTTTCAAATTAAATCTATGCAATAGAAGAATGAGATCAGTCACATACCTCGAAGTTGAATGGCTGCTGTGAGCTGCTGTGGCCTGTCATTGCTGCATGCATTGGTTTTTCTGATTGCATGTGGCTTGGCTGCTAATCTTTGATTGTTTTTTTCCCTGTGCAGGTGTCCTCTGGCCGGATCTGAGCTGCATGCAATTATTTCCACGTTCAGATCTGCACCTTCAAGCTGCTGCTGCTGCATGGTCACAAAACCAGAACTTGTTTTCGCCATTGCTCTCAAACGGTAAACCGGATTGATCTGAAACTCGGTGAGCATGTTCCTATCATCATTATGCATCTCCCATAGCAAAATCGTGATCAATGGATGCATGGATTTCGAGAAAAATGGAAAATGGCTGAAGATTTCAGAGCTCGATTTCTCGGAAACCGTGCATCGGAATCGGCTGAAACTGCTGGGGTAGGCTACTATCACCCATGTGCATCTCCCCATGAAACAGGTTTTAAAATGGATGCACGGATATGGAGAAAACGCAAAAATGGCTGATGGTGATGGAGGCTGATTTCTTGGAAACCGTGCACCGGAATTGGCTGAAACTGCTCAAGCATGTTTCCATCACCCTTGTACAATTCCCCATAAAACGGTTTGTCAAATGGATGCATGGTTTTCAAGTTATGGCAAAAACAAATTTTGTTCCATGTGTTTTTTTTCTTCAAGGCATTTTGCAAGTGTTTGCATGGAAGGGAAAACTGAGCTTGGGCTGTGATGCAGGTATGGAGATGATGGAGGAGGAGTTGGAAGATTGCATGAGGGCTTCTGAACCCTTGAGGAAGCTACCATGTTCGCCAAACCACTTTTTGAAATCCATGTCTAGTTTCCCACAATTTCTACAGGAAGTTCCTGTAGAAGCACAATGAGAAGCACAATGAGGTGGAAAAAATGATGGAGAAAGGCAAGGGATGGACACACAAGTGCTTGTAGGCCTAATCAACAGATTCCCACCATCAGATTCACTTTTGAAATTGGATTTGGCTCGTCCAAAGGTTCTACAGGATGTTTCCTGTAGAAATACAGAGCTTCCTGTAGAAGGCACAAAAAAGATTCCTTTAACCTTGATTTGAGTGCTCCTCCTGTCATGAAACGTCCTTCTTGCAACCTGCAATGTCATTGCTGCAACATGAAATTATTCAATAAAGATTAGCTTTGTTTTTGTTTTTTTTTTTTTTTTTTTTTTTTTTGAAAAACAACTAGGGCGCCTCATGGAGGTTTTCACCCTAATTGCCTGCCTTGGGCGCCTCCAAGGGAGGTTTTCACCCAAAGATCTTATTCTCTTTTCTCTTTTTTTTCCAACCCATTGATCGCCTCATGGAGGTTTTCAATCAATGAGCCAATCTAAGGCGCCTCCGAGGAGGTTTTCACCTTAGATTTTTATTTTCATCTTATTTTCATTTTTTCTTTCTTTTTCTTTTTTTCTCTTTTTTTTTTCTTTTTTTTTTTTCTACCCTACCCTACTTGAAAAACAAAATCATTTTCAAGTATAAGAATACTTCCAATGGAGCCATGTGCACATCGAGATTAGAGAAAAAATGATGTGAAGGCTCGAAATGCATGCTTGGACAACTATCCGGACTTTAGAGACCAAATGATCTGACTTTGAAGGGATCAAACATAGCTGAGGAAGAAAGTACCGCTGCAACTTAGTGACCTTCTGAAACCATATCTCAATATAGCTTTGATATCGTTGGTCATCTTGCTGATTTGGATCATTCTTCATGTCACCTTCTATCATGACCTTCTGATCTTCCTCTTTTTGTTGATCTTTCTCTTGAGTACATGGAGGATTTGATGATAACCATGAGGGAACTTTCTCGATCTCTGATTTAGATCTCTTCTCTTCATCAAGTGCAGCCCATGGTTCTTTGATCTCCTCTTTGGAACCTTCTTTTTCCTTTGGTCCTTCAATGTTGTCAATAGATTCTCTCTTTTGCAACACTCTTCCTAAGCTTTGGTGAACATCATTAAGCTCAAAAGGAGTCATTTGCACATGTTGTGCCTCAGCTTTGCAATTGGGTTTAGCTACTCCATTGTATGGCTTTGGAAATGGTGGTACGGGTATTTGAGTGGAGGTGTGAAATTGAGATGGAGATGGATGGCATTGTGGTTGGGTAGGCATTTGGGGTTGCCTTGGTGGAGGAGGAGGCTATGGTTGTGGATGAGCAGGTGGTGGAGGAAAATGAGCGGGATGAGAGTTGTACTGGGGCCTCCACTCCTGATAAGGTGCATTCCACTGAGGCTGTGGCTGAGCATAAGAGTGAAACGAATGAGCAGTTGGTTGGGCATAATATGGATCTGTGAAGGAACAAGGAGGAGGTGTGAACCAGGAAGGATGAGCAGGGGGACCCCAAGAAGGCATGAAAGTGGCTTGATAGAGGTCATAATAGGTCTCGGATGTCCCTTGCAGTTCCTGCTGATAAAATATAGGTTCATGTGGCCTCCTTTGGTTCATATAATAGAGTGATTCAGTGGCTCCTTTGGCTCTCTTATATGCAGCTTTGATTCTGGGTAAGTAAGGGCACTGATCTGTGGGATGGTATTCTTCACATACAAAACACACTTCTATGGAGTACAATGGACATTCATTCCTAGGATGCTTTCTAGTGCACCTAGGACAAAAAATGGCCAAAGCCCTCTTGGCTTCTTCTTGCTTCTTTTGGATCCGCAAGGTATCCAGTTGCATGGCAAGAAACTGCCTCATATCACTCTTGAAATCTTCCAGCTGATTTGCAAATTCGTGTTGGGACAAGGTACTGCTCCCAACATTCCTGCTTGTAGCCATTTGCTCTAGAGGAATGGTTTCTTCTTCTTCTCCCTTAGAGGTTCTTCAGATATGTCTTGATGTCCACCCAGGGGTTCTTCTTAGTCACATCCATCGAAGAAGAGAGAAGATTGGCTGTGTGAAGCAAAGGGGGGGTGTTGTGAAAATATTTTTCTAACTTATCTCTACTCCTACCAGGCATGAAAGGAAATCTTTTTGGTTGATTTTTGGTTTTTTCTACTTCTACCTGCAAAAACTAAAATAGATTGAACTGCAACTAACTATTCTGCTGAAATGAAAATGCGGAATTGAAATGAAAGCAGGAAAGGACTAATCTATTTTGCTCAAATGAAATTGCAGGAATGAAATGCTAATCTACGCTTGCAGAATTGAAATGCTAATCTACGCTTGCAGAAATGAAATTGCGGAATTGAAATGCTAATCTATGAAAGCGGGAAATGCTAATCTATGAAAGCGGGAAATGCTAATCTACTTTTGCATAAACGAAATTGCATAATGGAAATGAAATAAACTACTTAGAAGAAGATTGTAGTGGAAAATAGAAGAAAAGCGACAATCACCAATACTCTGACGCTTCCCCGGCAACGGCGCCAAAAAGATGGTGGGCTCCAGTATTGTAGCAATAATGCTACAACTCCTGGAGCTTCCTATCTCTAATTTTATCAACCCGGTAGTTCGTACAAACTTGGAAGCGACGGTGCTGTATGCACAAGTACTAGCTCTTGTCGCAGCTGTCACTTGGTCAGCTGGCACAAGTCCGCTAGGGCTCAAGCCAACTTCTATATGCTCTCAGAAGAAGCTTTCTAAATGATGGACGAAGGCTATCTCAAAGGAAATTGATCTACTTTGCAAAAATGAACTGAAAGCCAACCAAAACATGGAAACCCTAGTAAACCCTAATCTGACTAGTTTAACCTCTATGATGCAATAGTGAGAGTGCAAATGTCTAAAGAGGATGCCATTACTTCTAATGATGTGAAATGCATGAACTCAAACTACTTCCATTAAAAAGAACATTGTTTTTGTATTTTTGCTTAAGTGGTTGGAGTGATTACGGTTTTGTTTCTTATTAGGGTTTGGCTGTGCAGAGGTGGTGCGAAGGGAGAGAAAGCTTGGGAAAGGTCAGGAGGGCTAGGAGAGGTCCCAGAGGATCCCTAGCATCAGTCCACAGAAGTCCACAACGTTCAGGTGCTCGGCAACCAAGTTTGCAGGCTTCTACAGGATGTCTGCAGGGGATCCTACAGGAAACTCAGGGATTTCTACAGGAAGGCTGCTAACTTCTACAGGATGTGCTGTAGTTGGAGTTTTGGGTGATAGAAGAGTGGAGGAGTGGTATGAGTGGATGGGTAATGTGAAGGAGGAGTTTGTGGTGGCTCAGGGACAGAGATATGAGATGAGGAAAGAGTGGGTACAGTTGGTTGGTGAATAGAAGGGTGGAAGCAAGGAAAAGTTGAAAAGATGGAGCGACGTGAGAAGTAGATGGGTTGGAAGGCTAATGAGCTGAACAGAGGTCGAGCAAGTGGCTTCAGGTGTGGTGGAGAAGTAGAAGAACACGATGAAGTGATGCTATGCAGTGTAAAAGAAACAAATCCTCTATATCTTGCACAAAACCGAGAATTCCATCAACCTATTCTAACTGTGTTATTAAACCAATGAACAGCAATGTAAAGTGTGGAGAAAAATCGTGCATGGTGTTGGAACGAAGCAGTAGTGCTCAAGAGCAGAATGCATGGACGGATCTACAATTGAAATGACTGTGTGGCAGCTTGCATGAAAGCAAAGACTGACTGCGTTTTTTGGTGGTTGGTACAACCCACACCCCCAATCTCTAAACAGAGATGGCAGCGAGTGCACTATCAACCTTTTTTGGAGCTCTAATGAATTACAATCCTCCTACTCTAATCTAAGCAACTAAAAGCACTTGAACTGTAAACTAATCCTACTCAATCACATAAAAGAAATCAAATCAGCAGACTGTAAATTCTAAATGCATGTCAAAACAGAGGAATAAAGTGCTGAAAGGAAAACAAGTAACAATACAAGGAAGAGGAGGTCTATTGCTCTCAGGTTGGGCCCTAACCTGAGAGCTATAGCTCCCTTAAAAACTCAGAATTGAATCCAAAGCTGCCTGCCTTTATTGAATAATCATGAGTCTAACATCATGCCAAAACTGGCTTACAAAAAGACTAACTGGCTAACCAAATTGACTAACTAGCTAACAAAAATGACTAATTGAAATGAGGTCTTAAGCCCTCTTATTTATACAATTTGAGGACCCAACAGTCCTCCTAAAATTTAGGGACTCGGCTGCCCAAGACTTGTAGTTAACATCAGTCCTACTTGACTTGCTTGGCTGCCCTTGTGCTGATTGATTTGGTGGCCCGTGAACTCCGAGCTGATGGTGGAGAATTCGAGGTAAGGGCCCATAAATGAAGGGGACACCTTCCTACAAATCCTCTAGCTTGTTCTCCCACGAATTTGGCTGCCAAGTGCTCATTAAGACCTTCAATTTTGTCTCCAAGTTGACCAAAAAGGCTACACAAAGCACCCATTAGACTTGTTGGCATAATGACTAACCAAATTCACTCTATTAACATAAATATAATCAAAAAAATGCAATAAACTAATGAGAATGGTGGATTAAGTCAAATTAGGAGGTTGAATGAGCCCAAATAATTATCCATTTTTGGGGCTCATCAATAATTCTGCAATATTTCCCCAATATCTCAATAAGTGTCATTTTGGACCCTTGTCAGTATGTTCCCTAAAATGATATTTGTAGCATTGCATTTAGGCCATAGGCGGAAAAATGTTGAAAGAGGTGGACAAGTAAGAATAAGAAATTCAAATGACGAACTTAAGCTTACGATCTAGCAAAAAGATGAAGGACTTTGATGTCAAAGGTGCTAAAAATTAAAACATTCTTATTTGCGGTTGTAAATAAATAAATAATTAGATAAATTACAAAGCAAGTGATTGTGCATCAAGATGTAGTGTTTAATGAATAGTTCCTAGGAGTTCATCCAACCAAGAAAATCTTTGAAACATCACCACATTACTTAATTATAGATAATATCCTAGTAAGCAATGATGTTAGTGTCTCAACTAGCTAGAGATGATGTGGCACATGACCTAACAATGGAAGAATCTAAACATGCAGTCGATAATATATCGAGCATTGAATTGGGCATAAAGAAGAATACTCTAAATAAGGAAATTATGCCAATCAATAAAAAACATACTTCTCAATCCAAGGAATCAAAACTATCGAGAGGAATCAAATTGGTTATAACACCTACCACACCTCACCTATGAAGAAAGAGATAGTGACATCCCTACTATCACTCAAGTTCATCTACAAAGAAAGATCCCAACCTTTTTCAAAGAAAACCCAAGGATACTATTAAGTGATCACAACTTGTGACCAGTGACCACTCCACTTCACTTACTCATGCATAAATAATTAAATAAATTACCAAATTATCATAGCAACCTATTGAAAATATGATATCCAAATTATAATATATATTTATATCAATAATTATATTTATGAAAACTATAATTTAATTCAAATTATTATTAAAAATTTCAAAACAAATTAATTTAATAATATTTTAAAACACACTCCTAACTTTTCATGTACCCATAAAAAAAAAACATCCTTTTGCAATCAATATTTAATTATTGACTTCTCTTTAATACATACCAATATATAAAAATTCTATACAATTGATGTAAATATTAAATTTAACCAAGATATTACTACATAAAACATAATTTCCATATGTCAATTTATAATGTGGCACTTTTAACTCGTTATTAATTTTTAAAAGAATGGCTTGATTATTGTTAGAGCATTAAAATGCTTCACATCCAACCACTCATAAAGCCTAAACCAAGAAAATTAGCATATGACGAAGTCAAGATTAAGTTTTTGGTATTATACGACGAAAAAGGACAACTTATTGAAATGAGATGGAACTAGTTTCATTAGTTAAACTTATTCTTATGTTTTATTTTATTATTATTTTCTGGTGATTGCTAATCATTATATTATCATATATATATAGAGCACATTTAAACATCCTTAGCTGGCATAAAACATGTGCATTAACCAGTTCATTTTAAGGATGAGGGCTTCTCAGTTGTATATTTCAATACCACCCTAAACAGAGTCTCTGATTCTGTATCTTTAGCAGTTCTATAGATATATATATATATATATATATATATATATATATATATATATATATATATATATATATATATATATATATATATACATTTATTCTACACATGCTGTAACTATCATTTATTTATTCAGATATATCACAAAATGTTTGTGCACTGTTTGATATCCTAAAAAATTACATGGAGTATATCCAATGAATAGGCAAATGTAGGGTCAAAATATTGTTCAACTGTTTGGAAGATGTCTAAGAAGATAAAAGAGAATGGACTGAAGAAAGGAACAATATGCTACTTAAAGTATTATAAAATTGCATGTTTAGATATTGCTTTGAAGTTTCTATTTGTCTTAAATTTAGCTGATATTCCAGTAAGGGTGGTATTCCAGTAAGTCCCTTTAAAAAGAATTCTGCTTGAAAATTGAGAGAAATTGAAGGTACAGTTGCAAATATAATTGATTGGATACTCAATGTTCAATTTGGTCTCTCCATTTTTGGATTGATAAAAAACAAAAACAAAAATGCATTGCACAGAGTTATAATTTAAATATATATGTGAAGAAAATAATCTCTGAGAAATACCTGTATGTGGAAACCAATATTGATTGAAGTAGAACCTAAATTTCTTAATCCATTCGACTAAATGTTTGAAATATCATTTAGACACATTTCAAAATCTCATTAGTTAAGAATTATGAAAGACAGCTAAAACATCATTAATCAATTTAACTTTATGGGATTGCTGCTCAAGCTTTAACAACAGTAGTAAAAGCTCATGATGGACGGGGGCCTCCCACAAGTCTCACTTCTGTAATTCTATAGAAGCTCCAAATTCACTCACCATATGAAGTCATTAGATGGACTTATGCAGATCCTTCTTGGGCCTGCATAGCTGCACTTGCTCCTGTGGTAAAGGCTTGTGCAGGAGCAGGTGATAAAGTGACACATAATGTTTTTCTCATTACTAATCAAGAGCTTGCTGCCAGTGTAAAAGTTGTTGTCTAGAGACTGGGATTGAGTGGGAAAGATGGATTGGAGTCTTTTCCACTTGTTATGGTTGGTGATGTCCTTGAGACCAATGAGGGATGGGACATAGGTGAAGAAGTAATCAGTTGTATTTCCAAAGACTTTCCAGGCGTGCTTCCAATTCAGCCAAAGCTGGAACCATCAATAGGTGTTGCAATGTCAGCATGGAACTTCTATATGAAGGCCTCTTCAGAGGAAAGTATCAAAGATAGGTGATATGAGAAAAATATATTTTATTATCAGCTTTCTTGTCCAGACTAGCATTAAGTAATAATTGATACAAGAAAGCATTTAGAATGCATATATGTGAAGTTTTGCGGCTTCCATCGACTAGGTGAAATATAATGAGTGGGTTTTGGCCTTCCCCCAACCTCTCGGAATCTCTCTTATCTCCCTTTGATGGTTGAAAATATATAATGTTGGACTAACATTATTAATGGCCTCTGATATTGCTGGTACACCATTATTTCTTGATGACAAATTTGTCATCTATAATCAACTTGAAGATTTTAGCTACATTATTCATTAGGAAGTTAAATTGGTAAGGAAATCAAATTTGCCAATTTAATCTTCTCTAATATTTATCTTATAAATTTTGTAAATCCCACAAAACAAAGCATCCTCTGCAAGATTTAAACGAGATTTACAAAGTTGTGATTTGCCAAAATTCAAGTCCTATCTTTTTCTCCAACATGATATAGTGGTTAAGAGCTCTTTCAACAATCATCATGTTATGATATGTGCACGCCATAGAGATATGCAAGATAGAAAGATTGAGTGATTGCAAAGCATATTTCAGATTTGATCTTGCAGCTGGTAATTGGTGATGGCAATTCTAGAATTTTATCCTTCCACGAGATGAAACCTTAAGCCAAAATTAATTACGATCTAGAATGTTGGAGTGTGAGGGCCACCATAGCATGGAGCTTTGTGTGTACTACTCCAGATCTACATAGAGAACACTATGTGTAACAAAGTTTGGTGAATTTCGTGGGTACAGAAGGGAACATAACCAATTTTTAGGATACAAAACACAATTTTCAATTGCAGGGTACAAGCACAATTTTTTTATTTGCTAGAGTGTAGAAGCAATGGAGCAAATTTGGCTTTCACAAACTTGAGAGCATTAGCTCAATACTTTTTAAAACAAATTAGGAATAAAATCTTTTGAGCTCATCAAAAAATAAACAAACCTGGAGGAATCTATATATGTTGAGATTGTATTAATGTCAATTCCACACTCCTTTGATCTTTTGGTAAAAAGCTCTGGCTCATGGACACGCTGAGACCCTGATATGATTTCTTCACCATTGATCAAATTGACAGTACACTGATTAAATATCTTAGTAACACTAGTAACACAAACCCGCATGTTTGGGTTGCAATTTGACAACACAGAAAATTATTATATCTACCAAAATGTGTTTATTTGTTACCCCAAAAGTTTGAAGTATTATTGATGTACATGTCAATCACTAATTAAGTGCAGCATAACTTGAACCAATTTTTGAGCACGCCTTTGTGTAGAAGTGTTGCTACGCTGGTGTTCCTTTGGTTTTCCCTCTCTGGATGGCTATTATAAATTTGTTCTAACGTTTTTAGTGGGTAGTTATAGAAATGGCCCAATCTTCAAAATGCAGCCAACACCCCCAGTTTCAAATCCTCCATGGCACCACAAGGCAATGTACAACCTCGAAATAGAGCTGGAAACCCAGGAACATCACTGTAGGCTCTTGGTATTTCATTTCAAACATAAAAACATCTCCAATTCTAGTGACTATTCGTATTATTGACGTAATCAACTCAAGATTATACTCAAGACTCTGATAATGGAATGTATTCCACGGAGAGAATATTTCCATCGTCAACGTGACAATTTCAGATGCAGCAAAGTCATTTGAATTGCATGGCATTTACGTAAAAAGCTAATCTCTCTACACTGCACAGCCCCCATATGCGTTTAGAATAGATTAATCATTTCAGATGCAATTAGCAAAGTCAAACCACAGGTTTTCTACAATGTAATATATAGCTGGAATCAAGTGGTTCATCAAGGACTATTACAGTCGCTCCAAAATCCATCGAATAAGCCTCAAATAGTTGAAATCCCAACATGTAAATTATTTAATTTGAAAATCAAAACCATGCAGAAGCACGTTAGACTTCGATATTGAAAATAACAGCTGATTGCAGCTTCAACTCTGGTAAAGGTATGACATAAACTCTGAGAGGGTTTCAAGATTCATAATGAAAAATTGGGGCAAACAAACCCCACGAATGGTGATGTTAATAACTTTGGGTTATTGTAATATTGTCAACATCGGGTTTAAACAATTGAAAAAAAATCGATCCCTTGACCTCCTCTAAATCTCGCCATAATTAAACAAAGGGCTTGAAAGAAGCTACTGTAGATCTCAGAATATTTAACTTACCGATCAAGGGCTGGCATTCATAGTCCGGCAGGGTATTTCCTTTGGCCACCATTTCTTTTGCTGAGAGATGTCGGAAATCAAGGGCTGAGGCTTCTTCGGTCAGTGGAAGAACCCAGATCAGATCTGATGCTTGAGCATAAACAAACAATTTGATTGTAACAGTGAAATGAATGCAACTAGAGGAATAGCTCAGGATAAGAGTACTGGTGGGGCTTGGATATTTACACGAGAATACCCCAGTTTGCCCACGGAATACATTTGTGTATGTATATACCCTCGTAGATTTATGAGCTGTGTCTATAGGATTTTTTTTTTTATTTTTAACCATTACCACGTTACGCTAAAACTCATTGTTTTAGGTATGATTTAACAATTATACAGTTCCTCAAGGACATCTGTCATGGATATTCCCTGAGATAAATTAACTAGAGATTTTCATCATATTATTTAACAAAACTAGCCATGCATGCATGGGCCCATAGGCCTCAAGGGTTCAACATGGCTCTGATACCAAGTGTAAGGACCACAACCTGAAGAGAAAAACACTAGGAATTCAAATTCATTCAGCACTATCTAACACATCCCTAAATTTTCATTTCATTGAACATATCATAAAATTTACATATATTTAACTAAGGCCATAAAGAAATCATACAAAAGAATATTGTAACACATATGTACCATTCACCAGAAGACAAGACTCCACTTGAATTGCAGTTACTGGTCTTCCCTTGTTGTCGGCCACCTTCAAGTGTGAATGACGATGTACTTGAATCGAATGTAATGACCCACCGGTTAACCTCCCAGCCTACTCCTTGGATACTCTTCTTCCCCACGGACCCCCGAGCTACAATGGAGTTGTACAATGGAGGAATGCAATAACTGGTAGAGGAGAGCACTCCTTGGCTCAAGAGTCCACTCTCTAAAATCCTCTACCTCACCAAACTCACTATAGTATCGTAATCACTGCTCTAACATAGTGTCATCCAACCAACAATAGGGTTCCCCCCAAAAAGGTTTCTTCTCCCACAGCTTGCCCCTTCTTTTATAGGAGTCCTCATAGGTGACACTTGGCATGTCATGCATAATTAATTATTTTTGGTAATTCAATTGTTTGATTATTCACCCACCCATGTATCACTCTCTCATCAAGGATCTCGTAAAATTATTTACTTAAATTTTAATTTATAAATAATATTTTTCCTCACCTCAACAAGATTCCTATTTCTTCTCCTAATTGTCTCTTGATCTCCCTTTTTACTCCTTAATATGTGTTCCTTACTAAAGTCAATTAATGAGTCAAGATTTGATCCCCTATCTACTCCCTAATTTAACTCAAGTTATCTCTTAGATGGATATTCTTATGTTGGTTGTTGTCACATGGAGGTTCTCTACATTTCTCTAAAATTTAATTTATTAATCTTATTTTAATTCACCATCCTCTTCTCTTAATTAGGTTTAACTATTTTAGGATTTAGTTTTATCCTTACATTTATGTCCCTCTTTCCCCTTTTTACCTAATTAAACTACATAATCTACCTAATATTTTCCAACATGGGGAGGGTAGATTTTTTAAGATAAAATATTTTATTTCTTCCTATGATCCTCTTAACCCAAGTTTTATTCTTGATTTAATTACCTCGGTTTCTAACATCATTTACCCTTGATGTAAATTTACCTAGTTTTCATTTCTTGATTATATTTATTAATTTATTTATTTTTAATGATTCCAAGGTGTCAAGTTTGGTCGTGCCCTTCAAGAACTTCCCTTGAAGCTCCAAGGGTGCCACGCCTAACAATTTATTTGTGATGCCAAGGGTGCAAAGTTGGTCGTGCCCTTCAAGAAATTCCCTGAAGATCCAAGTGTGCCACGCCTAACATTTTAATTGTGATGCCAAGGGTGCCAAGTGGTTGGTTGTTGCCCTTCAAGAAATTCCCTTGAAGTTCCAAGGGTGCCACGCCACTTGCCCTTCAAGCATTCAATGACTACGAGGGGAAAGTATAGGTGCAATGTCATAGACTGCTATCATCTCTTATGTTGCCTGCTATAGTGAGACTAATGGTGTTGGGGATCAAGGAATTCGCCTTGATGCGCACCCCCCAGTAAAATCCTCATGAGCGACCCAACTTTGGGACCTGCCCTCATGGCATCGTGATCTTCAAGGCAAATGTGTTTCAACCCTTCTAGCCTAAGTAACGACGAGAGTGCTAGTGGGTGAGATCAGGGACACTGTCCCACCCCTCACATGTAGTTCCATCTACTTGTACAACCCCATCACCCATATGTGAGTCATTCGGCCAAGCAACTAATCTGTGCCTACAACCATTAACATATCATCAGAATATAGATAAACATATATAGCAGGTTTCAAAATCAACTTAGAATTTCAAAGATAAAATAATATAAACTTTCATCAAACCAGGTGTCGTCAACTCGTCATGTGTTAGTGCCTCTAGTGGTTTCCTGTCATACTCAATAATAATATGTAACTAGGTTTCTCAGTGTTAGTCATTGTCATAATAATATTATTACCATCACCTGGTCATTCACATCATTGTTCATTGTGAACCAGAACTAATGTAAGTAGCTAACATAAGGGATACCTCCATCATGGCTAGTGTTATCACCCCAAGAAACTCTCCTAGGTTGCATCTCGGAGATGCTCGAGAACATTACAAACTCAAAAAAATGTTGGAAATGGATGAATGGAAGGAATGATGCATATTCAAGCCAATAACCACTTCTAATATGCTTAACTCCAGACATGGGTGAACACCCCCAGACTACAAGGCTTTAGACCACCAATTACTCATAGTTTGAGGATTAGGTGTGCATGGAGAATACTGACCACACCAGCAGATGCACAAGAGCATGTGATGGCCGGCTGCAACCAGTAAAGAGGCTGCAAATCTATTTCCTAATACACAGACAGGATGACAGCTCTCTAGCATTAAGTAAACAGAAACCTGCATAACACATTCAATGATACATACTGGACTTCAACACAGAGGTGGGATGACAGCCCCTCTAATGCTAAATATCAAGAGCACATGAACAAATGCATAACAGGCACAGCCTAGAACAGAGTAGAAATGGAAAGTGAGAAATTAATAGCAAAAGAAGCTTGTCTTAGCTGAAAATGAAGACCAGGCGCTGCAAGTATCAAAGTAGTCACAGTCTCCAGAAGTTGAACCTTACATCAAAACAACAACCATCAACCTGATTACATTTGTCTTCCGGGTATATATAGAGTATCATTACAAAAATATCCTGTTGATCAATGCGTGGAGGGGCCATAATTGACCACCAACTACTTTAACTATCTGATGGCGTCTTTGGTGCAGTCTGCGTGCTTTAATGAACAAAATGGGCCTTTTTTGCTACTCGGTTGTCCTTCCTGAACAGGTGAAGTGTTGTACAGAAGAAGTCCCATAACTGGTAAATGCTTTAACTGCTCGAGGCTGGTCCTTTTTCCGCTCGGCCATTCCGCTTCTTGAATGCAGTGGTTGAGGTTCTGCCACAAACGGTACCGGGAACTGATTATGCTCATCCTTTGGGTGCAGAGAGTAGTTAAGGAGCGTGGACTTCATGGCGGGTGGACAAACTGAATGGAGGAACGAGGCTGACCATCGGATTGTGCAGATGGACGATAGATACAGCATGACAGGGGCTATCGGGAAGGTGAGGTGGAAGATGATCGCAGGGCGTTGGATGAAACAAATGGACGACGAAGATCTCTCGGTGGGAGGCATCGGGAGGAAACAGAGGCGAAAATGATTGTGAGCCATCAGATCTTATAGATGGACAGAGAAGATTGGTTTACAGAAGATATCGGGAGATATGAGAGTGGGGTGATCGCGGGCCGATGGATCTCGGGCGGGGATATCCAATGGTCGTCGGGCGCGGAAGCTACACAGAGTTTATCGGGCGAGGAGAACAGGTTTGGGCGGTAAGCGGTATTGCCCGCACCACTTTTCGGAGGTGGGTGGTAAACGTACGCGGGGGAGCGATGCAATAAGCGCACGATGCGTGGCAGATGTGACAGGAGGGAAACCGCTTTCCCCGCGGGTTAAAGCGCGGGTAAGTTTCGGTAGCAGGGAAAGCGAATGACATTGGATCATGCGGCAGGAATGATCGGATGACGAAAGAGGTAACGGGTTAACGAGCGAGGAAGGCAGCGGAGACCGTTAGATCAAGGCACGACAATCAACGGCTGCGATTAAATGCGATGAGTTATGAAAGCGCCAAGTTATATGGTCGAGTCTTATGGAAGGCTTGCGCTTCGCGCTTAAGGGCTGGGGCTAAAAAGGGGCTTTGTCAGATTTCGGAGGGTTTATTCGGGGAATGGAGAGGTTTTAGGGTGAACGGGAAGAGGAAAAAGGAGCAAATGACCAAATGCGAGCTTTCCTTTGAAGACAACCGAGCAGAGCAAGCCTGTCTCTGACCTTAGAGAATCATTGTTGTATAGCAGAGCTAACACTGGCTCCTTCTAGGGATGAGATCATCTCTGTGAGGTCTCAAGAACTGCAAACCAATGCCTTCATACAAAACAAGCTTAAAAACATTTGCCTAGTATTCCATTGCGCATGGAGTCTAATTAAGTCTATGCAAAAACCTGCAAAAGAACATGCTTACAATCATTAAGGCTCGGAAACCTTAAACAACATAAATTTTCAAAAATTGGCCATCTACTGGGCCATCAAAAATGTTTCTCCTCCTCCCAGCTGGTTCGTCATAGATCTACAAAACTGGATTTATTTGATCATCTACCTCACACAGTTTGGGGCATTTGACCTTATCAGGTAGAGATGATCTATATTTCATCCCCTCTCTGTGTGCTCTCATCCTTGGATGTTCTTCATGGGAGCCTTTGTACACTTGTTGAACAACAATGATTGTTGTGTACTTGTCCGTGTCATTTGTGGCCTACTCAATTAATATAAATGGTGAATCTATGAGTTCTTGTGTGGAGGACACAAAGACAGCATCTGCTCTTTCATCTTTCTTAGAACATTCCTCATCCAAGGAGGAGTCCCACAACTGTACACCTTCCTCCTCTGTGATCTGGAAAACTGCCCTTTCAAGCTGTGTGGAAACCACCTGGGCAGGCATCAGAATATCAAGACTGAGATGATCAGTATCAACCTTGGGCATTGAATTATGGCTTGCTCTAGTGCCTAATGGGCAATCATGAGGGCTTGTCTTTGGAACAAATGAAGAAGCACAAGATGATGGGGAGCTTTCTTCAGCCTTTTTGATCATTGGGCTGGGGATAACAGCAGGTTGGTCGATTCGCAGATCTGCATAGTCATTAGAAGTTGAGCTGGCTTTAGGCTCAGACTCTTCGAGGATGGTGGGGTCTATTGCTGTTACAGGGAAAAGTGTCTATGCAGAACTGCTAATCCCACTAAGGCGGGTAGCTACCTTAGAAACAAACAAAGTAAAACTACTTTCGTTTTCCTTTATGAAAGATATATGAGAGAAGAATAAAGGAGACCACCTCTGTCTTGCGCTTGGTTCCTTGCTCGATTCCTCTCTCTTCTGATAGTCCTTTGCTACTTGCTTTCTCATATACCCGGCTTCACAAAGTACCTGTAGAATCAAAGCAGCATAACACTATACAAGAACATGGATCTATTATCATAAACAATCTAGGATCAGATGTAAATTGACCATACAAATGCATGAAACATAAATGACAAAAGAGTATGGAGGAAAACTTGAATAGCTTTATTAATAATCAAGAAAGAGCCAAGAGAGTTACAACCAGTTGTTCTGACCCAGCATCATCCTCTCAGCAAGTAAGCCCTTCTTCACCTCATGCAAAGCTTAGATCACCCAACACTATGATGTTGCCTCAAGAAACCAACATCAATTCCTTACAAGATGCAAAATTCCAGCCTCTGGATCTCTGGGATGAGGGATCCATATATAGATGTCTGTAAGGGAGATGAGTCAGCTTGTGATTTGATTAGTGTCTTCCCTCTGATAGTTCTTGCTTCCACTTGGAGATTGATTATCTCTTACTCATCCTTGGTCGAATTTAGAGAGGCAAGTGTCACAGGAGAAGTTTCTGGAAGATTCCATGCTTCTCCACCTCGCGGATTGACATTGCCATTTGTCTCTTCTCGCCTATCGCACCCCATAGAAGGGATTTTTGAAATGCAACGCACCCATTGAGTGTATTTAGGTGAGATGCAACACACTTTACCTATGGAGCAGGTGAAATGATCCAGTTTTGACCAATTCTGAGTAGTTTTTCATGGAGAGCTTCTGGGAGAAGCTGTAATCAGTTGACCTTGTTCCTTTAGGGTTGGAACAACACTTTTAGGGACTTAGGAGCCCTTGGTTTATAGACATTTTATGCTTGGGGTTGCAGTGCCCAAAAATGTCTATAACAGCTGCTGGTTGCTTCTGCTGATAAGCTTGTTGTTCTGCAGGTACAACAAACTCACGAGCAGTGCCTCTGGATAATGACTTTTCATAGGTAGCTCAGGTTAAGAAAGGGGCACTGCCCTTATCTTCCAAACCATGGACCTAATCCTCCTCTTTGAACAGCTCTTCTTCCATGACTATATCCTGAGAAAGGGTCTTCACCCTTCGATTTTCGTTTGCATCCTTGCTTCTTTGCAAAATCTGCAGCTACTCATTTTCTCTCTCGATATATTTGGCTTCAGAAGAGTAAAGGAACAAGGAGCTCCTACTCCTTGAGAATATTGCTCAGCCTCCAATCTGGAAACTTCAGAGGCCAATAACTCTATCATCCTGGATAATTTATCGATCTTAAGATCTGAGGATGATGAGAGCTCTCCTCCCTGTATTCTCCTTTCAGCATCATCTTGGAGTCTTTCTACATCCATAATGTTTGATTCTACTTCAAAGGCTGCATCTTGCATATCAGCCAAAGAAGCACATCTTCTTTCTCTTAACAATAGGCAGAACTGAGAATCGAAGGCATTAGCAGGAGTGATCATAGTAGAAGTAGGGGAGGGTTTCACTTCATATGGTATTCTGCTGTACATATGGTTGAATCTCTTGTTGAAATCAGAAAACAGCTCACAATTCTCCCTCTGCAAGTTTCCAAATTCAGTATGATAGTAGAGCAGATCTTTCTTATCCCCTAATGCTTTAGAAACACATCATCTAAACCCTCAATGTCTGCAATAGACCTAGGGGGTAATTCTCTGAACCATTTTCTAGCTTCTCCCTCTAGGCTTTGGACAAAGACCCTCATCCACACATCCTATTCATTAATATCCAGGTTATCAACATAGCTATAAAAAGATTCAAGTTGCTCTTTAGTTGTTACTCCTTCTGTACCAATAAACTTAGGCATATATTTCATATAATCTCCTGCAGGCATGGAATTTAAAGGTACAGGCAAGACCAAGGGTCCATACCTAGCAGCAACGACTCTTTCTATCTTTTTAGGAGCTCGACTGACCTGCCATGACTGAGGTAGGTGGACGGCTACTGGTAGACTAAGTAGTATGAATAATGTAACGGATGACAGAGACAGAGGATTATGATGGATAGCATGGGATGCTTTCTTTAGATTGAGATCCGAAAGGGTAATGAATGAACAAGGAGCTCTATTAATATCTGAATGAATTTCTTTACTAACAGTGCTGGGCTCTAAATCTTCAAACTGTATATCCTCAGCTATAACCTTATCTTTCAGAGATGCATAAGTTTTCTTAGGCTTACCTGATCCTGATGCTCCTTTCTGATGTTTTCTTCAACTTGACAATCTGCTCAGGGTCAGGCACTGGGTTAGCTGGTGATTTCTGAGGATTTCTCTGGGTATGCCTCACAAATTGACCCAGAACTGAAACATGGAGTCGCCACCAGGTAGGTTCTCCAGTAGAGTCAGCAGATAGATTATTACAACCAGACCTTGTCTATCATCAAAATCTGGAACTGTTTCGTTCTCCCAGGGAAGCTGAGCATCAATCTCCTCTCCCCGGAAACGGTGCCAATTAATGTTATCACCCCAAGAAACTCTCCTAGGTTGTATCTCGGAGATGCTCGGGAACATTACAAACTCAACAAAATGTTGGAAATGGATGAATGGAAGGAATGATGCATATTCAAGCCAGATAACCACTTCTACTATGCTTAACTCCAGACATGGTGGAAACACCCCTAGACTACAAGGCTTTAAACCACCAATTACTCACAGTTTGAGGATTAGGTGTGCATGGAGAATACTGACCACACTAGCAGATGCACAAACCATGTGATGGCCGACTGTAAACCAGTAAAGAGGCCTACAAATCTATTTCCTAATGCACAGACAGGATGACAGCTCTTTGGCATTAAGTAAATAGAAACCTGCATAACACATTCAATGATACATACTAGACTTCAACACAGAGGTGGGATGATAGCCCCTCTAATGCTAAATATCAAGAGCACATGAACAAATGCATAACAGGCACAACCTAGAACAGAGTAGAAATGGAAAGTGAGCAATTAATAGCAAAAGAAGCTTGTATTAGCTGAAAATGAAGACCAGACGCTGCAAGTATCAAAGTAGTTACAGTCTCTAGAAGTTGAACCTTACATCAAAACAACAACCATCAACCTGATTACATTTGGTCTTCTGGGTATATATAGAGTTTCATTACAAAAATATCCTGCTGATCAATGTGTGGAGGGGCCATAATTGACCACCAACCGCTTTAACTGTCTGATGGCATCTTT